>BLSH010191005.1:100412-112004 GCA_018402905.1 Glandirana rugosa
ATGGCTTGAAATCCCACAGGCACCGTGCCTGGGCCTGTAAAGTTTTTAGCAAGCCCAAGCCAGGCCCCAAGACGATAAAATGAGGTGCACAACTCTTCGACGTCCCGTCGGTTAGTTGTTCGCAAAGTGACCAAACGGGAATCTTCGGTAGTGTCGGTACGGATGATTACCGTACCGACACTAACCGGCCACGTAGTACACTGGGTCGGAGAAATATTCGACCTCAGTGTCACGACGTCAGTGTACGAGGAACCCAATCACATCCCTTTCCATCGACTGCCGCACTCCCTGTCTAAAATCGGTAAAATTCTGGACCCGGACCGAACCCGAACGATTTTTGAAATGTCCGGGTCCGTGCCACGGACACCCTAAAGTTCGGTACGGACCCGAACGTTACAGTCCGGGTTCGCTCAACACTATTTACCTGTACTGATTTCTCTTTTATAGGTCAAACTTACCGTTTGGAAGCAGTAGGGAAGCTAACAGACATGCCGAAATCCAGCAGAGCATCTTGCATTTGGTTTTTCTAAATAGCGAAGATAGCAACTGGAGTTTTCATTGTACTTATATACACTGTGGGAAGACACCACCTTGATTGCAGTTTCACTTTTACTAGACACCTAACAAGGCAGTGTGTTAAGTAACAACACCTCACTCATGTAATGTAGGCACTAAGTACAATGCATATGTAATTTGTCTTTAAAATCAGAATTGCTATATGAAATTATAACTATTAAAGTATACATCAAGCCATTTCCAAAGAATATAAGTTGTTCCCTGATTGGACAATGGCAGATCATGACATTCATACACCCCTTGTCCGTTCAAAGCATGCCTTGAATTCTTTGAAAAAAATGTCACTGGCAGGGCTGCACAACGAGCAACTTGCTGTGATCACTGTGCTCCAGTCCCGACTGTCATCTTTACCATCATAACTTTAGCTGTGAAATAATTGTTGAAGGCTGCATGCAATTAACATTTGTAAGAAAGAAGCAGCAACCACCAGTTTGGAATACATTATTAGAGGTACCTTTTAGGAACCTAGCTAATGTCCCAATAAAGTGTTTGCTTTAAAGTAAATTTGAAAGTAATTTTCAATTATTTTAAATCTGCAGCTTTAAAGGGGTTGTAAACCCTCTGGGTTTTTCACCTTAATGCATTCTATGCATTAAGGTGAAAAACCTCCTTTATTGTAGCAGCCAGAACCCCGTTTTACTTACCTGAACGCTGTCTTTCCAGCGCTGGGGACGAGCACACCCGCTCCAGCTGGTGTCTCAGGGCCTGATTAAAAGATTGATAGCAGCGCAGCCATTGGCTCCTGCTACTGTCAATCAAATCCAATGATGTGTGTGCCGTGGGGCGGGGCCGAGTCCTGATGTCTGTGTCAATAGACGCAGCAGCAGGACTCGGGAGCGCGACTGCATGAGTGCCTCCATGGAAGCGCTTCCCTGTGGGGGGCACTCAATGCAGGGAGGAGCCAGGAGCGCCACGGAGGGGCCCCAGAAGAGGAGGATCAGGGCCACTCTGCGCAAAACCCTTGTACAGAGGAGGTAAGTATAACATGTTTTTTATTTAAAAAAAACAAAAAACTTTTACAGTCACTTTAGTGAAATTATTTGGTGACCCTGCCATGCTGGCAAATTAGCAACAAATGAGCTGGCACACTGACAGCTTGGTCTTGAAAATATTTGTTCTATTTATTCCATACCAGTATATGAGGAACACGCAGACGCATTTCGGCCACTGGCCTTGTTCACAGCATGTTCCAAAAGGACATACAACACACATATATTCAAAATGAAATCAATCTTAAACCAATCAAAAACAAAGAATTAGGGGCGGAGCCAGCAGCCAGAGCAGATGGAAGCCTGAGTCCGGAGCTCCGACACGACGGAACCCACACAGCGGCAACACTCAGTCCCCACATGGCCGAATCAGCCCAGTGGACCGAGGGGAACATGTCCCAACCCACGGGCAAAAGAGGCAGAGAGGAAGATAGCTGACTTTTTCACAGCGCCAGCGGGCCGGAGGAGCCAAGATGGCACCAGCATCAGACATGCAGTGTCTCCTTCCTGTACGGAGACACATACCTCTCCACTCAGCATACAAGGTGAGCCCCAGGGAGATCTTATTCCTCTCTGGAAGACCAGGAGGCACATAGGGCTTGCAGTGGGGAGGGAGAGTAAATGGAGGAGGCCTCAGCCTACAGCCAGCAGCTGGATGCATTGCCTACTACAGGCCAAGCTTTAATGGATAACACTATGAAAGAAATGCTTTTAACCCTGAGGGAGGCAATACAGCATGACATGGCAACTTTCATGCGCTCTACAAAAAGAGAAATAGACCAGCCGGGCAACAGAATTGACTACGTGGAAAATAAAATGAGCGATTTTTCCAGCGCACATAACAAACTAGTTCATGCTCACTGCGAAGTAGAGGAGGAGCTGAAGTCGCTCAGAATTAAAGTTGCAGATTTAGAAGATCGTTCGCGCAGGAACAATATTAAATTCAGGGGCATCCCCGAATCAGTCAAGCCTGCAGATCTGCAAAAAATCCTGCAACAACTAAAGCAACTACTATTCCAGCCCTGACACCGGCTGATCTAACAATTGATAGGGCACACAGATTACCAAAGTCGCACCATCTGCCTGAAAAAGTCCCCCGCGATGTGATCGCGCACATCCATTTTTACCATGTAAAGGATCAACTCACGCACTACTCCAAGCTAAACACGGCGCTTCCAGATCCCTACGCAGGTATCTCGCTCTATGCGGACCTCTCTCAAATCACTATGACGGCAAGGAGCAACCTAGTCCCCTTTACTAAGATCCTCAGAAATCACAAGATCCTTTATAAATGGGGATTCCCTGCTAAGCTCACACTGGAGAGGAACAACATAACCTACACAATATCTTCACAGGAAAAGGGCCTGGAACTGCTCCGCAAATGGGGCCTGCTCCCGAACACAGCCAAGCCCACAACAGTAGGGCCTTACCCTAAAAAAGCCCAACCAACACCTCTCCTCCAAAGTTGGCTAAAGTCAGAAAGCGTACACATATCAAGGCATCATTCTCCTTCACTCGGATTCTCAAGACAAGGTATCCCCTTGGTAAGATTTCTGTTTATTGGCCAATGGGCACACTCTCACGTTGTTTGGCTAAAAAAAACAAAAAAACAAAGGGATCGTTCTTTCCTTATTCTTCATATCCAATATTCCCCTGTTCTTACCTAGTCACATACTCTCGCTTTGTTCTAATAAGGCTTGACTTTATATATAGTTGACCCCCTACCCAAGCAGCGAGATTGCCTGCTCTCTCAAAAGTTACAGAAATTATGAACAATGCAGATTACTGGTTAGTGTCTGTATACCTCTCTACGGACTGATCCCTGTTTTCTATGTTTGGTTACTGGTATTTAATGTTGTTTAATGTTTTTCTTTACTCCAGCGTAATGCCTGGCTCCATGTCTTCTTTTAAGCATAGACTACAACAGTGTATTATCAATATTGTCATTGATGCAATACCCACTAGATGGCAGCAAAGCTCTACCTACTACATGAATGTCCCTTAAATTTATGTCTTTTAATGTGAGGGGGCTAAATAGTCCCTTCAAACGCAAGGCACTTTGGAAAACCGCTTTGAAGCATAATTGTGATGTCCTATGTGTTCAGGAGACTCATTTTGCTAACTTGAAAGCACCAAAATGATCTCACGCAAAATATCCATTTATTGTTACTTCTAACAATTCCACTAAGAGAAGTGGTGTGCTGATTGGGGTCAGAGATACCATTTCCTTCAATCTGCTCAGCACCTTTGCAGATGATCACGGACGATATATTATTTTAATAGCTGAAATTAACAATGTGCTATATACTCTAGCAAATCTTTATGCCCCTAACAAGAGGCATTTGAGCTTCTTTGCAAGAGTGTTGAGCAAAATTAGACAAATCCAGAGAGGGAAGTTAATTATCTGTGGTGATTTTAATATTGTTCTAAATGTTGATATGGATTCCTCTTCGGTGAGGCCAACCTTTCTGTCATAAGGAAATCTCTAAGACCCTTCCCACGTGGAAGAAAAATATATTTTAAATATATTTTATAAAAACATTCGTAATATATTTTTCCCAAATATATCGACATAAATTTGAAATACTACAATTTTGGCCATATTCAATATATTTCAGATATATTTGTGAATATATTCTGAATACACCCTGAAATATATTTCAAAGTACATTTTGGAATGCATTGTGAAATATGCTGCAAATATATTCAGAAATAAATGCATTCAGAAGTACATTTAACATATATTTCTGAATATATTCGCAGCATATGTTAAATGTACTTCTGAATGCATTTAGCAATATATTTCTTCAGCCATAAATATATTGCAAAGCGCATTTTGGAATGCATTGTGAAATATGCTGTGAAAATATTCTGGAATGTTTCTTAAGTGCTGGTGCACACTGCCACGACTTGTCATGTGACTTGAGAGTTCAAAGATGCATGACAAGTCACGCCCCATTAAGGGAACCGTTCTAAATCGGTGCAACTAAGAAAAAAGGTTCCTACGCTACTTTGGGGCAACTCCAAAGGGGCTTGATTTTTGTTAATGAAGTCGCAAGCAAGCTGCAATGAAGTCGCGCAGGATGTCGGCTGTCAAAGTCATGCAACTTTGAAGCTGCGTAGATGTGAACCTGCAGTAAATATACTTCTGAATGCAAAATTTAAAAAATACATTCCTATTATATTCTGAAATGCATTTTTATATTGTATTTTCTATATTGTAAGCCTATAAAACCAACAAACTTTTCTGATAGTTTTCAAAAATGTCCAATGCATTTCAAATATAATCTAAATGTATACCCATTGAATGCCAAAATATTCTCTGTATGTGGAAAAAAAACAATAACACATTACAATACACACAAAAATGTATTATCATGTAAATATACAAAAAAAAAACGACAACACAGAAAAGAAAGTGGCGTTAACTGTGGTAAATGACATTAATGAAATAAAAGTTTATTTGTGGTATTCTGCTGAGGTTGCTGATGTTTCCTTCAGACGATATTTCTCTTAACAGCATCACTTATCACACCTTTTGAAGTTCCAGGAAACTTTGCCAAAGTAGGAGCTTTAAAAAGTAAATGGAAAATATTAGACTTATTAGATTTTGTTAACCAAAAGCCCTGTAACAGATGCAATAATACAACTAAAAAAAATAAAATAAAACTAACAATATTAAGCATGTATAAAAAAACATAGAAATATTGTAGACTTTTCAAAAAACAGTATAAAATCAACATCTTGCCTACAACTCTCATTTTGACACAGCAGTCAAATTGGCATAGAGCAGGGGTAGGCAACCAGTAGCCCTCCAGCTGTTGTGGAACTACATTTCCCATGAGGCATTGCAAGGCTGGCAGTTACAATTACTCCCAGAGGCATGATGGGACTTGTAGTTCTGCAACAGCTGGAGGGCCCCAGGTTGCCTACCCCTGGCTTAGAGTCTACATGTCAAAGCCAATGTTTTCACAGGGTCTAACTGCATCAGCTTCTCTCCATCTGTCAGCCGCTTGGAGGCACCACCTTGATTTGCACAAGAGCCCTTTCTCTCTGGGGACTCATGCTCCTGATTGGCTTTCTGCAGTGGTGGGAGCTATTGGCTCCCACTGCCGTCAATCACAGCCAGTGAGCCAATTAGGAGATGGAGGGGGCGGGGCTGAGGCACGGCTCAGTGTGTGAATGGACATACAGAGCGGTGGTTCGGGAGCGCCGACATGGGACCTCATTGATGTGTTGCAGTCCACTCTTTCTACAGACAATACACACCAGTACCAGGATGCAGCGCCATTTGCATATAAAGAACTAGATCTTGAACCAGTCTTGAAAATGAGTTAACAGTTCTGCAAACAATGTTGAATGCAGGATTTTGAAAGATTCAAACAAAATATAGAACCAATGGTTTTCAACTGGTGGATTGTGACCCCATGTTCAGTGGGTCACCACGTGCCTTCCACTGCGCTAGGTGATAGGTTTCTCAGCTTCCCCATAGCACAGTATTGTCAGTTCTCACGCTGAGCTGCCATTCAGAATATGTTTCCCAGAGTGTCAACTTGCAGTGAGATGGGCTGGTGGTATGGCTGTGAGGTAGCTCTATCCATATGTGCATTGTATACAACTCACTTACATGCAACGTAGAGATGCCTGGACCAGAGTGACATCACATTTTGGGTCCTAGCGCCTATACAGGGCATGCAAGGGAGTTGTACAAGTTATGCACATATGGATGAAACTCAGTTACGGCACAGCAGACCACATTGGACCCCGTCCCATGTGATTAATGCACTGTACCATGCATTCTGGTGTGGGAGGTGCATTGCCATTCATTTGAATGGCATCCCAAATGCACCTCCTGCCCACAGTTTTATTGCCTGCACCGCAAAGCTGTGTATGCTTGTGTGGTGCAATTTGGGTTGTGACTTAATGACCAAGGACAAATGTTGGTCCAGAGGTCACATACAGTAGGTTGAGAACCACTGTTATAGAAAATGTCATAGCAGTGCTGTGTTAGCAATTTGAATGAATGTATTTCTGAATGTTTTCTACTTGCTGTATAAATTGAAGGAACTTTAAAGTGGTTATAAACTAGAATAAACATTTAAAAGAAAAAAATTGCAAGACAAAGGCATAATGAGCTAGTATGCATTGCATACTAGCTCATTATGAAATACTTACCTTGGAACAAAGCTGCTGCAGCGGTACCTGAACACCACTGTGACTGGCGACATGCTTCTTCTGGGTTTGGCGGCTCCAGCCAATCACAGCGCTGCTCCCGCGCTCTGATTGGCCAGAGCTGCGCTGACGCCACTCCCGCGCATGCGTTGCGGGAGCCATTAGTAGAGGCACACTTAGTGAAGAAATGGCCCAGTCGCCACATGTGGATACAGGGAGTATCTCCTAAACGGTGCAAGTTTAGGAGACATTCATGGAACCTACAGGTAAGCTTTATTATAAGCTTACCTATCGGTTAAGGTGGTTGTAAAGGGTTTACAATCAGTTTAACTGGTTCCCCACCGCGCGCCGTCTTTTCACGGCAGCAGTCGGGGAGCCCTGCGCGAATCGCCGTAAATAAGCGGCGATCCGCATTTGGCCACCAGGGGGCGCGCGCGCCGGCGGAGCGCGCGCACCCCCGCCGCACTCCTGGGGAGTGTGCCCGCGGCTCGGGTGGACCCGATGTCCGCCGGTGAGCCGAGATGAACGGCTACAGGGAAAGAACGGGGGAACCGCCGATGTAAACACGGCGGTTCCCCGCTCTGTCAGTGGGGCATGAGAGATCTACTGATCCCTGTCACTGGGATCAGTTAGATCTCTCATGCCCATGTTAGCCCAACCCCCCCACAGTAAGAACACACCCAGGGAACACGATTAAACCCTAGCTCTCCCCCTGCTGGTTAACCCCTTCACTGCCAATGACATTTATACAGTAATCAGTGGACATTTAAATTTCTGATCGCTGAATAAATGTCATTGGTCCCAAAAAAGTGTCAAAATGTTCCGACATGTCTGCCCCAATATCGCATTACCGCTAAAATCGTAGATCACCGCCATTACTAGTAAAAATTTAAAAAAAAATAAAAACCCCAGAAATTAATTCTCACCATCCGTAAACGCGGCCACTTTTGCACAAACCAATCAATAAACGCCGATTGCAATTTTTTTTAATCGCAAATATGAGGAAGTATATAAATCGGCCAAAAACGGTGAAAAAAATGTTTTTTTATATTTTTTTTTTGGATTTGAATTTTAGCAAAAAGTAAGAAATTTGGGTTTTTTTGCAAAATGGTCGCTCTTCTTTTGTTTATAGCGGCGATCAGAAATGACGCAGAGGCGATCAAATACCACCAAAAGAAAGCTCTATTTGTGGGAAAAAAAAGAAGCAAATTTAGTTTGGGTACAACGTCGCACGACCGCGCAATTATCAGTTAAAGCGACGCAGCGACGAATCGCAAAAAGTGCTCTGGTCCTAAAGTGGGAAATTCTTCCGGGGCTGAAGTGGTTAAACTTGCTAGTGTAGTCTTGCATGACTTTGGCAAGTGCAACTAACTTTAGGTGTCAGGTGTGGGGGGAAAAAAGAAAACCAACCTGTTTAGGCCTAGAGTACGACGCTTGACAAGGAGATGAGACGGATGCTGATTCATACAATACACCCACACAGGATGAACTGCCACCATCAGTCTTCAGTGCTATTAGCTGCGTGGTTTTCAAAGTATCGAATACGCCAGGCAACTCTATGGAAATGCAATACCTTAGTTATAAAAACTTTTTAAGTAACATAATGGCCTATTTTCTCACTAAATCCATTAATTTAATTTGTTAGAAATTAATTACTTGTGGAAAAATGTACCTTTACATAATTAGAAGGTTTCCTCCAGTCTGCTGCTGACCCCCCACTAGATCAAAAATATTTCAGTAGTTAAAAAAAAAAAAAAAAACTTACTTGTGCATATAGTATGTAGTTTCCTCAGTGCACTGACTGATACGATAATGAACATAGTACAGTACACTCCTAGTTACCCAACGATCCCCATAGGTACTGTACACTCCCAGTTACCCAACGATCCCCATAGGTACAGTACACTCCCAGTTACCCAACGATCCCCATGGGTACTGTAGTATCTGGTTGCATGAGAGCTAATAGTAACTCTCAGGCATCCACCTCCCAAGGCACCCCCAACTTCACATGTGAATGAGCCTTAAAAGCGTTATTGCCAAATGCAACTAAGGGCTCATTCACAAGTGCGGTATGCAATGTGCCTCTGAAAAATAATGCAAGCGTGTTTGATAGGTGGTGAGGAGGCGAAATGTTTAAAACCATTAATTGCAGTGAAAGGCACGTGGTTGCATCACGGTAATACGGCAGTTATAGGTTTAAATCAGGAGGTGAGGAGCATTGGAGGACACTGTGCCCGGTGATCTCCCATGTTGTTTAGGTAGATCTCCACCTCTCTATGGTTGCCTACCCCTGCCTTAAAACATTGTAGAATGAAAGGGCAAATTATGTTTGGTCAAATTTGTTTGTATTCTACCTGCCTGGCTTTCAGAAATGCAACTACCTAGCTGACAGTTAGGTTATATTGATTTACCTGTAACAATTAGCTGTATCAATTGCTGGTATTCTTCTTTCAAGTGCTTAATCCAGTTTTCCATTCACCAGCTGCTAGTATTGGTCAGGTGCTTTGACAGCAGCTGACGGCCCCCTGTCAGAATCCAAAAAAAAAAAAAAATCAGCTTTTCTCCTCCACACCCCCCAACCCCCCCTGCACACACCGCTAACCTCCTCCTGCACAATTCATTTAATGGCAGCTGAATGTAAACAGCAGGTAGTGGGGAAACAATAGCTAGACTGCCACTGGCTATTTCAAATTGTAATAGTCAATAGCAGGCTGGCTATTGCACCCCCTCCCAGCTGCCTGCTGTCAATCAGCAGAGGAGGACCTGAAGGAGAATGTTCAAATCCTCTCCATTGCTGATTGACAGCAGCAGTGGGTGGGTGCAATAGCCCACTAGCCATTGGCTACTGCAATTTAAAATAGTCAATAGCAAACTGTCTATTGATTCCCCTGCTATCTGCTCTTTTCTCCTGTATTCTGACAGTGGCCAGTGGTGTCGTAATACAAAAAGAATGCGGCTAGGGGTCAAATGATATCCGGCTAGTTTTGGAGAAGCAGAATATCAGTACCTCATTTTGTTATTGGCCTGAAAGGTGGCCTATAATTGGTATCTGTACTGAAAAATTCATATCTGTTGACCCCTAGTAGCAGGGCAGATAATAATATGCACAATGAAAACCAATAAAAAGTTTAACATAAAAAAAAAATAAAAAGTTTAAAAATAATAGGCACAAGGGGAGGGAGACAAAAAATAATGGTAGTACTGAGATTATGCTGCACAGTGTCAGGGTGTAGAATGGAAGTCATATTTAACCACTTCCACACTGCCTACCATATATTTACGGCAGCAGTGTGGATGCGTTCCACGAATCGCCGTAAATAAATGGCAATTTGCAGAGTGGCCGCTAGGGGGCGCACGTGCCCGTGGTACTCCTGAGGAGTGTGAGCGGCCACAGCCAAAGAGCAGGGAACCGCTGATGTAAACAAGGCTGTTCCCCACTCTGTCAGTGCGGGCATAGGAGATCTACTGATCCCTGTCACTGGGATCAGTTAGATCTCTTATGCCCATAACAGCTTAGCCCCCCCACAGTTAGAACACGCCTAGGGAACACAGTTAACCCTTAGAGCGCCCCCTGCAGGTTAACCCCTTCACTGCCAATGGCATTTACACAGTATTCAGTGCATTTTTATAGCACTGATCATTGTATAAATACCAATGGTCCCAAAAAAAGTGTCAAAATGGTCCAACATGTCTGCCGCAATATTGCAGTACTGCTAAAAATCGCAGATCGCCGCCATTATCAGTAAAAAATAAAAAAGAAATAAAAACCCCAGAAATGAATTCTCATCATCCGTAAACGCGGCAACTTATATAGTTACATAGTTAGTCAGGTTGAAAAAAGACACCAGTCCATCCAGTTCAACCAAAAGCTTTTGTGCAAACCAATCAATAAACGCCGATTGCGATTTTTTTTACCAAAAATATGAGGAAGAATATAAATCGGCCAAAACCGATGAAAAAAAAAGTTTTTTTATATATTTTTTTGGATTTGTATGTTAGCAAAAAGTAAGAAAAACTGTTTTTTTCTGCAAAATTGTTGCTCTTCATTTGTTTATAGCGGAGATCAGAAATGACACAGAGGCGATCAAATACCACCAAAAGAAAGCTCTATTTGTGGGGAAAAAAGGGTGCAAATTTTGTTTGGGTACAACGTCGCACGACCGCGATATTGTCAGTTAAAGGGACGCAGTGCTGAATCGAAAAAAGTGCTCTGGTCCTAACGTGGGAAATCCTTAAGTGGATATTATATACAGCTATGTACACTGAGATTATGCTGCATGGTGACTGGGTATAGAATAGAAGTCATATATAATATTATATACAGCTATGTACACTGAGATTATGCTGCATGGTGACTGGGAAGGTGAATGAATACAGCATGAGATCTATTCAGCAGGGAATAAACAAAGAAAACTTAACTCTTGCATTGTACTTTCACAATTCTAATGTTATTTTATAGGAGGCACTTCCCTTTCATTCAGGAGAAAACAGAGAGCTCTCCACTATGCTTTCCAGAGGCCTTAACAGGAACAGGAAGTGAGAGGAGAAAGTTTACCCTCTACTTCCTGCTGCCCACTTCCACAGATCTGCTTTACTCTGACTGCAGTCTCTGCTACTCAGGCTGATTGGAGAGTTCTCCCAAGGGCTGGATTTATATTTTAGGAGATTGTAGGCCCAAAAATCTGACCCCCATCCCAATAAATAGAATGCAAAAAGAAATGGGAAAAATATCTTTACATGTAAGTAAATGATGGGAGATGCATTCTTGAGATATATATATATATCTTCATTCTGGTGTATGTGTGTGTATATATGTATATATTACATAAATACTGTGTGTGTGTATATATATATA
>BLSH010191005.1:242952-253730 GCA_018402905.1 Glandirana rugosa
CCAAATAGTCCAGGTTTTACACTTGAGTTTGAAACATTCACAGTATTTGAAAACATGGACCAGGAGGAATTGTGGGTGGGGTTTCAATGATCGACTGAAGATCTCTGGGGTTTCGTCTGACAGACTAAAAGTCAAACGAACTGAAAGATAATACCAAAATCCAGGAATAAAATAACCACAATATAAAATCTTGAAATACAGACTGTAATCTCAAAGGTCAAGTTAACCGTCATTTCCGTGTTATAACCACTAGTAATGTCTCTCAAAGTCGTCCCTCCCACCCAAGTCCAATTGTTCGGTTCACAGAGAAGTAATTTATATTGTATTCTGACACAGATTAATCTTTGCTCGGTAAATAAAGGAATATTTTGAATAGAATTCCCTGATGTCTCAATGCAGGCAAATTAGTAATCATAGAAGAGACACTTGGCTTGTTAACCTGAACCCACCCTCCCTGCTGAAACTCTCTGTAATGATCACCAATATTGTGCCTTTACTGCCAATTGAACTGGAAACTCTAATGTCAGACATAAAGTTCTAAAATATAACACCAATAAAATAAGGACCTAAAACCATAATAGAAAGTCAAGCAAACTGAAAATCAGACAGTCTGCTTTGGGGTCTCTAGAAGTCAGCTAGTAACTTTGGGGTGGGTGTTAAGGAGGACCAGGTACAAAAGTTTATGACACTTACAAAGTTTGAGTTCACATTTTGGACCTGATAAACCTCATGACCCCCATGATACCAGCAGGGATACTCTATAGCCAGCCATCCCAGTCAGGAGGCCAGAATGACAGTGGAGTACCCCTACTAGACACTGATGAGAACAGATACTACACTTGGTCTTAGCCAAAAGACCAAGAAATTATATAACGGTCATGATGACTTACACAGCAAGAAAAAAAAGCTTTCTCACTTTCTCAACTCTACTAAAAATGTTTCTTTGCATGTGTGTACCCATTAGAGAGATTTTATCCAAAGACTTTGCATAAGAACACAGAGATGCACAAACACTGTACTTGGAATTCAACATGATTTTCCTGCACAGAATGTGCAGCTTACTGACACACTGTACTGGTCGACTAGAGTTGGTCTTTAACCATTTCTCTGGTTTATTTCTGTCTGCACATAATGGGAGATTTTCAACAAATTCCAGTATTGCTCATGATGATTACACCATTATCCTATCAGTAAATCCAAAACTGAAGGAGAAAATCCCTAAAGAGTTCTTTTCATTATTCATATTTAGTAACCTCAGTTTGTGCTGCTGTTGGCTTAGAATGAATGTGTACATTAAGATTAATATCCTGAGCTTGGCCTATATCACTCCAATTTCAATCCCCTCTGGTGTGACTATCACTCTCTACATCATCAAAGTCTGGAGGGTTTCCAGTTCCGACTCGGACTGATTAGCAAGAAGTCTTAAGTTTTAGTTTTATTTTAACCACAACATAAATATGCAAAATGTTCCCTGTCAATTCCTAATCTGGAACTAGTTAAATGTAATATTGGTTTGAAGCTTTTATATTTTTGTAACCCAACTTTTCCATGTTTTTGTGGATGCTTTAAATATTAGATATGTTAAAACTCAGCTTGATGAATCTGCATGTAATCAAACTTGCTTAAAGAAGAATTTCAGCCATAGTATATTTTTACACAGAAACATTGTTCCAGCTTGGCCCAACATAACTTAGTATATACCATACCTGGCCAATGCCCTAGGAAGCGAGAAATCAGTAAAGTAGACACCAATGCTCCAGTGATCTCCATATCCTTACAGATCCTGTGCTGAGTAGCTAGCCTAATCCAGGAGGTTGGCTGATTGGCAGGGGTGCCATTCAGAAAATGCAAATCATTCTCTGATTGGACAAGGTGGAGAGGTAAGGCTGTGATACCATCTTGTCCAAAACAGAAAATGGCATTGATTCAGAAAATGATATGTATTCTCTGAATGGCAGTCATGCTGAGTGACTGGCCTCCTGTGTTCATAATGCATCAGGCCTGCCAGTCAGCATGGGACCCAGAAGCACCTGTAGAACACTGAAGTAGTGGTATGTATTTCAGTGATTTACAGCTTCCCAGGGTCTCAGCCAGGCATGGTATATACATAGTTACATAACTATGTGTAAAATATCTATACCTGGAATCCTTCTTTGAAGGTACAGCGAAACAAAGAAATTCATTAAAGGAGATCCTGTGAGGGTGGAGATATGGGAGCCACCACCGCTGATCTATTTTTTACAGTTTGAATGTACATTTACTTTTCAAACTTTAGGTACTGAATGCCGTTCATGTCGAAACTCGGTAAGTAGTACAGATATGAGGATAAAAACCAAATGTTCTTCAAAATTGTCTCAGTTAACACAATCTATCTTTCTGTATTCTGCACTTGGCTGCCCCAAAAAATGAATCTTTATAGATCACAGTATCCTCTTCTTCTAAATAAACACTGAGTATGGGTGCAATGAGGCTGTATTCACACCTGGGTGTAGCGTTTTCAGGCAGAAATACACACGTTTTTTGCCGTGACTTTTACCGTGATTTTTAAATCGATTTTGCTGCGATTTTTACCGTGATTTTGTACAGGTCAAAAGGTCACTAATGTAAAAAGTAGAAAAACACCCAAAAAGCTACAAAAATACCTCCGGAACTTTTTTGAGCTTCAGGCATTTTTTAGTGGAGATGTGAACGGACTCCATAGAGAATCATTGATTTTTTTTCCCCTCAAGTGTTTTGTAGCTTCAGCCGTCAAGCTACAAAACGCTCACGTGAGAATGGGGCCTCACTGGTTACAGCCCTATATTCTCTTTGACCACTCTGCAGCTTCCTAATGTACTGTATATAAGCTTATTATAGAGAGGTTACAAACGCTATTGGGTTTATTTTTTAAAAATTTAGTCATGCAAATTTGTCAGCATTTACAAAATAAAGTTTTGAATAATACTCTTGCAAATATTTGTAATATGTGTGAAAAAGAAAAGCATTCAGTCCCAAGACAAAAGACCATAAGAACATTTAAATATATTATGTAATAGGCAAGTATGTAAATAAGAATATAGAATGATGTTTAAGCAATTATATAAATTTTCAAATTCAAGATCTGTGAAATGTGCGAGATTTGAGAAAGAAAATAGGTGAGCTTTAATGTTTTTTCAAGTAGAACTGTAGCCAAAACTTTTTTTTTTCATTTTGAAAGAGTAAGGGAGGGTTATAACACCTGCAAGTTCCCGTCCATCCTTGACTGGTATATACAAATTAACAAAATCGCAGAAATAGAAGAACTTATTTCTATAGCACACGACTCCCCTTCCAAATATGCGACAACCTGGTCAGATTGGATCAACTTCAAACTTTCAGAATCATACCGCTGCACTGTGGGAAACCTCTTTTGAAACAGTCAAGATATCATAGTTTAACCTACTATATGACTTCCAACTCTATTGTGAAACACACGCTTAGCTGTAGAACTCCAGCCCTTCTCAACCACTCAAATTTCTGTCTCTTCGCCCTGTTCCCTTTTTTTAACATTTCCCCTCTTTGTTTTGCATATGAGTGTGCTGGCAGCACACAAAGACAATGGTAATACACCTAGTTCTCCTAGCTGAACCCTCTCATGCTATATTAAGGAGATTCTTTACCTATACCTAACAATTATATAAGCACTGTATTAACTTCATGACCAATCACACACTAAGAGTTATTTCTAAAGTTTATAGTAAAATGTTCCCTTAAAATTGTTCATGGTAAAGTTATGCTTACCTAAAACCTTAAACTCACCAATAACTATATGCTACTTTAATCAATGTTATACCTACTGAACTCATGTTGTACATAATGTATATCTCAGTGTTAACATCTGTTATACCAGATCTGAAACATTATGTTCATTCAAGATTTTGACATTCAATGGAGATCTATGTTAACAGTACTTTCTTTAAATAAACCTTTACTAGAGTTCCCAGTTAAAGAATTTCCTCCTATTGCTCTTCTTGGGACAACCCAAAATTTGGGATTTTCTTTTACTTTTGATGATAATGGTAAACAGGGCAGATAGAGAGGGGGAATATTCCTATTTTACTGCTACAAAGTTGCAATAAAATAGGTATTCTAATCATTTTATATAAAACTAAAAGAAAACATTTTGCCTTTAGTTATTCTTTAAGGATGCAATGGGCTTTCAATGGCTTCTGAGTGTTAGCAAAACTCATTTTAACTATACTAGGTCTCAAAACAGGAGCAAAAAAGTAAAATAAAAAATGTAAAGCACCCATACACAAAATAATGATTACATATACATTAAAACATACAAAGAACACTGAACTAAATAAACTAAATTGCCCTACATACAGCCAATCCCTTAAAAATCACACCCTGCAAATACAGGGCCGTCATTTTACTATAGGCCAGGTGGGAGCACTATTGTTCTGGGAAGACGTCATATGATGTCCTCCCAGAACGTGCCACTGGCACGGGGCCACACAGCCAGGTGATCTGTCACCAGCTGTGTCCAATCATAGCAGATCACGTGACAATTGTAAAAAATGGATGGATTCCTTGTTATCAGAGTATTGACATCATGCACTGGGAGCTTCTTGTTTTCAGCAATAGCTTTGCTTTAATGGAGGATTATCAGAACATGCCTTTACAACATGTAGATAGGAAGAGAACAACAAACATTATATATATCCTGTTATATTATAGAATACACATTATAACACTATAATGCTACAGTGCCACCTGCTGCATAGATGAGTATAATGCATACAGTATATAGTTCACAGTACTTTACATTACATGCTGTTGTACTTTCAACATCCCTTCTCAACAGCATGTGCTTTGTCAAATTACATTCCTCTTCTTCTGGATATAATTATGACGTTCCTTCAACAAAGGCTTGGTGAGTGCATCAGCAGCCATCTCCTCTGACAGGCAGTATTGAATGTCAATAACACCTTGCCCATGATTGTCCCTCAGTAGGTGATACTTGACATTGATGTGTTTGGTCCTAGGATTGACCCTATCTGATTGTGTATACTATATACATCCCTGGTTGTCTTGAAATTGGAATTGGTTATGGCATGTCTATCCCAATGTCCACAAAAAGTTGCCGAATCCATACTGCTTCTTCATATGCGTGTGCTACTGCAATATACTCTGCTGCAGTTGAAGATAGAGCAACAGTTACAAGCTTTCGAATAGACCATCTTATGGCTCCTTCTCCATACTTTAAAATGAATCCCTAGCCCAATCAGCATCCACATATCCGGCTATTTTTTTTTTTTTTAAGCCCGTGGTGTGTAAACACACTCAGACTCCACCCAGTGCAAAAAAAGTGCACACCAAAAAAGTGAAACACAAAAAGTGCACAGGGTGTACACTAAGTCCTCCTCCGAAGAGAAAGGACCCTTACCCTGATCCCCTGAGGTGCAAGGCTCCTGACAGGGACTGAGGTACGTTCAATGGTCCACTCAGTCGAACCTCATTCTCTGGGTGGTCTGCCGAAACAGACCAACCCCAAGTACTAGGTGGGGCTCCCCCGAAGGGAGACCCCATGAGAGAGGGCAGACTTAGCCAATATCCACTCCCCCAAGACTTTCAGGGTAGGTCCGAGAACTGTACAACCTACTCATCAAACCATGTATACACTACTCAATCAAAAGAAAAAGTGACAAACAAAACATAAAGTGAGGGAATGGTAGCAGGATAAGTGCATAAAGTGCCATGTGTGAAACAATGGCCGGCCTTGCAGCCAGGAATAAAAAAAATCCTCTGGTCCTGGCCAAAAGGCCCGGCCCTAGAGGTAGTTGTGAAAAAAGTGTGGTGGTGCAATGGCCTTGGTGCCGTCAACTCAAAGTGTGCAACCCACAGTGAGTATTAGGCACCCCTGGAGTACCACTCCAGGGGCACATGCACCACGGGCTTTTCTCAGCCCGGCCCTTCAGCCTTGACCAGCATAGCACTGTCCCACTCAGGAAGTTCCAGCTTCCTCAGAGAAACCTCCACCGTCCCTCAGTTCGTGGAGCAGTACGGTTTCAGTTCCCCTGATACTAGCCTTTCAGGCTCCTTTACACCAGGATTTGCATAGCCACTGCCATCCCAAACAAAAACCCCTGGCCAGGACAGTAGCACAGCCCCTCCTATTGGCAAATGATAAGAACAGATTTTTTTTTCCACATCAGATCTGACATACCTTGTTCTTAATTTTTTCTCTCCTTAGATCATGCTTGACAGCACCAAGTCCGTCTTTCAACCAGATACATAATCTATGGTAAGTAATCTTTTTAATTATCCCTTTTTTTTAACCACTTCAGCCCTGGAAGGATTTCCCAGTTTAGGACCAGAACACTTTTTGCGATTCGGCACTGCATAGCTTTAACTGACAACATGCGACATTGTACCCACACAAAATTTGCGTCGTTTTTTTCCCACAAATAAAGCTTTCTTTTGGTGGTATTTGATCACCTCTGTGTCATTTCTGATCACCGCTATAAGCAAAAAAAGAGTGACAATTTCGAAAAAAAAAAAAAAAAACAATATTTCTTACTTTTTGCTAAAATACAAATCCAAAAAAATATATAAAAAAACATTTTTTTCATCGGTTTTGGCCGATTTATATTCTTCCTCATACTTATGGTAAAAAAAAAAATCACAATCAGCGTTTATTGATTGGTTTGCGCAAAAGTTGCCGCGTTTACGAATGATGAGAATTCATTTATGGGGTTTTTATTTTTTTTTATATTTTACTAGTAAGGGTGGCAATCCTTACGCAATACCATTTTTAGTGGTACTGCGATATTGCAGCGGACACGTCGGACCATTTTGACACTTTTTTTTGGACCACTGGCATTTATACAGCGATCAGTGCTATGAAAATGCATGATTACTGTGTAAATGCCATTGGCAGTGAAGGGGTTAACCTGCAGGGGGCGCTCTAAGGGTTAACTGTGTTCCCTTAGTGTGTTCTAGCTGTATGGGGGCTGGGCTGGCAGGGGAAGGGGAGTGATCACGGCTTCCATATACAGACCTCCGTTCTCTCACTGCGGGGGAGCCATTGCCGGTAGCTGGCGGAGCTCGTGTCCACCCTACCCGCTCCCTAGCCCCCCCGGAACACAGTAAGCATGCGAGCGTGCCTCCGGCGGCGCATGCGCTCACGATACTCGTGATCGCATCCGCCGCCAGGTGACGGCGGTTTGCAATAACGAACCCCTTTGCTGCGTCAAGCCACGGCGGGTGGTCGGCTAGTGGTTAAGTAAAAAACTCCACACACGAAAAAAAAACACTACAGCTACCACTAGACAGAGGCCAACTATTCTATCCTATGCCTTCCTAATCTCTATCCTATACCACCTCCTTCCATCTACTCCTCCTGCAAAAGTCCAATGCCTCCTCCTCTCCCATCACCTTCACATGCCATAGATATACTACATATAATTTCGCCATACATAGCTTTACACACTTATCCGAGCTCAGCAATACATTCTTCCTCACATAAAGTAATTTGGCATCCCAAACTGCTTCTTTCATTACACACGAGAATACCCACATTCTCCTCTGCATTTTTTTACAGCCTTGCAACCTCCCAATCATCCATGCCTCCAAGGAGAGCACACTTGTTCCCAGCACCTCACTTGTAAACCTTTCAAGTTTCCTCTTCACAAATCCACACTCCCAAAACACGTGATACACAGTTTCCATCCCTGTACACCCATCTTTCAAGCACACTTCTTCTCAAGATAAATCTCTTGATTTCAAAAAGGATTTTGTCATCAGGCATCCCTTAAAAGTCTGCCATGCAATTCCTTTCTGTCGATTTGAGACACCTCCCCAACTTAATCTACCCCAAATCTCCTGGGATATCTTTGCAGGAAAATTATAAATGTTACAAACTATTTCTTCTCTCCTCAACCATTTTGCCAGTATGACTTTATTCATTGCACCTTCTGTCATTTAATTTAATTTATTATTCACAAAAAATCTTTAATTTCAAATAAAACACAGACATTACAAACGATTTTGGCCTAGATAAATCTGCCTGGCACCATCCCCACTTACAGTATCTCACAAAAGTTAGTACACCCTCACATTTTTGTAAATATTTTTTTATATCTTTTCAAGTGACAACACTGAAGAAATGACACTTTGCTACAATGTAAAGTAGTGAGTGTACAGCTTGTATTACAGTGTAAATTTGCTGTCCCCTCAAAATAACTCAACACACAGCTATTAATGTCTAAACCACTGGCAACAAAAGTGAGTACACCCCTAAGTGAAAATGTCCAAATTGGGCCCAATATTTTGTGTGGCCACCATTATTTTGCAGCACTGCTTTAACCCTCTTGGCCATGGAGTTCACCAGAGATTCACAGGTTGCCACTGGAGTCCTCTTCCACTCCTCCATGACAACATCATGGAGCTGGTGGATGTTGGAGATGTCGCTCTCCTCCACCTTCTGTCTGAGGATGCCCCACAGATGCTCAATAGGGTTTAGGTCTGAAGACATGCTTGGCCAGTCCATCACCTTTACCCTTAGCTTCTTTAGCAAGGCTGTGGTCATCTTGGAGGTGTATTTGAAGTCGTTATCATGTTGGAATACTGCCCTGTGGCATAGTCTCCGAAGGGAGGGGATCATGCTCTGCTTCAGTATGTCACAGTACTTGTTGGCATTCATGGTTCCCTCAATGATTGTAGCTCCCCAGTACCGCCAGCACTCATGCAGCCCCAGACCATGTAGGCAAGACACACTTGTCTTTGTACTAATCACCTCATTGCTGCCACACACGCTTGACACCATCTGAACCCAATCTATCTTGGTCTCATCAGACCACAGGGCATGGTTCCAGTAATCCATGTCCTTAGTCTGCTTGTCTTCAGCAAACTGTTTGCAGGCTTTCTTGTGCATCATCTTTAAAAGAGGCTTCCTTTTGGGATAGCAACCATGCAGACCAATTGTGATGCAGTGTGCGGCGTATGGGCTGAGCACTGACAGGCTGACCCTCCCACCCCTTCAACCTCTACAGCAATGCTGGCAGCACTCATACGTCTATTTCCCAAAGACAACCTCTGGCCAGGGGAGGGCTGGCAACCTTAGTCAAGTGGCCCATTGAACCACTGACCCTCAGGCCAGCTCCCATCAGGATCCACGGGTCCGTGGGCCAGCTCCCAGCAGGACCCAGAGGTCAGCAGGAGCCACAGCCCTGGAAATAATTTCATGCCAGCCCCATAGCATTTTTATACCAGCCCAACCACGTAACGTCATTATTTTTGTTCACAAAAGGGAAAATCATGCATGTTAAAGCACATTTGAAGAGTGTATTATAAAATGGCCGTTTTCAGTACAAATATCAATATTTAAGCTATAAACATGTAGCTAAAGCTATTAGAAATGTGTTTAGGGTAAACAAACGTCAAAAACCATATTCCTCCATTTACATGAAAGTCAGGTTAAAATAACCCAGCCAGCACAGAGTTCCACCATATATCAGAGTCTGCAGTCCCCCTTACAGTGCAAGGGAACTCTGACATAAAGGGGAACATTGAAGATCATAATCTAAGGGGGGACTCTGATATAAGGGGGGGTTCTGGTGACCAGAGATTCCCCTTATATCAGAATCCACTGCATTCCCCTTTACATCAGAGTTCCCACTTACACCAGGCTCTGCAGCATTGCCCTTTACATCAGACTTTGCAGAGTTCCCCCTGCACTGTAAGGGGGAATCCTGCAGACTCTGATGTAAAGGGGAACTCTGGGAATGTGCGGAGGACTCTGGTGACCAGAGAACACCTTCCGCAGAAATCCGCAGAAAGAAAACACTAAGGTAAGGGGGGTTACTGATATAAGGGGAAAACCTTTAAATCAGTGCCCCCTTACATTATTGTATTCACTTCTCCCTTACATCAGTGACCCCCCCCCTCAGACTGGCCTGCCAGCGCTGTCACTGACCTCCTCTCAGGTGCACCATGCAGGTCTCAGTCCGATGGCTCCAGCTTGGTGGCTCTGATTTTATCCTATAGTCTTCTCTCCACGGTCCTCACATGTCTGACTTCTCTCATGACCCCCATCCTAGCGGCACTCCCACTCTTGACTCCTCTCCAGACTTCCCCCTCAGAGGCTGCAGACATGGTAAAATACAAGAGATGGTTAGAGGTTGCAGACATGATACAGGAGGTGGTCATAGGCTGTGGATGGTACAGGAAAGGTTAGAGGCTGGGGGATGGGGTAGGAGAGGTCACAGGCTGGGGGATGGGGCAGGAGAGGTCACAGGCTGGGGGACGGGACAGGAGAGGTCACAGGCTGGGGTATGGGACAGGAGAGGTCACAGGCTGGGGGGTGAGACAGGAGAGGTCACAGGCTGGGGGGTGAGACAGGAGAGGTCACAGGCTGGGGAGGTTAAAGGCTACCAAGGTCAGAGGCTGCAGAGGTCAGAGGCTGGGGAGATCAGAAACTGGGGAGATCAGAGGCTGCGGAGATCAGAGGCTGCAGAGAGATCAGAGGCTGCAGAGGTCAGAGGCTGGTGAGGTCAGAGGCTGCAGAGAGGTCAGAGGCTGGGGAGGTCAGAGGCTGCAGAGAGGTCAGAGGCTGGGGAGATCAGAGGCTGCAGTGAGGTCAGGAGCTGGGGAGATTAGAGGCTGGGGAGATCAGAGGCTGCAGAGAGGTCAGAGGCTGGGGAGATCAAAGGCTGCAGAGAGGTCAGAGGCTGCAGAGGTCAAAGGCTGGTGAGATCAGAGGCTGCAGAGGTCAGTGGCTGGTGAGATAAGAGGCTGGGGAGGTCAGAGGCTGC
>BLSH010191005.1:254942-275483 GCA_018402905.1 Glandirana rugosa
GAGGGGTCGGAGACTGGAGTGGTCGGAGACTGGAGTGGTCGGGAATGGAGGGGTCGGAGACTGGAGTGGTCTTGACTGGCTGGTGAGGTCAGAGGCTGGTGAGGTCAGAGGCTGGGGAGGTCAGGGCTGGTGAGGTCAGAGGCTGGGGAGGTCAGGGCTGGTAAGGTCAGGGCTGGTGAGGTCAGAGGCTGGTGAGGTCAGAGGCTGGGGAGGTCAGGGCTGGTGAGGTCAGAGGCTGGGGAGGTCAGGGCTGGTGAAGTCAGAGGCTGGGGAGGTCAGAGGTTGGGCAGGGAACGGCTCCGGTCTTACCTGGCCATAACAAGAGGCTCATGCTGCTGCTGTACTTTTAAAAGCCGCCTGGGTCCTCTGAGGCTGCTTTGAGGAAAGCGGCAGCTGAAACAAATATAGCTGCGGGGCCGGGCCCCACTGATCGCAACTCTTTACTTTTGAAAATGGCTCCGCACGGCGCCATCATGTCAGGCGCATGCGCCCGGCTTCCCGGAAATAGCCGAACGTGTATCTACTTTCCCGAGCCCATTCTGAAGCTAGCCGGGCTCGGGAAAGCCGTATATGTTCGGCTAATTTCGGGAAGGCGGGCGCATGCGCACTGACATCGCGCAGCCCGGACTACAACTCCCGGAATGCAGTGCGGGAGCAAGGCAGCCAATCGGCAGCTGCTGCAGACTGCTGTCGGCTTATGGTAAAAAAAAAATATGTCAACAGACAGCGGTAGTTTTGAATATAAGTTAGGCGGCCTGGGGGGAAATCTCCACCCTGCCCCCCGGCCCAGCCCGCCCCTGCCTCTGGCTATGATGCTGACCACGTGCACTTAACTTCTTTGGTCGACCATGGTGAGGCCTGTTCTAAGTGGAACCTGTCCTGTTAAACCGCTGTATGGTCTTGGCCACCGTGCTGCAGCTCAGTTTCAGGGTCTTGGCAATCTTCTTATAGCCTAGGCCATCTTTATGTAGAGCAACAATTCTTTTTTTTCAGATCCTCAGAGAGTTCTTTGCCATGGGGTGCCATGTTGAACTTCCAGTGACCAGTATGAGAGAGTGAGAGCGATAACACCAAATTTAACACACCTGCTCCCCATTCACACCTGATACCTTGTAACACTAATAAGTCACATTACACCGGGGAGGGAAAATGGCTAATTGAGCCCAATTTGGACATTTTCACTTAGGGGTGTACTCACTTTTGTTGCCAGCGGTTTAGACATTAATGGCTGTGTGTTGAGTTATTTTGAGGGGACAGGAAATTTACAGTGTTATACAAGCTGTACGCTCACTACTTTACATTGTAGCAAAGTGTCATTTCTTTAGTGTTGTCACATGAAAAGATAGAATAAAATATTTTCAAAAATGTGAGGGGTGTACTCACTTTTGTGAGATACTGAAACAACCTTCCATCCAGCCGGGTACCGCATTCATTTCGCAGTTCTGTTGCCACTCTTGAAAACCTTATAACAATTTAGCCAGTAATGCATATCCAAGAATCTTGGTAAGTCTGGAACATTATATCCTCCGTTCTTGAATTATTTTTTAATTACCTCACCCTCTCCATCTTTGATCGCCAAAAAAACCTACACATATGCATCTCCAATCTTTTACACCAATTGTTATTTGGCGGAAATACAATTGCAAAAAACAAAAACAAAGGCAACAACACTGCTTTAGACACCAGCACCTTCCTTGCAAAGGTTAGTTTACTTAATTTCCAGAACTTGATTTTCCTTTGCACCTTCACCAGTGCTTTCTCCACGTTGATTTAATTTAGCAGGTTTTTCTCAAAATGAAACCCCAAAACTGTAATTGATTCTGTCTTGGGTATCTTTACCGAGTACACATTATCTTCCCCACTTAGATTGCATAGCTGACTTTTCTCCCAATTCACTTTCAGCCCCGAAACACTTCAGCCTGATTTCCACACAGGAAACACATATCATCCATATAACACAAGGATTTTATTTTCACACCATCTCCGCCTGGCAAAAAGAAACATTTAAGTACCTTATCCCTTTGAACATAACACAACAATGGCGCTACAACACAAATAAATAAGATAGGTGACAGGGGGCAACCCTGCCTAACCCCTGACAGGATATCCACTGAAGGAGATAGATTTCCATTAACCAGTACCTGACTCGTAATTCCAGTATACAAGCTTTTGAAGACTTCCACCGCAGTTCTCGGCACTCCCAATTTCTCTAGACATTCAAAAAGAAACCTGTGAGAGACCTTATCGTAGACCTTTTCTAAATCAATTCCAGCCACCATCAGAGCTTTATTGTTTGCTTGAAGATAGAAGACCAGATCTCTCAACAAAATAAATCCATCCGACATTCTACGCCCCGGCACAGGACATGTTATATATCAAGGTGATTAGTCCTTCCAGTCCTTTCCTTCATGGAGCTTGAGATGCACTTCTCCCGTCTGCAAAATTCCTTTACTTCGAAAAAATGTATACCCACCACCAGCCAAAAATGGTCAAAAAATGTCACTGCTAGGCCATCCTTCCCGGGGGGTTTTGTCTCGCTGCATGCTCTTGATTTCTGCCACCAACTGCGGTTCTGTAATTTCCGCTGACAACATGTCCTTCTCCTCCGACTCCAAGGCGTCTTCCAATATGCCGCAATATTCCTGCACTTCCTGCTGTCTTGCTGTTCCTTTCCGCTCCTTCTATGCCCTCCCCTGTTACAACACTATCATTCACCAACACTGATGACATTATACTCTTTTAGCTGAGGATTTTCTTGAAAAAATAACGCGTGCACTTTTCATCTTCTTCAAAATCCTTAATTTTAGCTTTAAACGGTATCGCTTTACCTTTTCTTTTTAATTCCTCGTTCCTCCACTTCCTTATTTGCTTTATTTCTTCTTCCACCTCCTTTCCTAGTCCTTTTACATCTGTACAAAAAATGCAGCTGGCTCACCGCTCTGGCATTCTCTTCTCTTCTGTGCTCTCCTCTTACCAATCTTATTAAAGAAACCCGCTACCTGCATCTTCACATAGTCCCACCACTCTAATATATTGTTAAATCCCTTTTTATGTACCACCAACTTCTCAAACAAAATTTTGAACTCAACATTTATCTTGGTTCTTGTAGAACCGAATTGTTCATTTTCCACACACCTCGGCCAAGCTTCATTCCCACATCCAACTCCCTCTTACCACATAGAGCCACATGGTCCCAAAAAGAAACAGTATAACTTTCACATCCACAAATATTCATATCACCTGATACCAACACAAAATCAATTTGGAATTTACATGTCCCTCTATCCAAAAAGTAGGAAAAAAAGGATTCTTCTTTCCCCTTCCCACCTCCACAGCCACATCTTTTAATTTAAAGTCCTCCACAATTTCATTCAACTTCTTGAAATCACATCCAACTTGCTTTCCCTTACTCTCTCCCGATCACATACCGAACGGATCAAATTAAAATCAACCGCCACAATTGTAGGGACTTTCCCCAACAAATGCATCCTCAGTTGGTCCAGTAACTCCAACCTTTCATTCTTTTCTGTATGTGCATAAATGTTGAATAGTCTCACAGATGTCCCTCGGTAATCCAGATAACACAACAATAGCCTGCCTGGTACAATACTCTAATGCAACACAATTTTTATTTCTTTAATCTTACATATCACACCCACACCTTCCTTACGGGAACTGCATGCAGGAGACCACACGCAATCCCCACAACCCCACTCAGATTGTTCTGGTATACTCTTGATACAGCACTCCTGCAAGCAAAAAATATCCACTTCCAGACATCTCAATTCCTCAAAAACAGAATTTCTTTGCCATATCACATTCACACTCCTCACATTGATAGTACATACTGTGAGGATTATTATATATACAAAAAGAAAACCAGCCATGATCACATATACAATAGGAACTACATTCTCCATCACGTCTAGTCTGATTCCTTCTCACAAACATAGGTGAACGGGCGAGGTCTTGACCTTGTCCTGACTCCCCATAAGAAGATAGAGGCTGCACCACAGCTGCCACCCCCTCCTCTTCTTTTCTTTGTTTCTTTGGGGATGACTCACCTTCCTCCTGTGCTGTCCGCACCACCCCTTGACCACAAGCCAAGCTCTCTTCACTTTTTTCCCTCATATCGAACTCCTCCTCCTTCCCCTCTTCCTCCTACTCTTTACCCTACTTCTCCTCATCCCCCATCTCACTTGAAGATAAATTCCTCAGCTCTGAAAAGGAAGCCGGGCTACAGTCCCCAGAATGTTCCTTCCCTTCCAGCAGGCCAGCCTCCATACGATCTTCCTCACCTTCGGTCACTCTTCAGCTCGCTCTGTGTCTGCAGTAGGGGGACCAGTACCACCATCCGCTGCTCTGGCATCAACAGCAGCCGCACTGACTTCCTGAACCCCCTCCACATCATTCACTTCCTTGCTCGGTCCAGGTTTAGCATTCCTGGGTATTCTGGGTACGCTGGCTGGCTCCACACCACTCATGGTGCCTACCCTAGCCCCCCTTTCCCTCTGGGGTTTTGCCACCTGTTCTGTTGTCTCTTCATCAGCGGATGTCAAAACCATATGTTTACCGTTAATCATATCTGAAAGAAGATTTATGTTTTTATAGTCCTTTTTTACATACATCACATACCCTTCCTGCCCGGCACTGTGCCACCTGATGGTCATTCCCTCCATCAAACCTGCATTTCAGTCCACCCTCACAATTGTCTTTGGTATGCCCATAACTCAATCACCTTCTACAGTACATCGGTTCACCCGCATAGAATAGGAAGCCTCTTTCTCCCCCTGCGGAAAACACAGCTGGAGGCCTCTTCACACCGCTGATACAGTCAGGGTCATCCTTAAAGCGACCTACAAAGCGATATTTGCCTGGCCAAATTCCAAACTTGTTTTTTCACCTTTTCTCCACCCCTCAGGTCGTCACAATATGATGTTAAGAAGGCTCTCACCAACGACATGTCTGCAAAAGGATTATACAGATGGACGGTTATGACTTTCTCCTCTCTCTGAAACAACGGTAGCACCAGGAACTTCTTCATTACTGGTACTTCCATACGTCCTCTTGCCCTCTTGTACACGTTCCAACAAGTCTCAGAAGAAACGAAGGTTACATCATAAATTCCCTGTGACGGGAAATCTTGTAAACACAATATCTGCCTCACCTTCATGCTTAGAACATCCTTCAACAACTCCTCAACCACCACCTTAAGATTAACTTCCTCTCCTTCATTCACCTGGAAATGAATAGCTAGCTAGCCATTCTGCCTGGAGCAGGAAGACGATTCCACCGACTCGGCGTAGCCCAGAGGAGTCGGGACCCCAAACGGAAACACAAACAGAAACACAAACACGCCCCCGATACACATCAATGATCTAGATGATCCCAACTCGTGCACTTCTAGACAGTGACCTGCCAAATAGCAGCAAGCACCGCAACCCTAAGGAAGCGGTTCAAGGCCGAGCAGGTCTGGTGCCAGACGTTACCTAATGGCTCAGACATGCAGATCTTTGCCAAAAGGTGGAGAAGCGACTGGATTTGATGTTGCTGATAACCATAACTTCATCTGAATTGTTCCTCTGAGGTACTGCATCGCTCTCTTCACTGTGTTCCAGTCACGCTGACAGGCAGCTGAGACTTTCCGGCTGCGGCTATGTCTAGTCTTGTCACAGTGGCAAGATATAGCAGCTTACTGATTGTTCTGCGAGACATGTCATTGTTGAGTAGCAAGTTTTCTGCTTCATTGCTCTTTAGATAACCACTTCCTTTGCATATGGAATTGTTCCAAGATTTCAGAGATTTTCTGAGATTGGTTGAGAAGATAACTTCTATCTTCTTCTCTCTCTATTTGGATTCCCAGATAGTAGCTAATGTTCCCTAGCTCTTTGATTTAAAAAATGCTTTCAGCTTGTGAACTATCTGATTGTAATCCCCTTCTTGTTCAAAACAAGTTGTCGACATAGATAAGGATGTATATCCATCTGTCTTCACTTGCTTGCCCTTCCCAGCTGCAACGCTAAGAAGCACTCTGATGTTGGACTGTTTTAGGTTGGGAGTGAATGTTTCATCGCAATCTTCACTGAATTTCTGGGAGTACCCCTTGGCAACTAATCTGGCTTTGCATTTGTGGATATTCCCTTCTGCATCTGACTTTACTTCGAAAGCCCACTTACTTCCTATAGTTTTGTGGTTAGGAGGAAGCAATGTGAGTGTCCAGGTTTTACTTTCTTGAAGTGACTTTAATTCTTCTTCTGTTGTCTTTCTCTATTTATTGACTTCATGTTTTGGCAGTGTTTCTATGTCTTCCCAGAGTGTTGGTTCAAGTATGCTGTGTGTTTTGACAGTGTATGACAGCTTGAGGGGTGGTATTACCTTTGTGGTCCGAGTGGATCTTCTGACTTCAGTTAGTTCAGCAAGATCTGGTGGGGAACTTGATTTAGGCATTGCGAGTTCCACCTCTTGTTCTGACTTCTGCACAGGTTGGCTTTGGTCGACCTTTTCTTCTGGTTTGCTGGGCATATTTACTTTACAACTTTCAGAGATCGATGTTTCTGGTGATGGGCTGTCATCAAAATAAACACTATGGCTTATTGTCACTTTGTCAGTCTTTGGGTGTATGATTCTGTAACCCTTAGTTTGCTCGCTGTAACATACTAGAATGCTCTCTATGGCTCTGTTCTCCAGTTTGGATTGCTTTTCACTAAGAATATAGGCATATGCTTTACATCCAACATTCTGACGTGCCCTATGCTAGACTTTGATCCATGACACATATCAAATGGAGTACTTTTAGTGGCTCTTGAGGGTAGTCTGTTCTGTTGGTAGGTTGCAGTCATGACTGCTTCTCCCCACTACTTGTGAGATAGGTTGGCATCTGACAACATGCACCTGGTCATTTCTATAAGAGTGCGATTTATCCTTTCTGCTACACTCAGGAGTATATGGTGTGGTTGTCTGGTGTACTATTCCTTGTCTCTTCAGGTATGAGGCCACTTCTTTGCTTATGTATTCTCCCCAGTTTTGGTGCGTATTATTCCTGTTTTTTGTTGGAATTAGTAGCTAGACATGGCAATGAACTCTTGAAGTGTCTCTGATGTTTCATTCTTGTGTTTCATCAGATAAGTAGTTGTGTACCGGGAATAATCATCAATGAAAGTCAGTGGATATCTGTTCCTGCCTGACGTGGGAGTTTTCATTGGACCGCATACGTCACTGTGTATGAGCTGCAGGGAGTGGAGCCTGTGGAGAAGCCTGTGGAAGGGGAACACTTGTGACTTTTGCTTCTATACAGCACTTTCATTTCATGAGCACTTTGCAAGGCCTTATTGACAAATCTCCTGATAAGCCTCTCTTTATAATGTCCTGTATAGCTTCTGGATGCCTGTGCCATAAGTGAATACATTTGTTGTGTAGGTTATTAGAATCTATATTGGCCTGTGGTGATGAGCTTATATAGCTGAGCATCCAGTTTTTCCTTTTACAAGGAATTGCTTATTATTGTTGCATCTGCAAGCCGCGTGGCTTTCTGCTCTGTGCCACTTTAAAGGTGCCACTCCACAATGTGTCTGCAGGTCTTTTGTGGCTGATTTGACTCTCTTTTGTGGATAGCTGTAGCTTTCGCTGCTCGGCTTTCCAGATAGAACAGTCCTTTTCAAATGACCGGTCCTTTTACAGTAAAAACATGCTCTGCTTTCTTTGTTGTACTTGGTGCCTTTGTACATCTTATAAGCTTTGTCATCATGGTGTGCATTTTCTTTCCTTCTGTCATATTCATCAATTAATTTGCCTTTGACATATTTCAGTGTTAGTTCCTGTCCGGGTCTGGTTTCTAAAGCATTAATGAGAGCAGTATATGTCTCTGCAGAGGAGCAGGCCAACAATATGGTTATCTTTGATGTCTTCTTTGATGGCACACAGCTGCTCTATGATCTCTAGCATAGCTTTCACGTGGTGACACATTTGCTGGCCTTCTTCTAGTCTCATCTTATATAGCTGTCTTAGTAAAAATAGCTTACTGTTGAGGCTTGAACGCTCATGCAGTTTTTGTAATGAAGTCCACATACCTTTGGGCATTTTCTCTGTTCTTATGTGGATAAGCTGGTCCTTTTTCACTAGCAGGCTTATAATTGCTTTTGCCTGTTTGTCCTTCCTGTCCCAGTTCTCCGTCTCTCTGTTTGTGGGTCTGTCTATATTCAGCACTTGCCACAAGTCATCCTTGCTAAGAATCATTTATGGTTTACATTTCCACAGCTGGTAATTGCCATTGTTCAGCTTTGCTATTGCAAACTTCACATCTGAACCACTTGCCATCTTTCAGTAGCTTGTATACAGTACTCACAGACTTGCAGTATCCTGTTTCCAGTGCCTGGATGATTGGGTGCAAAACCAATTATTAGAGTATTGAAATCATGCAATGGAAGCTTCTTGTTTGCAACAATAGCTTTGCTTTTATGGGGGATTATCAAAACATGTTTTTACAACATGTAGACAGGAAGAGAACAGCAAACAAGTGCACTGAACATAGATAGACCATGCATCCTGTTATGTCATAGCATACACATTATAACACTATAAATACTACAGCACCACCTGCTGCATAGATAAGTATAATGCATACAGTATATAATTTACAGTACTTTACATTGCATGCTGTTGTCCTTTCAACATTATTTTCATGCCATACAATGTATACAATTGTGTTGCTAGTTGTGATTGGTCACAGTGATCACATGGTACAGACAAGGCCAAACACAGCCCATCTGTACCATGAGAGTAACTCTGGCCCCTCACAGCTAATCACAACAAAACAAACTGAATGAATCTATTTAATTCAGTAAAATAAAATTCACTACTATAAGCAATATCTGAAAATCAATCAATCCTGACGTAATGACACCCTATCTAATATCTTGAGGCCCTAAAACCAACCAGGACAGGACAAATATCCTCCAAATGACCCCTTTTTGGAAAGTAGACAGTCCAAGGTATTTAGTAAGAAGCATGATGAGTTTTCTATATTGTAATTTTTTGTCACAATTGTTTTGAAAATGTAGAAATTAAAAATGTTTTTTTTACATACTGTCACCAGTGTGAATACTATGCTATATACAAATAACCACCAGATGGAGAATCTTTACAATCGTTTCTATGAGTTACAAACTTTAAAATGTGCATTAGCAAGCAAGTAAAACAAGCAAGTAAAATTAAAATTTGCTTTCAAGTAAACTTTTACTAATTATATAAATGTGTAATAACTGACAACACATCACAGTCAGCTGCCCATAGCAGAGAAATAAGGATGACTCACTTCATTCAAAAACAAAGCTTGACATTAATATTTAGGCTTTGGCTTAAATGTATATGGCTTTAGCTATACATTCTTGTCATTTAGCAAATATGGCCTAATCTTTAGATGAGTTGGCTGTTGACAGACAAAAGAACACTATGGGGTTGATTTACTAAGACTGGAGAGTGCAAAATCGGGTGCAGCTGTGCATCGTAGCCAATCAGCTTCTAACTTCAGCTTTAATTTGTTCAATTAAGCTTTGAAAAAAAAAACCTGGAAGCTGATTGGTTTCTATGCAGAGTTGCACCAGATTTTGCATTCTCCAGTTTTAGTAAATCAACCCCTATTATCTAAATGCAAAGTTTGCAGAGTCCCTATAGGTTCTCTGGTTATTGGAAAATCAAGTCTTAAATCAACTCTTCTCTGGGGATAATTAGCACGGGTATTGACATTAATATAGTTTAACTGATATTACTCTTTTCCTTGACTGTTTTTGTCTCCACTCAGCATATTGACATGATAAATGATGACTCCTAACTGAAGTCGCTTTTATGGTCGCTACAATATAAAGGAAGCTTTAATTTATGATGTTATATTTCCTAAAGGCTCTTATCAACTCAAGGATTCTGGCAGTGCCAAGAAAAACAATAGTTCCTGACACATTCCTTGCACTTCCTATGTAAGCAACCATAAATACGTTGTAGAAGTAAATAGAGTTAGGGGAAGCCGCAGAGGAAACCAAGCAAGACCAAAAATAAAAAGTTGGAATAGAGAGCTAAAAATAGCCTGCGCTCTGATTCTTGGTCCTACTTCATTGTGTTCTAGTAATTTCCATGAGAACCTGCTTCGCTGTGTGTTACACTGCTACAATAATGAGAACACGAGAAAGCAGGCTTTATTAAAGAGAAGTAATAGTGTATTTTGTTTTAACTGTTCCATAAAACTTAAATTTTATCTGATTTTAAAGAATTAATGTCACTTTGCCCATGCAGAGAAAAGTAGCAGTGGGGCAAATTTATGAATGCAGTTGCACTTTTTTTGCAGTATGAAAAGATATGCAAAACATTGGGAGTCCACAGCCCATCTGTAGCAGCTGAACTTTTGCAAGTGATCTGCCACTATTTTTCACATCTATATTGCTTGAGGTGATTGTAGCCATATTAGTGCAATAGTGCCAGAGAAAATTGAGTACTGTCCGTGATACTTTTTTTATTTGCACTAACATAAAAATTTTCAGGACAAGCTTTCGGGGTATCCCCCCTTCTTCAAGGTCCAACTGCTTGGACCTTGAAGAAGGGGGGATACCCCGAAAGCTTGTCCTGAAAAATTTTATGTTAGTGCAAATAAAAAAAGTATCACGGACAGTACTCAATTTTCTCTCACATCTATATGAAAGTTCTGCAACAAATTCACTAATGTCTGCCTGCTTTCATTACAAAAAAATATAATTTAGCTGAAGACGGGATTAAGAGGCCAACCTTTTGGTAAATGAAGTGATGTGAACCACTTCCAAGTAAGGTATGCCCCGAGGTGAGAAGGAACGAAACAGGCAGAGGGCATACATGACTGGGTGTAAGGGGAACCAGGCAGACGGAATGAACTACATTAAGTGGTGTGGTTGGTACTGATGCTTACCTGCTTGGTCAAGTAGATGAAGTGATTGGGAGGAGCAGGAGAGTATAGTGCTAGGTAGGAGTGGTTTAGGTTCACTTGCAAAAAATAAATCATAAGAAGAACATCCCTCCCTCCCTATTTTTCTGAGTAGTAGTGTAATACTTCTTTTGTTGTTCTTTGGTGGTTTGGTGTCCTTGATGGGAGTCTAAACCTGGTGTTATTGGTAAAACGGTGGGATCCCATCTAGTTGGTGCAGTTCAATTCATAGTGACCGGGTAATGGTAAGACCGGTGGGTGTCTGAGGTCAGCTGGGTTAGTCCCTGAGGGGGTATTTGGCAGCTGGGAGTCATAACTTAGCTTGTTAGGTTTTATTGTTTATAAGCTTATGTTTAAATTAAAGTCTGATTCCCCCATTTAACTCCAATTACTAGTAGTGTGTTTTTCCTAGGGGATATAGGAAGGTGTAGTTGTGTGCAGTTTTGGGTAAGAGGTCAAGTTGGGAGGGGAGCTCTGATCTACCCTGGTCATGTCATTTTTCAATTACAGATATGCAAAATGTAGCACATTTGCAGATGCATTGACGGTGACTTTATTAATGTCCTTCATTGTCTGTAGAAAGGGCATCCCCTGACCTCCTATTCTCCCCTTACCTGCATTCTCGCTCAGCACTTGCTCCTTCACAACCAGTAAGGTCAGGGGACAAAGTTTCTTTAAACAGCAAGCCCAACCAACATTTTTCTTTCTTTAGGTTTGGATGCAATAGGGAAGGATTAGCAACTGTTGGTTTCAAAACAAACAATAATAAAATGATAACCACTACTCTACTAAGAAATGTATTTTTTTTTATTACTGTCCTGTAATGTACCCATCAGATCTATGGATTGGTAAGCTGCATTATAAATAGTATTAATGTTAGGGAGGTTTCCTACCACTTCTTGTCCTTCTGACCCCCTGTCACTAGGACAAAAAATACAGTAAAATAAAAGTGAGTGCACCTTTCACATTTTTGTAAATATTTTATTATATCTTTTCATGTGACAACACTGAAGAAATTACACTTTGCTACAATGTAAAGTAGTGAGTGTACAGCTTGAATAACAGTGTACATTTGCGGTCCCCTCAAAATAACACAACACACAGCTATTAACGTCTAAAGCGCTGGCACCAAAAGTGAGTACACCCCTAAGTGAAAATGTCTAAAATGGGCCCAATTAGCCATTTTCCCTCCCTGTTGTCATGTGACTCGTTAGTGTTACAAGGTCTCAGGTGTGAATGGGGAGCAGGTGTGTAAAATTTGGTGTTATCGCTCTTACTCTCTCATACTGGTCACTGGAAGTTCAACATAGCACCTCATGGCAAAGAACTCTCTGAGGATCTAAAAAAAAAGAATTGTTGCTCTACATAAAGATGGCCTAGGCTATAAGAAGATTTTAAAGACCCTGAAACTGAGCTGCAGCATGGTGGCCAAGACCACACAATGGTTTAACAGGACAGGTTCCACTCAGAACAGGCCTTGTCATGGTCGACCAAAGCAGTTGAGTGCATCTGCTCAGCGTCATATCCAGAGCTTGTCTTTGGGAAATAGACATATGAGTGCTGCCAGCATTGCTGCAGAGGTTGAAGGTGTGGGGGGTCAGCCTGTCAGTGCTCAGACCATACGCCACGCACTGCATCAAATTGGTCTGCATGGCTGTCACCCTAGAAGGAAGATGATGCACAAGAAAGCCCACAAACAGTTTGCTGAAGACAAGCAAACTAAGGACATGGATTACTGGAACCATGTCCTGTGGTCTGATGAGATCAAGATAAACGTATTTGATTCAGATGGCGTCAAGCATGTGTGGCGGCAACCAGGTGAGGAGTAAAAAGACAAGTGTCTTGTCCGCAGTCAAGCATGGTGGTGGGAGTGTCATGGTCTGGGACTGCATGATGCATTGGGGAGCTACAGTTCATTGAGGGAACCATGAGTGCAAACATGTACTGTGACATACTGAAGCAGAGCATAATCCCCTCCCTTCAGAGACTGGGCTGCAGGGCAGTATTCCAACATAACAACCCCAAACACACCTACAAGATTATCACTGCCTTGCTAAAGAAGCTAAGGGTAAAGGTGATGGAGTGGCCAAGCATGTCTCCAGACCTAAACCCTATTGAGCATCTGTGGGGCATCCTCCAACGGAAGGTGGAGGAGTGCAAGGTCTCTAACATCCACCAGCTCCGTGATGCCATCATGAAGGAGTGGAAGAGGACTCCAGTGGCAACTTGTGAAGTTCTGGTAAACTCCATGTCCAAGAGGGTTAAGCAGTGCTGGAAAATAATGATGGCCACACAAAATACTGACACTTTGGGCCCAATTTTTACATTTTCACTTAGGGGTGTACTCACTTTTGGTGCCAGCGGTTTTGACATTAATGGTTGTGTTGAGTTATTTTGAGGGGACAGCAAATTTACACTGTTATACAGGCTTTACGCTTCACTACTTTACATTATAGTGTCATTTCTTCAGTGTTGTCACATGAAAAGATATAATAAGGATATAATAAAATATTTACAAAAATGTGAGGGATGTACTCACTTTTGTGAGATACTGTATATACTGCACATGGGATTGGGACACAGGAGAGTAGGAGAATAACTCCTGCAAGTGTCAGATACTGTATATACTGCACATGGGATTGGAACACAGGAGAGTAGGAGAATAACTCCTGCAAGTGTCAGTCCACTCTCTACTGCTCACTCGCATGAGAACAGCAAGTCAGTATACAAGTACAATACCAGCCACAGTAACTATATCTATCTTCAACCTGCTCTGAAAGAGAGTTATTTTGTGAATGCAGCAACAAAAAGAAGCTTAGCAAACAATGGTTGCTTTCAAAGTGTGTGTGTGTGGGGTGGGGTGGGGGAGGGGGTGAGGGGTGAGGGGTAGTTGTAATCCATTGTAACTTGCTTGGCAGTTCAATTGATCTTCAGCTAGCTTTCTGTAATTTAAATGGTATATTCTCAGCATTGGCTGCCAGGACAATGCTGATCCAAGGAAATGCAGTATAATCAGAAAGGAAGCACTAGTTCTGCAAAGGAACAATGAGCGCTTCACATTGATCACTAACTTGCAAAGTTAACTTGGTGTAACTATAAGTAGCAACAACCCAATTCTCAGCATAGATGTCTATGTGTTCACGCTCAAAGTGAAGGAATAGGCCTCTCTTATTATAAAGATATTAACAGATATAAAGGGTAAAGTTGTCTATACACAGTGTCTGTAAGAATGGGTTTTAACCCGCTCACCACACAGGAACAAAAGATGTAGATGCTGTAAACGCTGGTGATGATGATTTCTCCAGTCTATGGCTCTTAGGATGATCTCTGGCCTCCACCGTCTCACACCACGGCTCTCCCAGATCTGCTGCCCGCGAAGGGTGTATGGAACAGGAACAGGCCCCGACTGCTGTAGGGCAGGATATTCACACTGTTCACTGATGTCCCTCGGGGTATCTGTATTAATGTGTCTGTAGAAGTGAGCCGCGATCGTGCTGCTTCCAGCAGCAGACTCCTTGCTTACAGATCCACGCCGCTCCAGAGAGCGCACCAGGTTCAAAGTCACCAGGCCCAGCAAACTTAAACACTAGAGGAAACAACTGCATTAGGATTAACAGGTGGAACATCTTCTAATTGCCGGGGATGTAAATACCCAGCTCCTGGCTACACTTACTCCAAGTGTTCAAAAGCTTGGTTGGTGTTGGAATTTAAAGAAGCTCTCTTAAAAAAAAAAAAAAAAAAAGAGTGGCTGGCACAATTCACAGGGAATATTTATCAATTCTGTCACATGCTATGCCAAGTAGGATCAGTGAGACATATTTATTATAATTAGGCAGCTTATGTAATAAATTCCTCCATCTGCTGCTCTAAAATAGTGCGACAAAATAAAACCTCCCATGACCACTTCCTAATTATGCATCTGTTTTACCTGAAAAGCTGTTTAATCCAGTGATAATTCTGTTCCAGGACTGGGCAAAAGTGTCTCAGTTGGCTGCCCAGAATTGCAGGCTCAGGGGTCACAAATACACATAAAAACCATTGCAAACACCTTGCTAACCAAAAGACTGCTTAATTTGCATCTACTTTTTCAACATTTTTTTTAAATGTCTCTAGCTGTCCATCATTCTTTCCCTCTTGTGCAGCAACAGTTGAAGTGCAGAATTTCAAGATTAGGATCTGTGTCAGTGGGATTTTGTTCATATCAGAACTGCCTCACTCTCTGTAAAAATCAATAGGAAGGCAAAAGTAGCTTGAAGCAGGTTAAGGCTGTGTTCACACTGATATGGCAAATGCTCTGACATTGGGAGTGCATGTTGCATGACATGTATAAATCAATAGTTCACTATGAGAGCTGTCTTAACTGGACTGACACAAGTCGGTCCAATTTTGAAAAAGGTTCTTGCGCTACTTTGGTCCGACTTCGATCCTACTTCAACCCATTGACGTCAGATCAAGTTGTGGTTGTCAAGTTATAAAAAAAAAAAACACCTGCAAGAGAAAGGCATAATGAGCTAGTATGCATCGCATACTAGCTCATTATGAAATGCTTACCTTAGAACGACGCTGTAGCAGCAGCCCCCGAGCACCGCTGTGACCGGCGACATGCTGAGTCCATTGTCTTCCGGGATCACGGGCGCTGACCAATCACAGCGCGGACTCCAGCGCTGTGATTGGCAGGAGCCACGCTGAAGTCACTCCCGCGCATGTGCACGGGAGCCGTCATTTACGGCACACTTCGTGAAGAAATGGCCCAGTTGGGCCGCTTCTTCACTGCACATGTGCCGATGAAGTCGGCACATGCAAATACAGGGAATATCTTCGCTGCAAGTTTAGAAGATATTCCCAGGACCTACAGGTAAGCCTGAATATAGGCTTATCTGTAGTTTAAAGTGTTTGTCATGACTTAACAACCACTTTAACTCATCCGACTTTGGCATGCGACTTGTGCTCTGAGGATCTTAAAGGGGAACCCCACGCCAAAATGTATAAAAAAAGGCATAGAGTTCTCCCTCCAAGACCATACCAAACTCTTCGGCCAAAAATTAAAAATAGTACATAGGTTTTTGACAAAGCAATTTATTAAAGCAGCTCCAATGTCTCTTCTCCTTCCGATTTCTTCTCCCTCTGGCTTTTCTAATGGCACACGGCTGTCCTAGCATTACAGTGGGAGCGAGCATCGGGAGAAGATCGGAGGAAGAACTGGCAGAGGGAGAAGACAGCGGAGAGAGGAGAACCGGCAGTGGAAGAAGACATTAGCGGAGGGAGAAGAACCAGAGGAAGATGTCATCAGAGGATGGAGAAGAACCGGAGGATGAAGACATCACCAGAGGGAGAAGAAATCGGAAGGAGAAGAAACGTCTGAACTGCTTTAATAAATTTGTCAAAAACCTGTGTACTGTTTTTATTTTTTGACACTTTTTATAGGTGAATGAGTAGGGGTACAATGTACCCCATACTGATTCACATAGGGTAGCGGGGGCTGGGATCTGGGGGCTTCCAGATTCCGATAAGCCCCCACCCACAGATCCCGACAACCGTGCCCAGAGTTGTCCTTGTCCCCATCAACATGCCCCAAAGAACCCACCCCTCATGTTGAGGGCACATGGCCTGGTATGGTCTGGAGGGGGCACTCGCTCTTTCCTGACCTGCCGAGCTGCATGCTCAGATAAGGGTCTGGTATGGATCATGGGGGGGGGGGGCCCACGCCAATTTTTTAAAAAAATTTAGCATTGGAGCAACCCTTAAAATCCATACCAGACTGAAGGGTCTATGCCATGTTTTTTGTTTTTAATTCTGGCTTGGAGTTTCCCCTCAAGATTCATACCAGCCTGGTATTGTCGGGATCAAAGATGATCCCATTCATTGAAGTCAGACTTCAAGTCGCAGGGCAAAGTCGGGTCCACAGTCGTTTGACTGTGTGTTGTACCAGTGTGAACCCAGCCTAATGCAGCTTAAATAGAGGTTAATGCAAGTCAGAAGGAGATCACATGTACCTGCCAATGAACTGTAAATGATCTTTAGGCCTGGTTCACACCAGTGCGATTTGACAGTTCAAAATCCTGTGACAACTCGCACCCCATTGCCGGCAATCAAATCGTTCAAATAGTTGCAACTCAAGTCGCAGCGACTTTGAAAAAGTCTCTTGCACTACTTGCGACTTGCATTAACTTCTGCTAAACGAAGTTGCAAGCCGCAATGAAAATTGGAGGTCCAAATCGCAGTGATCTGCAGCTTTGAAATTGCGCAATTACAAATCTGCATTGGTGCGAACTAGGGCTAAAAGCCTTCTCAAACTGCAAGCTAAATGTGCCTAAAAGCAAGCTTCATTTGCCCATTGACACAAGCCATTAATCTGTTGACTCCATTTTGTTCCTGGGGAAAGGAGCTTTGGAGAAGTGCCCAACCCATGTAAAATATACGCACTTTACTGTCAAGCCCATACGTTTTTCTGGTTTTCATTAGAGATGGGAGACCTACTGCATTTTTACTGCCACCAGAGGTTCTGTTACACAGATTCTTAGGGGAAATCTGCAACAGGGACAAATACAATTACAAATCTAACAGGGGTTCTATGCTTTTCCTACTTTAAGATGTTCTAAAGGCAGAAGGTTTTTTTATCCTAGTGCATCGTATACATTAAAGCGGAGTTCTGCTCACATAATTTTTTTTTTTTTTGCTGGCATCCACCTAGTTAGTATTCATTACATAAATGAAGTAATTGATAGCTTTAAATCTGGGTAGTCTTCCTATTTATTTTGTACTTACATTGCTGATTCTTTCTTTCCTGGGAGTCCCCATCTTAGCTGTGGGCATGTGAAGCCCGCTCGCACCCTCCTAGAGTCTCTTTCTGGATAAGGTGCAAGCTGGGTAACCAGCATGCACCTCTCGATCTCGAGTGTAGGTCTCGTTGCCATAACAATGGGCAGTGACAGAGGAAGGTCTCGCCCCGTTGTTATGACAACATAGATAACATGTCTCTCCCACAAAATCACGTCATTTCCTGTCTGGAAATAACGTGATTTTAAAGCTCAGGGATGCCTTCTGACTCATGGGAAATGATGGCTCACATCTCCCATGAGCCCAGGCGAGGCAGGAAGTGATGCGCAGTGCCACGGATCAGGAAGTGGAAGATTACAGGGACCACATAGCAACAGAGCATTTAGGGTTAGTATACATTTTTTTTCCAAAGGTGATTCATCATGCATAGAGTATATTAAAGATGTATTTGTGAGTGGAACTTCGCTTTAAGATAAAAAAAACCTTCTGTGTGCAGCAGTCCCCCTCACCCCTCCTAATGCTTACCTGAGTGCTATCTCAAACCAGCGATGTTGTATAAGAGACACGGCTATCTGGGATCCCTCCTGATTAACTGAGACACACAACGGGCACCATTGGCTCCCACTGCTTTCAATCAAGGTCAGTGAGCCAATGAGGAGAGAGGGGGGGAGGGGGCTGAGTATCTTGGCTCGGGTGCCCTCATAGCAAGCTGCTTGTTGTGGGGGCACTCGGCAGGAGGGAGGGGACAGGAGTGCCGGCGAGGGCCCCGAGAAGAAAGAAGAAAATGTTACTGTTGAAAGAAGAAACTGTTACTGTAACTGTTTAAAAGTGTTAGCTGGAGTTTGGCTTTAATTTGTTAGTCAAGTCCAAGAGCCTCTAATGCTACCTTCTCCCCAGATTAACAATGTTGCTGTTTAAAGATGCCTCCATTGCTCCTCTATCCAGAGTGGATACACCCTAAGACAGGATGTGTGTTATTGGCCAAATCACCAAGTGAAAATAAAGGAAAACTAGCCTAAAACAAGAAAATGAATGCAGTCATCACATTCAAGGATTGAAGATTACTAAGGTGCAATATATATATATATATGTATATATATATATATATATATATACAGTATATATTTTAGCTTATGAGATAGAAGCTCTCTGGTATTGGAATGTATAAATATATAGCGGTATCTCCTTGACCTGTGCCCCTGATGACATCACAAATGACAAAACTAGTTGGGTGGAACAAGGAGATTGTGCATGTAGGAGGCGCTGCCTAGGACTGCTTGGAAGAGTCACATACTGGGGTTGATTTACTAAAGCTTGAAAGTGCAAAATTTGGTGCAGCTCCACACAGAAACCAATCAGCTTCAAGGTTTTATTGTCAAAGCTTGATTGAACAAGCTGAGGTTAGAAGCTGATTGGCTAGCATGCACAGCTGCACCATTTTTTGCACTCTCTAGCTTTAGTAAATCAACCCCACTGTGTCTCTGTGAGTGGCGAGATATGTTTGTCTACAGTCACATGCACCTTTTCTGCATGTTTCTTTTAAATGCAGTGAGTGTAACCTTTGTCTTTATAATAAAGCTGTTGAAAATTATAGAGAGCACTATGGTTTCCTTTTATCTTTTATGAGTTCATTCTCATATTGGGAGATCTCTGCATCGAGGGAACTGAATTTGTCTATACAGGTAGCCTTATCTTGGTTTTAAAGGGGACAAGCTCTGCATGACATTTTGATACAATGGTCTATTTAAAATTATTCCTACCCCTCCTCCCTAAATACTTACCTGAGCCCTCACCATCCACCGCTGTGCCCGTCTGCAGCAGCACTGGCCTCTATCCCTATTCTTACATAACAGACTGCTCCTATTGTTGTCAGTCAAAAACTGTGAGGAAGGAGCATGGGTAGAGCTGAGCTATGCTGTGTGTGTGTGTGTCTATGGATATGCCTGTACATGTACCCGCAAAGTACAAAGCTTGCTATGGGTGCACACAGGGAAGAGGAGGAGTGGAGAGTCTAGGAGTGGGACCCCAGAAGGGGAGGTAAGGGACTGCCCTGTGCAATGTTCTTGCATGGAACAAATAAATATAAACATCTTTTTTATTTTAATAAAAAAATAATAGGAGCCTTTACTATCTCTTTACAAGGGTGAGAGTGTGCCCACTGGGGAAGTTGTTTTGGCACCGGTGTATATTTATGACTTTACATATTTCACAAGGATTTTGGAAGATGCAATCTATGGATACTGTAATTTGTTTGCAATATATTGCCAAGTTTTTGATTCACATTTGGTGATTTGTTATCGTGCTTTTGATTTTCTTATACTAATATGATACAAAATTTATTAAGCACTTGCCACCTGCCCACAGTAGTTTTAGTGTGAGCAGGCAGCACAGGCTGCAGGGTGATGTAGAGTGGTCAGTGGGATGCAGGGTGGTGTAGAGAGGTCAGTATGACGTAGGGTGGTGTAGAGAGGTCAGCAGGATGCAGGGTGGTGTAGAGAGGTCAGTATGATGTAGGGTGGTGTAGAGAGGTCAGTAGGATGCACGTGGTGTAGAGAGGTCAGTAGGATGCAGGGCGATGTATAGGGAGCAGTGTACAGAGGTCATAGAATGTAGGCCAGTGTACAGGGATCAGTAGAGGAAAGGACTAAGTGTTACCAGGGGGGGGTCAGAACGGCACACGCTGGGGGGGTTGGGTCGGGAGGACATACACTGGGGGGGTGGAGAGATGTGGTGGGACGTAGGGTGACTGGTGAGATGTAGTGGGACGTCGGACACGACGGACGAGTGTGATTTTGATGACACCCGTCCACCGTTCACGAATTATT
>BLSH010191005.1:285923-303892 GCA_018402905.1 Glandirana rugosa
AATGTCCCGGGGCATGTCGGATGGACTGTCCGGGTCATCAGTTCAAAAGGGGGGCCTAAGCAGGAGGATCGGTTCTAGTATCTGCGCCCCCTTCCCCCTGCTGTCTGGAAACACTGTGTGCCCCATTCTCCAGCAGTGCTGCCGTTTTCCCTCCTCTCCCACTGGCAGCTGCTGAGGGCACGTGGCGGTTATTGCGGGGGGAAGGGGGCTTATCATTCTGAATGAACACACCACTCTAAATGAACACAGTGAGTGATCGGTACTCTTCACATAAATGGGTCTTGTTCAATGAGGATATAATATCTGCAAAGCATAGCATCATGGGTGTTGTATTTGAGTAAATTTGATATTTTCGGAGGAGGGGGGCCTGTCAGGTAGGCTGTACGGGGCCCTGTAATTTCTATCAGCAACCCTGGTAACATGTAACATGTTCTTACACACCGCTCACCTGTTGAGGGCCTCTCCGTGACAACTGGCTAATCTGTGAATGAAAAAACTACAAGTGTAGTCCTTAATGGACTACAAGGGTGCTGATGAGCACTCTCATAGTCCATTCACATGTCCTCCAGCAGGCAGAAAGCTGCAGGACATGTCAGAAGCCTGACATTGCATCCATGATCCACTTTTTTCCTTAAAGGTGAATTTAGCCTTTAAATTAGACGTGAAATGTAAAGAATACGTCTGTAATGGTTAAATAAACACATTAAAGTGTTTATTTATAGTTCTTGTTTTGATTGTATATTAACCACTTCAATACTGGGCACGTAAACCCCCTTCCTTCCCGGACCAATTTTCAGCTTTCAGTGCTGTTGCAGTTTCAATGACAATTGCGCGGTCGTGCGACGTTGTACCCAAATGAAATTTTTCTCATTTTTTTCACACAAATAGAGCTTTCTTTTGGAGGTATTTAATCACCCCTGGGTGTTTTATTTTTTGCGCTATAAATTAAAAAAGACTGAAAATTTTCAAAAACAATGCATTTTTCTATATTTCTGTTATAAAATTTTGCAAATAAGTAATTTCTCTTCATAAATTTTGACCAAAAATGATACTGCTACATTTCTTTGGTAAAAATAACCCAAATCGGAGTTTATTTGGTGTTGGCGGACAGACAGATGTTTGGGGACTGTGACAGATGTGACGGGGACCTTCAGATGTTTTGGGGACTGTGACAGATGTTTTGTGTATGGTGGCAGATGTGATGGGGACATACAGATGTTTTGGGGACTGTTTTATGGGGACATTTATGTGTATGGGGACAGGGGTATCGGTGTGCTTGGTGCACTGTGTGGGGGGCGATCTGTGAGAGCTTTCTGCATGAAATCATCATCATGCAGAGAGCTGTCACATAGCTGCAGCTCCCCCCCCCCCCCGCACTGAGCTCTCACTGAGCTCGGCGGGGATAGAACTGTCACAGAGACGTTCGTCTCTGTTTACAATGTGACGGCTGTGATTGGACACAGCCGTCACATGATCGGGAGGGCCAATCACAGCGCCCATATCCCGATCTCTGCTCGGCTGGATCCTGTGATCATAAGCTCCCATTCTGCAGGACGTATATGCACGTCCTGTCAGAACGGGGAAGCTCCCACCCGGCCGTATATATACAGTGGCTGGGTGGGAGGTGGTTAAAGTGGGGTACACACTATAAGAAAATTGTGCGAAAATTTTCCTCCAATTAAGGATCGTACAATATTTTATAGTGTGTACGCAACTTCCAACAGCCGATCCCGATCCAAGGTATGAAAAAAACGGAGGGACAAACAGCAAACCTTTTTTCGTCCATCAAAACACTATCGTTTTTTGTTTAATATGTACACAAGTCGTACGATAAAAAACGGATACAAAAGTTCACGCATGATCCCCTCTATATAGATAGTCACAGGTAGATTACATCATAGCATGATCCACGTCTGAACGTCACGAAATTGGAGAAAATTCTTACAACATTAAGCACTACCAAATAAAATCAGATATAACCGCTGAGTGATAATGAGAAAAATCGGACTTACGAATGTGTGTAATTTTAAGTAAATTGTTATAAATAAAGAGCATTATAATAGTAAAAAAAAGTTTTGTGGCTTATTAAAAGTAATTATTTAGTTCAAATGGTGTTAGGAACATACTCAAGTATTTATAGTCAGTATTAATGTGACTGAGTTACCCATGTACATTTTAATAATGGGGTATGTTCCAGACACTCATTAGAGTTGAAGAAGCCTATTGGCTGAGCTGCAAAACATTGTCAATATTACAGTAAGTTGAATGTTACTAACTACTTATGGCTGTAGGGAATATGGGTACCAGGCTCTTGTTGCTATCTATGTGGGACATGAGATGGTAGGAATCTGCCTACCTTAAAAGAGAAATATGGGTTTCTGTTTTTTCCCCCATTATACTTACCTAGATGGATACAGCATCTGTCCCCTGGCGCTTCTACACTGAGAACTGAGCCATCAAATACCGCCGATGGAGTGGTTCTCACAGATCCCCGAGCAGAGAGCTGCAGCCTGTCAATCAGCAGCTCTCCTCTCTGCTCCTCCATGCTCACTGGAACGCTGTGCCGTGGAGGGATGGGGATTGGCCGTCTCAGACTCTCAGCGGCTCGCTGATTGGCTGAGACGGCTGTTGGTCCAGGCACCTGGCGGGTCCCGACTCTTGAAGTTGTGATGACGCAGTGTCTGTCCTGACTCCCGTGACATCAGCAGAGAGAGGACTTTAGTCCGCTCTGTGCTGAAAACGGGTCACAGGAGTGCAAAACGAATTGCACTCATGTGACCCATAGGAGAAGTATGGACAAATGAGCCCAGGCCATACTTCTGCTTTAATTTTGCAGGGAAAAAAAAAGAAAAATTAGGTTGTGGGGCATAACTGAAGGGGTTGTCAAGTTCATTCCCCTCCCAGCAAATATTTCTGAAGATTAATAGTGATGGCACAAAAGGAGAAAAAGAGAACCTGGGGTCTTCCACTTGGATCTGCATCCTGATTTCAGAGCTACAAAAAAAATCTACTTAGAACCTTTGTCTTTGATAAACGCAATGATTTTTTGATGAATGGCTCCTGCTATTATCGGAATTGGCTCTATGTACATAGCAGCTTTCCTGCTCTCAGGATTCAGATGTTCAGAACAGTCTGTGCAATTCTGTATTGGCATGAACATTATCTTAAAAAACTCTGTTCTGTGTAGCTTTACAAAATGCTTGCCTGCCAAAAGCATATCTGAAAATGCTACCACCAAATTAGCAATATATCACTCACCAGATACTTATTGCGAGATCAGTGACTCCACAGAAGAAATTCACTGGCCCGAAAAAATAACTTTCACTTATTTTACTGATATTTTGCAGAATGAGTTTGATGGAGTATACAACATTCTGTCATTTTCCAGCTGAATGACCAGCAAATCGGGTGTGTGGATAGGCTGCAGACTTTCTCATAGGGATCAATGATAGCAGCAGGAGATGTTCTGCTTTGTAAAGGTAATGATACACATGTGCTACCTATATTTTCCAGCTTTAGCTGGCCATGCAGCAGGCTAATTGAAAAAAACTGAACAGATTCCTCCATCCACAAGTAAGGTTGATAGAGGAATCCTCCCCGCTGTGTTATTGTATTCTGATAACAAGTCTCCTCCGCTGTGAGAATACACTGATCAGGCTGCAGCGCCGATCGCAGAAAAATTATCCAACAAGCCGCTTTGTGAGATGTTAATCATTGGTTTGACTTCTCTGGAATGGGAATGGCCATAGATGGACTGAAATTCAGTCCATTTATGGCCAGCTTTAAAGTGAACCTAAATGATGGCATTGCCGATTTGGTTGTTAATGGTGTGGGCTTTCTCTTGCAGTGATGTGAGGTCAGCCGATGGAACCAGTGAGAGTTTGACATTCCTGGAAGTTTCCAGTTCCCGGCAAATATCGGGGGATCAGTTCTAGTCATCAGAACAGCATTCAGCAGTGTGAGGAGCTATAAGCATTCAGTCTCTTCTTTTACAGGTATTGCCTTGGTACAAAATATTTGTTTATATGATAGGGTCAGATTAAAGTGGATATAAACCTTTAACAAGAGAAATGTATAAAGCATATCCTTATATACCACGTAGCCTCAATCCAAAGCACCAAGTCTCATTTCTCGCCAATATCTCATCCCTCAGCTATCTGCATTAATCACTGATAAGTAATACTCTATACCGACTTCACAGCCTCCTGGGAGATGGTCTGATCCCCTCCGACACACACAGATTGCCACCCGGCCTCAGTACATTTACTGCATCAAGGTGGCAGGGCAGGCTGGATCACGCACATGTATGTTATTCTGTCTGTTCCATGTTAGGGGTGCGCATGCGCGTGCCCCCTGCTAATTCAAGCTGTCACTGACTACAGCAGGATTTTGTCAGCAGGTCCCAGCCAATGATTTATGGCTGAGACCTGCTAATTGGCTGTAGCCCATCACAGCAAAGAGCCCTGTGTTTACATACACACAGAGCTCTGTACACAGATCAGCAATCTGGCTGATTTTTCCCCCTGCAAAGCAGATCTGTTAGTAAAATCAAAACACATTACACAATGTTAGGCACACAGTTAACTCATTGATTTCCTAACCAGCCAGTGTCATTAATACAGTGTCAGTGTACAGTATTATCATAATCACTGTATCAGTGTTGGTTAGTGACCCTCCCAGATAGTGTTTGTTAGTGCCAGATTGCCCACCACCTTATCACAGTCCCACGATAAGTCGCTTAACACTTCCATTACAGTATATGATCTATAGCTGCATAAATTCCAGTATATACAGTATACCATATTTTGCAGGCGCTATAACATTCACATAAACCAATTGATATACACGTATTTAGATATTTTCTTTTTACCAATGACATATAGCAGCATGAATTTTGGACTTAATTTATGAAGAAATTAGATTTTTTGATTTTTTTATTGGATATGTTTTATGACAGAAAGTAGAAAACATAGTTTTTTTTTTCAAAAATGTTTTTCTTTTTTCGCTTGTACAATAAAAAATAAAAATAAACCATCAGTGATCCAATACCACCAAATGAAAGCTCTATTTATGTGAAAAAAATGTAATTTAATTTGCATTTAGTGTTTTATGCTTGCTCAATTGCCAGTTAAAGTAACGCTGTGCCGAACATTAAAAAAGGTCTAATGGAAAGCTTCCCATTTGTATGTACAGGGATGTAGCACATGAAGGAGTAATAATCATCAATACCTTCAGAATAGTAAAAAATGATCTAGTCATGAAGGGGGTAAAACCTTCTGGAGGTCAAGTGATTAAGTCAGAAATAAAATTCTCTTATATATCAAACAGGGCGCAAAATATTTTACATTACTAATTATTGAGCAAATTATTGGAATAGTAAAGTTTTTAATTAACTAAACAGTATGACCTCAAAACATATTGACAGGGTTGCAAGAGGATATCTAAAGCCTCTCCATTATTCAGACCAGAGCTGTCTTTAAGGCGGGGCAAAAATGGGCACCTGCCCCAGGCCCTGTCATTGTTTAGGGGCCCAACATCCACACAATTGCTCCCTCTCACATGCAGTGCAGCTGCAGGGAAAGAAAAGCACTAAGCGGTGGTGTCCTTGCCTGACAGCAGAGCGGGCCAAGTGGAGAGACACACTGACGAGCAGTGACAGGGCTGGAAGAGAGGGAAGATCGCAACGAGGAGGCAATGACAGTCCTAAGCATGGATGAGGAAAGCCGTGGGTGGTGAGAGTTGGGATCTCAATGAGAACATGAGCATAGCTGTTTGAGCCGTTAATCTGTTCACACTTCTCTACCTCTCTGCTTCTTAACTACATTACCAGTACTGCCTGTATATAAAACTGGCTGGCATGGATGAGCAGCTGGGGCAGCTGGTATGTTGTGTACTTTACAATCGTAATTAGCTCATTTGCCCTGCTGAGTTGAACTTTCACTTCTTTAGCTGCTAAATGATCACTGATCTTTGCCTCTCTGCTTGCTTTGATCAGTACTGTTTTTGAATGTAATCCTGGTCGGCATCATTAACCCTATCTTTCCTTCTAAAATTCTGCTGCTATGCAAAACAACACACTTTTAATCTGGCAATGGGACTGCTTTGCATTTGTAGCATAATCTATAGATAATCTAGCAACCAATCAGTGAGCGGTAATAATGTGCAGTAACTATTAGCAACCAATCAGTGTGCGGCAAGGATGTGCCGTAACTTCTAGCAACCAATCAGTGAGCAGTAATAATGTGCTGTAACCACTAGCAACCAATGGGTGAGTGGTAATGATGTGCCCTAAGCTCTAGCAACTAGTGAGCAGTAATAATGTGCAGTAACCTCTAGCAATCAATGGGTGAGTGGTAGTGGTGTGCAGTAAGTTCTAGCAACCAATGGGTGAGTGATAATCTGCAGTAACTTCTAGCAACCGATCAGTGTGCGGCAAAGATGTGGAGTAACCTCTAACAACCAATCAGTGAGCGGTAATAATGTGCAGTAACCTCCAGCAACCAATGAATGAGTGAATATTATGTGCAGTAACTTCTAGCAACCAATCAGCAAGTAGAAATGATGTGCTGTAACCTCTAGCAACTAATCAGTAAGCTGTAATGTGCTGTAACCTCTAGCAACCAGTCTGTAAGTGGTTTGATAAACTGTAACCTCTGACAACCAATTGCAATTGTGGTCTGATCTACTGCAGTAAACTAATTTTGAGTCTGCCTGCTATTTATTGTATGTCTCAGAGCAGGTGGAGAGAGAAAGTCCATAGTGGGGGGCCGGGGGGTGGAGGTGGTAATGGGCCTGGGGGGGGGGGGAAATGTTTGCCCAGGGTCCAATCAATATTAAAGACGGCCCTGATTCAGACTGCTATCATACAAATAGGATAAACTTTGAGCCACTGGCCTATAGGAATGGCCATTGTACAAAGACCAATGAGAGGGTACATTTTGCAATTCTCAGTCAGGTGGAAAAAATACCTCAGAATGAAGATAATGAATCCACAGACGTTTGTTTGTAAGATCACTGTTCATAAGCCTGTAATAAGGGAAACACTGAACAAGAATGGTGATCGTGGTAGCTTACCATAGAGTACACTATTACTGTCTACGAGCTTTCTGCCCATATAAGATTGCTAAAGACTAGACATACTACAACAATGCTAAATCAGAGTTCTGACTCTTTTGTCACTGCTTTCTACTGCTATACTTTTTGTATATAAAAAGTTAAACATATAACCTAATGTAGTGCCCGCATAGTGAATAGGTGCTTTTGTAATAGTTTTTTGCTAGGAGAGGCAAATTTAGTCAGGCCTGACTGTTGTGCAGGCCTGAATGTTTTGATCTGGGCAGGGCAGTGGCCCAGGGAGAGTTGGAGCCTGCAGGAATACCCCTTGGTTACTCCTCCCCTTTGGGTCCAGAAGATTCTGAAAAAAGGGGATGGATGAGGAGGTGTAACTTTCTGAAGTATGTTAAGGAGCCCTGACCAATCCCCAACCTGGATTGGCAGGGAGCAGGCCTCCTTAAATACTGTGGTCTGCCCAGCTGGGGAGAGGAGAGTGTAGGGTGGAAGAGTGGAAATGTAGCAGAGGTTGCTGAGGCCTCACCTGGGAGCCCCCAGTCTGGGGGGGGGGGTGACCTTGAGGCCCGGTGGCTTGGGTGCAGCCTGGAATGGAGAGAGATGCTTGAGCAGCACAAGGGAGCAGGAGAGCAACAGAGAGGCTACAGGGAAAGGCTCTTTAAAGGATCCACCTGTGCGGTGAGTGACAGACCCTGAGAGCTGGAGAAGAGGACTGGGCTGGGGGGAGACAGTGGACAGTCTGTAGAAGGGGAAGGAGCCAGTCAGGGGAGCCATGTCACTGGACAGTGAGGTAGGCCAGAGTGGCCTGGAAGAGGATGGGCTGGGAGCAGTAGTCCATTAAGACCCGGCTAGTGCAATTATACTTAGCTACACTCTGAGGGCCCGTGGCCTTAAAATCTGAGGGCCCGTGGCCCTTGCCTGTAACGGGTGGTCCTGAGATCCTGCTGGCAAAAGTGCAGGCCTCACAATGTGCTAGCTAGGGTAGAGGAAGATATAATGGAAGCTTGATAAATTTCCCTTCAGGCCTAACAGTGAAGAAGCAAGTGTTGTGCAGGAGAGAAGTGAAGGAATGTAACAGTCAGCAAGTGTCAGTGCAGGAGGAAGAAGGAGGGTATATACAGTGGTGTATATAGAATGGTACTATAGCATTGATCTTTGGGCATCCCACAGTCGTCCCTACCCTATCCAAGTTTATTCCCTCAATAAAACCACAAAAACAAAGTACCGGCCTGTTCCTTGACTCCGAATGCAAGGAAAAGTGTGTGATTGAGGGCAGAGTGATAGGGGAACCACATCTACCAGACACCCCTTATGGGGGTCATTGGCTACACTAATAACTGCATAGGTCTGGCCAGCAACTACAGTTCTTTGTTGATGCTATTGCCAATAAAGGACCGCTGGCTCCTAATTTTAGAGTGCACGTACATTTTCCATCAATGACCTTCATCAATTAAACAATTAACATGAACATACACTATATTGTCAAAAGTATTGGGATATCTACCTTTACATGCACATGAACTTTAATGGCATCCCAGTCTTAGTACATAGGGTTTAATATTGAGTTGGTCCACCCTTTGCAGCTATAACAGCTTCAACTCTTCTGGGAAGGCTGTTCACAAGGTTTAGGAGTGTCTATGGGTATGTTTGACCATTCTTCCAGCGCATTTGAGAGGTCAGGCACTGATGTTGGAGAGAAGGCCTGGCTCGCAGTCTCCGCTCTAATTCATCCTAAAGGTGTTCTATCTGGTTGAGGTCGGGACTTTGTGCAGGCAGTTCCTCCACCCTAAACTGGCTCATCCATGTCTTTATGGACCTTGCTTTGTGCACTGGTGCGCAGTCATGTTGGAACAGGAAGGGGCCATCCCCAAACTGTTCCCACAAAGTTGGGAGCATGTGATTGTCCAAAATGTCTTGGTATGCTGACACTTTAAGAGTTCCCTTCACTGAAAAACAACCCCATACCATAATCCCCCTCCACCAAATGATTTGGACCAGTGCACAAAGCAAGGTCCATAAAGACATGGAGGAGCAAGTTTGGGGTTGCACAAAAAAAAAAACTGTTAGAGTGTACCCGGCATGAGACTGGGATGCCATTAAAGTTCATGTGCATGTAAAGGTAAGTGTCTCAATACTTTTGACAATATAGTGTAAGTGTGCATGGATAAATCCTACAGCACTTGATCAAGAGACCCATCACAGAAAACCAATTACAAACTCTTTTCTCAATTTTGTTGATCCCAATAGAACTGTAACATTTCTTGATGAAGAACATAGAGACTGAAATAAGTTTGGAGGGACGATAGTCCCTTCAGTAAGGGAAGCTGGAAGATATGCAAAACTTTCTTTTGAATTTTACTTCTGTGCATAATACAGCCAGCACTAGTAAAAATATCCCATTCATGTCTGAGTTTAAAGGAAAAATACTTTGGAAAAGAATTTTCAAGAGCAGAAGGAAACTCGCTGTCAAGGGGCGCGAGAGATGCTCTGTCCAACAACAGCTTCCCAATTGGTAAAATCCTGTTTGTAGCAGACACAACAGAAAACAGGAAATATTTACTGGCTTTGCAGGTGTCAGGAAATACCCTCAGAACAATCTGGTGACCTCAGCAGCTTGATATGGTATGTGGAGACTGTGCAGGTGTTATTAATATTTCCTTATTGTGTGTTCTTTGGCTGCAGTATGTCGTTTCTGTGCGCTGTATAAAAGGCGATTACATTTTCCCACAAAGTTTATTAGCGATAGTGTTGACAAAGAATATTCTTAGGGCAATGATTAATACTCCAGGCGCCACTTGTTATTCCAAAACAGTTTTAATAACTTCCCTTGAAATTTCAAATATGCATAGTTATATAGAAATAGAAATAATCAAAATTGAATATGTGAGTTGCATATATAGGTGCACTCGTATGTCTATAAGTATATTCATTCTAAGGCATTCTTCTTGTTGGATCCACCTGCAGGACACAGTAGTGAAGCAGGGTCACAGGAAAGAACCTTGGAAGGATAATATAGGACTGGTTCCAGCAGTTATGGTACATTGCAAAAGTTTCAGCAAACAGGCTGCTGGACAGGTAAGTTTAATGCTGCTTTCTTCATAGGGCATTTCAATGGTAATTTAGTTAACCCCTTGACAGGGTCACTTTAAATACTTGCCCACTCTGCACTTTCATCCCCTACCTGGTCAGGCCAATTTTCAGCTTTCAGCACTGTCACACTTTTAATGACAATTGTGCTGTCATACAACACTGTACTCATATGAAGTTTGTATTATTTTTTTCACACAAATAGAGATTTCTTTTGGTGGTATTTAATCACCACTGGGGTTTTTATTTTTTGCTAAACAAACGAAAAAATACCTAACATTTGGAAAAAATGGAAAATTACTGTAGAGAGGAAGCCTAAATGAGATTCATTTAGCAGAGGCATCCTGGCTTCTGTTTTTAGCCAGAATTGAGGAGTGTGTAGCATTATCCCTCCCCTGTTTGGCTAGTTAGTTCCCAGGTGTGCTGACATGGAGCCGTCAGGAAAATGGAAAATTGAATTCAATTACTTACCATAATTTTTCTTTCCTGATGAGCTCCATAGCAGCACAGTTGGGTATAGGCTCCACCCCCCCATGCCTCTACAGCCTCGGCGTTCTTTAACTAGTCCTACCAAACTGGGTGGGATCTGTGCTGCTATGGAGCTCGTCAGGAAAGAAAAATTACGGTAAGTATTTGAATTCAATTTTCAGTTTTCCTGGCGGCTCCATGTCAGCACCGCTTGGAATTAACTAGCCAAACAGGGGAGGGATAATGCTACACACTCCTCAATTCTGGCTAAAAACAGAAGCCAGGGTGCCTCTGCTAAATGAAACTCAGGAAAAAACTGAGGAAAATTCCGAAGAAGATGGTTTGACCGGAAAGGCTAAGAGGTTGCTCACTGATAGAAAAGACAACCATTTCACAGGATGAGTGCAAACATTCCTTTAGAGCGTATTAGCCTCAAGTGACAATCCGTTAGGTGTCTTACCCATGGTTGCTTGAACAAAGCAGGATTCATGTAGTCATGACCATCCGGAAACTCATAAAACAGTCTGTTTTGCCGGGTATGGCTAGGCAACTTCTCATTGCCAGAGCAGAAAAACCTAAGGGTTAGCAGAGACCACTCCTTTAGAGTGTATTGCCAATGTGCTTTTGGATTGTGGCATCCTATTAGGTGTCATCTCTATCCCTGGCTGCTTGAGCCAGTAGGATACATACTGTCATACCCATCCACGTCTTCCTCTTATAGAGTCTGAAGAGGGGTGTTTGCTTGGGAAAGCATGAGACTGCTCATTTCCAGAGCATATAACCCCTTCACAGGGTAAGAGGAAACACTTCTAAGTGTATTTGCCACTTTTTTAATAAATGTGACAACCTGTTAGGTATCATATTCTCATCTCTGGTTGCTTGAACAAAGCAAGAGTCATGCAGTCATGTTCATTCCTGTCTTCTTTAAAGAAGAGCCTGAGAGGGCTGTTGTGCTTGGGAAAGCTCTGACACTGTTCATTACCAATATAGATAACTCCAACACATGGTTTTGTGTACCACATAACAAAGCAGCCCAGAAAAATAATTAAATGCAGTAAAATAGTTTGCTCAGTAACAACCCTAAGGTCTCCACTACTGCGACCCCAAAGTCGCACGATTTGGAGTGCGAACTTGATGCGACCCTGAGTGCAGCCCTGATCCAACTTTACACTCTCTGAAAAAAAGCTGCAACAATTTGGAACAAAGTAGTGCAAAAAAACTTTTTTGGATCTGCTGTGACTTGAGTTGCACCAAATAGAATGGGGCCATAGAATACATAGATTTTGACTTGTCATGCAACTTCACATGTTTCAAGTCGCACAACAACTTGCAGTAGTGAAAACAGAGCTCCAAGGGTTAATCACACCTAGAGGGAGACTGAGCTTTATCTACAGCCCTGATCAACAGGTGGTAATTAGCTAACCTTGCCCTGCAGGATCAGGACACAATGAAAGTTTTGTTCAGAACAGCAAAAAAAAAAGGTAGGGATTTGCAACAGAATTACATTCTGCAATATACACAAACCACTCAAGGAAATTGTAGGCATTATAAAAGCATGCTTCTCCCCCCCCCTTTTTTTTGGTAAGAGCACAACAAATGTAAAAAAGATGTCATAGATTTCAACAGGCAATAGCTGGCTACCGTAGTCATCCACAACAGGTGGCTCCTCTACCTTCTCTGGGAATGCTGGTCTTTGAAAAGGGTTGGCACAATGGCACAATATTAAAGCAAACATGAGAAGCCACCAACGGGTTAATGCCATCTGTGAACGGAAAAAGTGTTACCTATGCAGAGTACTCCCTGTGGAGGAGCTCAGGGTATGCATAGTGGCTGCAGGGTGCAAGGCACAACAATTCCCAGCAATGCAGCATTCATTTGGATACAAAGCATTTTTAATTTTAGCTCACCCAACCTCCGCCATCCGACTGTAACACTGGCATAGCGCGGATGCGTGTGCCTAGGGGAGACTCTGCCGACACCGCGGTCCATTTACCAAAAACCCAGCAGACCCCAAACAAGGCTGTTAGCCGTGATATAAGCCATCCCGAACACCAGCAGCGGGGTTCCCTGGATTATGGGTCATTTAGCCAAGACACCAGGGGCTGCATCCAGCCAAATCCACATGCATGGATGGATGGCCAGCACTTTAGACCAGCCAATTAGAGGAGCACACCAAGGTGTTGCACAAAGGAGGAAAAAAGGAGAATGCTGAGGCTGTAGGTGGGCTCAAATTTACATGAGTTAAATCCTGGAGGCATGGGGGGGGGGGGGAGCGGAGCCTATACCCAGCTGTGCTTACATGGAGCCATCAGGAAATAAATGTTTTTCCTAGTTTTTGTTATAAAATGTTGCAAAGAGGTAATTTTTCTTCTGATGTGAGCTGATGAGGCTACACTGATGGGCACTAATAGGCTGCGCTGATGAGATGGCACTGTTGGGCACCGATAAGGAGGCACTCATGAGGATAAACTGATAGGTGGCACTGATGGGCACTAATAGGTGGCACTGATGGGCACTAATAGGCGGCACTGATAGGTGACACTGATTGGCAGCACTCGTGGGCACTGATAGATGGCACTGATGAGGAGGCATTAATTGGCAGCACTGATGGTCACTGATAGGCAGCACTGACTGGTAGCGTTGGGGCTGCACTCATAATCAGGACACTGATAATCAGTGCCCTGATTATCAGTGTAAATGTCCCCTTTCACACTTGTTGGTTACCGACTCTCCTTTCCTCACGCTGTGACAGCACGTGAAGAAAAGAATGCTGATAACCGGCAAGTGTGTTTATATTTTGATCAGCTGTGATTGGACACAGCTGATCACATGGAGTGATTGGCCCTTTACCCTGACCTGTGATGAGCTGTGTCAATAGATGCCGTCCCAGAACTTGATGACCATGCTGTAGCTGATATTCCGCTGTAGCCCGGATGGCAAGTAGTTAATGATAATCTGCCAGCCATTTGTAGCACAGACCCTCTGACTGTTCCTGCTGTTTTGCCCCATGTTCTATTCCCTTCTAAGTCCCCAGGCACCCAGGCACATGACACTTGCACATTCTCTCACAATAACCAGGTAGTGGGCATCTATTCTTGGTTTTATTGCCAGTTAAGCTTGGATGGGGTGCACATTGGGATACACCAGAATTTAGTGCACAAACATCAGGAAGACTCTTCTGTCTATGCCAGGGTTTCTCAAGCAGGGTTCCTTCAGAGGTTGCTAGGGGTTCCTTGAGCAGTGGTCAATTTCTACCTCTCAGATAAATTCCCAATGACATCATTGACCTTTTTAGCTATCTGTAAGGGGTCATTTTTCCCAGTGATCACAAGGAGCATTCTTCCCATTGACCATCACACTAATGTCTCATGAGTTGTAGATTTTTGATATTTAGCAGGGATTTCCCTGAGACCGGAGAAAAGGTTGAGAAAGGCTGATCTATGCTCTTCAGGGAGGCAGCGGCAACCACCCCCCCCCCCCCCCGGAAGCCTCCCCCAGGAGATACCTATGGGATGTGCCCGCCACACGATATCCACACATATAGCGATCCCCAAGATGGTAACATCCATGAAGGATGATCCTCCTGTGTAGAAAGGAGAGGGGGCAAACCAACTGTGAGGGGCTTCTGTAAAGGTAACAAAGTGATGTGTAAGTGTGTGTCTGTAATAACCCCAACTGCACAGCTGAAGTAAAGTAAAGTGCCACAATGAGAGTAATAACAGAGGATACAGCCCATCTGCTAAGGGCTGATAAGTGAAAGAGATAAAGAAAGGAGGTGGAATGTGCAACCAGTAGGGCAATGTAAACCAAAATATTATATATGACCAGAAAACCAAAGACCTAATGACGAATGGCGTGGACTAATTACCTGATGAAAGATTGTGGGCATGATAGCAGTGAACAAAGCATAGTGTCTGATGTGAACAGAGGACCACCACATGAATGAACCACCCGGAGATGATACCTAAATAGGCAGAGCAGCGGAACACCCCCCAACGTAACACAAGCTTGCAATGTGGGAGGGAAATGCCTCCAACCAGGCATCAAGTGAACCCCCTAGGGATGCTAGCCGATGTCAAAATGCCTGTGCAACGGCGCCATAAACCATGGTGCCACATTTGCGGCGTGTAGAACGGAGCCTACCATCAACACACAGCTGTCTTTGTAAGTATAAGAGGAGGGTGTAATGCTTCACCCCTACAGTTTCCCCTTAATTTTTGTATATTTTTGTATACCATTGATACATATATGCACTTCATTACAGATAGGAATCACGTGCTTGCTCCTGATGAGCGGTATAAAGCAGTGAAACGCATCGAGCTAACAGATGCCGTGTACAATATTCAATGTATACAATGTACAACCCCCTATATGGAGCTGTATGATATGTCCAACGTGTTAATCAGTTTTTTACGTATGCTCTTTGCAATTATACTATTTATATCTTTCTTGAACCTTGATAGGGTTTAGAGGACCTTGGCCACACAGGTACCAGGTTTAACATATGCATGTATATATATATATATATATATATGTATATATATATATATATATATGTATATATATATATATATATATATGAATTATATTGGAATGTACAAATATTGAAAATAATTATTACCTTGTGATTGTTGTGTACTATATATATATGAATTTGGATAATAGATATATTTTTGATGTAACAATAAATGCCTTCTATTTTTGTAACTTTGTGCAGATGTGGTGTTCCATAGATACATATGAGTTTAGAATATAGATGCAATGACATGCAGGAAATATTTTCTATATACATTTTTGCAAGCACACACTTCATTCAAAGTCCCACCCTTGCTATTTGTTATACACAGTCACACATTGGGTTTAACAGCAAAGAGACACTAGGATCCCACTTCCAGGCCTCTACTCACTGTGTCTGCAGATTCTTGGATCCCTCCTGTCCAATATTGGCTATACATTCCTCCTCCCCCATTCAATGCACCCCTCTACTTGGCTCTAAACTGCTTCAAGGAAGATAGAATCCCCAGCTTACTCATATCTGGGACCTCAGTGATTTCTCTACAGACTTCAGCTGACTCGCCTAGAAGGGCAAGCAGCCCATCCAGGCTGGCATCTCTTTCTACAGGGAAAATAAGCCCCTGCTGTTCTCTGCCTCAGACTATGTATCTCCTCTTAGCCACCTACTGGGCACTTCCCCTCCTTCCCCTGAGAATTTATAAATATTCTTGCCCAGGGTCAGCCTCTTCCAGCCCACTATAATTTAGAACCTACTGTAATACAGGGGGTAGTAGCTAAGTCTACAGCCTGGGAGACACAGAGCAGCCAAAACTAATCAAACACTGCTCCACTGTTTACAGAGGATACAAAAAGTAAACTTTATTTACCTGAAGCTTTCTAGTAACCCATTCTAGGAGGGTGCTACACATTTTAAACATTTAAAATAAATATTATTTTAAAAGAAATGTTTTTATCTTTATTAGCCTATATATGCCTCCTATTTAGTTATGCCAATGAATGGGCATTCGTTACTTGTCCTTGTCCAGTACAACCTATGGGCCATGGCCAACACCAGGCCATGGAACCCATATTGCCGCGCCGTGCCGCAATGCAGACTGCCAGCGGTGCGGGCGGCTGAAGAGAGTTGACATAATCTCTTATTGCCCGCACCGCTGTTTTCTTAAAGGGCCACAAAGGCTGCTTTGCACAGGACTGCAGCCGCGGCCTATGAGAGAGAGAGAGAGAGTGATGTCATCTCTCACCGCCCGCAACATTTTTCCCACGATCAACGCTGACGACAGCCTGAGGAGAGCCTGAGGATAGCTGTCACCACATCTGGTTGCAGCTAACAGTGACAATCTGCATCTGGTGGCAGGCAGTGTGGCAAGTGACATCCTCATCTGGTGGCAGGCAATTGCAAGTGGCATCCTCATCAGGTGGCAGGCAGCGTGGCAAGAGACAATCTGCATCTGGTGGCAGGCAGCGTGGCAAGTGACATTTTCATCTGATGGCAGGCAATAGCAAGTGACAATGTGCATCTGGTGGCAGGCAGCGTGGTAAGTGACATCCTCATCTGGTGGCAGGCAATGGCAAGTGGCATCCTCATCTGGTGGCAGGCAGCATGGCTAGTGACAATCTGCATCTGGTGGCAGGCAGCGTGGCAAGTGACATCCTCATCTGGTGGAAGGCAATGGAAAGTGGCATTCTCACCTGGTGGCAGGCAGCGTGGCAAGTGACAATCTGCATCTGGTGGCAGGCAGCATGGCAAGTGGCATCCTCATCTGGTGGCAGGCAATGGCAAGTGGCATCCTCATCTGGTGGCAGGCAATGGCAAGTGACATCCTCATCTGGTGGCAGGCAGCGTGGCAAGTGACAATCCACATCTGGTGGCAGGCAGCGTGGCAAGTGACAAGCTGCATCTGGTGGCAGGCAATGTGGTAAGTGACACGCTCAGGGCTCCCACTGAGTCTGCATTATGGTGAGTTGAATGTTTCATTTTATAATACAATGTAATAATAGAAATAATGTGCTTCAATCATCGTGACACCATACCAACCATGCTGGAATGATTGAAGCACTACCACCAGCCATTGCCCCAACAAATTGCCCATAAAAAATAGTGGATTTGGCAAAATGCCATCAAAGCTTGCTATAGATACTCAAATTGTACCAATCACTGGGTATTAATGCTAAAAATTCTCCACAGAAGCTATCTGACTCCAGTAAGATTAGCCCAAATATTTCTATCAGAATCTAATGCTTGCTGGAGAAACTGTGGAGCAAAAGGCAACTTTTCACATATTCTATGGGATTGCAAAAATGTGTGCAGTTTCTGGAATGATGTCTTTAAATTAATTTCCTCAATAACAGGCTTCCTCATTAAACCCGACCCCAGCGGCGGCTGGTGTGGGAGGGGCGCTGGGGCGCCGCCTCCCCGCCGGCAAAAGAGGAAAGAAAAATAAAAATAAGTCAACCCCGCCCACCTACAGGTGGCGCCGGTACATTGACTTTCTTTTTTTTTTTTTTCTTTCCGGCTCCTTGGCTGTCACATGACGCCGCGGGGTCGCGGGGAGGGTGTGGTCGGCGGCGACCCCAGCCCAAATTACTCCTTCGGACAATAACTCCTTTAATTAAATTTCTGTAGTAAGGTCTTTGACGTGTGTAAAAACGTTAGGGTATCTTATACACTTTTCAACGGAAAACGAGGTGTCAAAGAGGTCGTTCGTAATCTAAGACTATCTTTATAAACCCGATTAGAATGACCTCAGTCTATCGAAGACACCTCTTAAAAATCGTAATTATGGGTCACTAACCATGTTAAACTCATAGATATCGTTCGAAACTACCGTAAA
>BLSH010191005.1:319811-333274 GCA_018402905.1 Glandirana rugosa
GATGTTTCTTTACCCCTATCCCTTTATTGAATTCACTGCCTCCTCAACCTCCAACTCCACATCCACCTCCATTTTTGATTTTTTTATGTGATTTTAGCTTAAAATTTATTTTAAGTTATTTCCCTATCCCCATTTCTTTGTAGGGCACTTGTCCGACTCTTACCCACGTTTTCCTTCCTTTTGCAGACATCTAGGACTTGCCAGGACTTTGTTACAGCCATTTTTGTGCCTAAAAGTTCGGGTCCCCATTGATTTCAATGGGGTTCGGGGTCCGGGTCAAAGTTCGGGTCAAGTCCGGACCCGAACCTGGACTTCCAGAGGTTCGATCAACTCTAGTTGTGGGTTTAGTAACACTTTAAGCCCCAATGGCTAAAAGCACATTCAGAACAGATAATATACAGTGCAAATATAACATAATATTACAGATCCATTCATTCCAAACTGCATGTAGCTCTTTCAGGCATTTTGGCCATCATCAGTGCAGTATATGGAAACCATGGCTTCTAAGTTTTATAAAAAATGTACTGTATAAGGTAGCAGAGTATAATATACAAAGCATTTATTTAAATACACATGAAAGCAATCAGATATATCCAACATTTAAAAATCTTTTGAAAACAGACCAAAATAAAGTTTATATAACTACACATTTACAAGAAGGATTTTGACTGAACAGATTTTTGCATCACGGAACAAAGATATATAGCTGACTTGTAATGACCTTCGCCGTCTGTAATAACATTTTTATTCCTATAAATTAACAGTGTCAGTTGACCACCAAATAAGTGATACATCCAGCCCCTTCTGGTGGTATTCCATTGCATTGTCTTGCACATTTTTCAGCCTCAAATCCACAAGATAGTTCTTATAAACAAGTATAAATTAAAATCAGCGTGGGTTTAACCATTTTATTCCAGGCGAGCGAGAAGACTTATCCTTGGCAAGTTCTGGCTTGACACTGTTACCATCTCCAGAAGCCATTTCAGAATCTAGAATTGAATAAAAAAATAATTTGACAATGTTTCATTCTCAGACATTTGGTAATTGTTTGTACACTTAACATTACTTGCAACTGACTTTTCTGAAGTTCGTGCTGACAAGTATTCACAGCTTGGTGTACACAAAACTGCGTGGTTTGTTAGTGGTGTGTGCTCTGCTGGGGTCAGAGTTCCTGAGCATAAAGCCTAGCACACATGATGAGAAAATCAGACGAAAAATACTGCTTTTGGAGCAATCGTCAGAAAATCTGATCATTAGTACACGTTTTGAGAGCCAATCAGAAAATATCTGAAGTGACAAGCACGAAAATTTTTCTCGTAGGATAACAAAACAAATGATTTTTGTGTAATTAGTATGGTATTTGTAGGAAAAAAATAATGTGACCAAGACCACGCATACTCAAAAACAAAAGAATACATTACAATACAATACAATACATTACATCACTACCGAAGTTGTATTCTGTCATATGAGAAGTTTCGTAATTTTAACCTATTGGTTTTCAATATGAGACCAGCATGCAAAAAACCCCCAAATGATCATTCCTTCGATATTCTTATTTTTTGTACTAAGCGTTACCTATGCCCAGCATGTGCATGGATCCCTTATCTTTACATCCAGAGACCATACAACTGTATGGATGATCGAATCTCTATGTGAACAGCTTCACGAATCTCGCCCAAAGTTTGACATTCGCTAACTTTTTAGCTAACGAAACTGAAGTCTGTAGGGGATTTACATATCTTGCTATTTAGGCCGTTTGCAGGGCTAATAGGTGAGCTATTGTGAAACAAGGGTATGGAAAGCCAGCCACAGGGCACATGTACCAAGTTAATAAATAACTAAATAAAAGTTGGGGAAAAAAGTATCTTTCCCTACACAGAATTGTCATCTTGTCCTAACAACCCAAAACGCATTGACAATATGGCTGCTGTGTGCACATTCTGTTACAGAAAAGGGCATGGTTTATCCATTACTTCAAATTATTGGCTCTTGTGATGAACTGCCCAGGGAAAAGTTGTTTTCAATAAGACCTGTCCACAGACAAGTGTTTTTCTAGCAAATCATTTTAAAAATAGCTTTCTGTGATAGTTTTGGTTGCATTGCCTTTCTATTAAAATTAAATTCTTAACTCAAACCATGGCAATGTAATGTGTCTTAAAAATAACACACATGCTATCGCCCTTCGCCTCTTGACACAGCGTGTTCCCATCAGGGGTGTCTGGAGCATTGAAAAAGGACTCACAATATAAAGACAAATGCGACTTTTGTTATCTTATGCTACCCTGGACTTTGTTGTATGTTTTAACATGCTTTTCTCATATCCCCAGCCCCCCCCCCCCAAAAAAAAAAATATTAAAAGTCAGCAGTTACAAATACTGCAGCTGCTTACTTTTAATATAAAAACACTTACCTGTTCAGGGATCCAGCGATGTCCTCACCCAAGCCAATTCTTCAGTCGGCTTTGGGTGCAGGTGCCAGCATCATAAGTAAGGGAAAGCGGCAGTGAAGAGGTGCGGCTTCACAGCTGGTTTCCTACTGCATTTTCACAAGTTGCGCTGTGCTTTGTGAATGGTCCCGTAGTCTTCTGGGACCTGTGATGTGTCCTAGAATACTGCGTAGGAAGGAGGGGGCCGAACTTCTGGCTCAGATTGCCACGGTGCATCTGACTGGAAGTGGGAGCGGGTACTTGTCAAAACCAGGTAAATGCTCCCCCCTCCCACCAGTGCCAAAATGTGCCAGTAGAGGGTGAAGTTCCGTTTTAAGAAAGAACATGTAAAAAATGTTTTCTATGTGCTTTAAAAGTTTGCTACATGATAACATTAAAAAAACAAATCACAGTAACTAGATATGAATGCATTGTTAGCTACAGATATTGCTTTGTCACCAGTGTATTGGTAAACCTTTGCAATTCCACCTATTGACATGAAGGCCTCATGCACTCAGGAGGTTTTGCTAACTCACACACATCAATTCAGACACACACATCCTCAAACAAACCAGAGTAAGGGGAATTGCCTGTGTGCTTTTATGTTACCTGATAATAAAATTTGATTTGCAGAACACAAAATAATTGAGGGCTCCTTCACATCTTTTACCACACATTACCACAATGCGCATAAATGTACGAGTGCAATGTGTTACAAGTATCATTAATTCTGGATGCATCATCAATGCACCTAACACAGTGCAACACAATTGTGCTTTAGCACATCATAATGTACAAGTGTGAACCGTCTCTGCGTTCTGGCGCACTGCGTAAAAAAAATGTTTCAAGTCTGGTTTAAATGTGTTGCAGAACTTTTCTAGCTACTAGCTCATCGAAATTGAATAAACTTCTTAACACAAGTTAAATGTAAGTTTCTCTGAGATTAAGCCCTGGTTGGGTGAAACACGTTAGAGGGGTGGACCTAAGGATGCAGTGTGAGCTATTCATAATTAAATTTGGATTCTTGTGACATCATTGGTGTGCAGTCAGTTTGAAGTTGAGTATACACAGAGCAGGAACGGGCTCCTGGGTTTTCCACCCAGCCGACCACAGAGTAAAGGAAAGGGTGAGCAGCTTATATTTTAGGAGGCCTTTCAAATGCATTACAGCAGGCAGGAAAATATGAGTTTAGAGATGCACAAAGACATGCAGTATAGTGTTGTTTGTACTTTGGAGCTTGGGTAAAAAATGCACAGTAATTTCACGCAGCATTTTACTCTGCAGGTTGAGTCTATTTATGAATGCTGTTTAAAAACAGATGTAAAAAATAACAGTCATTACAGTCTTTCTCAGATTGAGTCATTTGATTTTTAAGATTATTGTTTTCTGTTTAAATTTCTACTGTTCGATATAACTCTCACCATATTCTCTCCTAACCTACCCTAACTATAAAGAGCCCTATGGGTTTGTGCCTTTATCTTACTTGAAGAGGGCATATAGGGTCCTTATCTATACTTATGATGCTTCCTAATTATTATAAGTGTCCTTGTACTCTATATTAATGGACTGCTTTATTGGCTAGCTTGCAGTTTATGCCTTCAGAGTCAGTTGGCTAAACCAATAGAAACAACAGCATGATGACAGCTCACTCTAGTGAAGGGTAGGAGCAGACTTATAAAAACAAACCACTCTAACTTTACTATTGTATAGTTGTTATATTTGCAAAGTTTAATATAACATTAGCAGGAATTTTTAGCCATGACCTTTTCTCTTATGGTTTAATTTGGGAATTAGACAAGGGGCTATTCACATAAGATATTTTTTGAAAATAATACAAGATGCTTTATGAATGGAGGAGTTGCAGAATGGGCAATGTATTGTTCTCCAGTCCTAACTGGGGGATATTCAGCATGACTGTCAAGGGGTGTATGAAACTAGCAGTTTTCAGGAATGAAGCAGATGCCACGAGAGGCAAACATATCTTTAAAGGTACATTACCTTGATAATTCTCCAAAATACTGTAGGTCCAAATGTATTGCACCAAACACACATCTGACTTGTAGTAAGACATTGGGGGAAATTTACAAAAACTGGTGCACACAGAATCTGGTGCATAGCAACAGTTCCAATTTTCCCAGGACATTCAAGATATTTAGACCCTTGTCCCGGTCTGTCCATGTCCTGGGAAAAATCATGGGAAATTGGCTTTGTCCCGGTATTCAGTAGGCAACCCATCACCGGCTGACCACCGGCCGCAGCTTCTGGCTATAAAAACATGGCCACGGGATCTCCTTCTGGCTAGCAGGTCTCTTCCCCTGTGTTCAGTAGAGAGGGGAGGGGCCTCCGACCCAGGCAGCTAACCAGCTTCAGTGTACAAGGAAATTGCTCTGCTTGTACACTGAAGAGAGAAGCCGACTAGCTGCCCGGGGCAGAGGCCCCTCCCCTCTCCACTGCACACAGGGAAAGAGACCTGCTAGCCGGAAGAAGATCCTGCAGCCATGTTTTCATAGCCAGAAGCTGTGACCAGTGGTTGGCCGGTGACGGGTTGCCTACCAAATATTGGAAGATCCCATGGGGACCACAGAGCTACCGTCTGCCCCCCCACTTAATTATTAGCTGAAAGGTGCAGAGGGAGATGCAACAGGCACCACAGATGCAGGTGAGTGGCCACGGGGTGATCTGCTGGCTGTTCTGTGTGTTGGGGAGTACAGAGCTAGGTTGGAGGTGCACATCAAGTCCTATACCATGTCTGCACACTCTCTGAGAGTCTCCTGTACCATGTCTGCACCCTCTCTGACAGTCTCCTGTACCATGTCCAGACCCTCTCTGACAGTCTCCTGTACCATGTCCTCACCCTCTTTGACAGTCTCCTGTACCATGTCTGCACCCTCTCTGACAATCTCTTGTATCACATCTGCAGTCTCTGACCATCTCTTTTATCTGTTTGATGGGATCTGCCTAGGGGGAAAGTGTTTGGAGTATCCTTATCTGCTGATTGTTAAATTTTCTGGAATACACATATTGCTATTGTGGTGTAGAATCTGGGCCTGCTGTCCTTCCATCCCTCTTTCTTTCCTTCTCTCTCCTTCCCTCCCTATTTCTTTCTTTTTCTCTCTCCCTTTTTCTCTCTCCCTCTTTCTTTCTCTCTCCCTTTTTCTCTTTCTTTCTTCCTCTATCCCTCTCTTCCTTCTCCCTCCACCCCTCTTTCATCTCATACTCTAACCACACCCCTTTAAGCCACACCCAATATTTAGTTTACCCCACGCCCATACGCACACCACAGTCTTTCTCTTTGCTAAGCCACACTTATAAATGAATGCCCCACCCCTAATTAAAATAAGACTCCGCCTATATACAAAAAAGTGTCCCTATTATTTTTTTCAGAATGTTAACAACTATGGCAGCTGTGCATAGTAACCAATCAGCTTCTAACATCAGCTTGTTCAATTAAGCTTTGACAATAAAACCTGGAAGCTGAATGGCTACTGTGAATAGGTGCACCAGATTCTGTGTGCACCAGTTTTACTAAATATCCCACATTATGTGCATGTTAAAGTATAACTAAAGGCAAAATCTTTATTTTGGTATTGGATACAGTGGAGAGGGATTAGAAAACCTGTCAGTTTTTATTGCTGTCTGTGTCTCTGTTAAGGAGATTCATCCTCTCTATGTATATCGTTTGCCATTATCATGGAAGGTAAAGGAAGATCCCAAATTTTGGGTTGTCCCCAGAAAAGTAATAGAGGGGAAATCTTTCAATGGGACACTAGTTATGGTGACCTGGGGGTCCCCAAGAGTTTCCCTTAATTTTCAGGGATTTCCTCTCAATTCCTATATGGCTATGGGACAGGAAGTGAAGGTACATCTCGCCAATGGGTCAAAGATGGCAAAAATAAACCTTGCAGAGGTTATAACCTTCCCTTACTCTATCCAAAATGTAAAAAAAAGATTTGCCTATAGTTCTACTTTAATACATTTTGTGAGGAACACTGAAAGCCATGAGTATGACCCCATAATAGGCCTAAAATGACAGCTGTGGGCAGAAACACATGAGGTCTCTGCGTGCAAATCCTTTCTATTGTTTGCCTTTAATCACCCTTCAGTCTACTCCCCGCTCAGTTTATAAGCATCACTCTTAAGTTTAAAATTGTATTCACAATAATCTAGCAATTCATTAAATCTCTTTATAATCTGTGATTTGCCAGAATATTGATGTTCAGGAACTGCTTTTGGATTGATTTACATTGTGCTTTAAGGAGACACGGTGATTGATTTACTTAAGGTCAATAGTCTGTGCACTGCAGTGCAGTTGCTCTTGTTCTGAGGGGAACATGCAAGGAAAATAAAAAAAAAAACTGCATTTTGCTTGCACATAATTGGATGATAGAAATCAGCAGAGCTTCCTCTCAATCTAGATCAACTGCATTTGCACTGCACAGTATAGCCTCGTACACATGGGGACGACGATCGTCGCAAATCGTATGTTGCATAATGTAACTTGCATACTGACTGCACTACACGATCGTACAAGCACAGAAAGAACGTTCAGGTGCATGTAATTAGCATCCGGCCGTTCCTGACTTCTGAGCATGCGTGTTTTGCACAATACAACTTGTTGTACCAACTGCTCTGTACACACGATACAACGGTCGTATGACCGCTTGTTGGTACGACCAAGTTTTCTAGTCTGCTCATTCAACTCCCTTGTACGACTGTCGTATGTTCGACTGTTCAAATCGCACATACGAACGATCGATATCGCATACGTTCGCTAGTATGACCTGTTGTATGCAATCGTCGTCCCGTGTGTACGAGGCTTAAATTTGCCTTTAATAACTCAACCTCACTGTCACTTTGCCCAAGCAGAACAAAATCACTATATATTTGCTGGTCCTCCCCACTGACAGCTTAGACTGAGGGATGATCTCATGGGCTCCCCGTGTGACATTGTTCAGGATTTTTGATTCTCCCCTCAGGGACAACCACTGTCACCTGGGGGAGTTCTTGCGCCCCTTCCCTTAGTGAGGGCTCTGATGTTGGGGCGGGGGGCAGGGTGCTTGAATGTGTGTCTCAGTAAGTAATATCACCTGTTGGAAAAGGTTATTTGCAGATAGTGTCTTTGTGTCATGGGGTCCCTTTTTAGGAACATAAAGACCATATTTTATTCCATGATAACATAAATAGCTTCCAGAATTTTTTAAAGGAATCTTACCAGGATTAAGTCTTAGTTTACTAGGTGATTTGGCTCCTGCAAATTGGAAGAATGGAAATTTCAGACACTTTCCTGTCACACGATCACAAATTCCAGATGGACAATTGCAGGTTCCTCTACATTCCATTCCGTAGGTACCATATGGACATTCTGTAAAAGAGAAAGTGAAACAAAAAATGATTGCAGTCTTACTTTCTTTATCTGTAATGCACAGAGCAGGATATGAGTCATTTCATACCTTACCCAGATTAGGTACAATCATATATATATATATATATTATTGCTTAGAGGAAATCTGTACTGTTAGAAATACAGAAGCTTACCTCCTTCCAAAAATGATACTTCATTGGCTCGAAGTATTCCGTTTAGGAAATCCAGTTGAAGCCAGAACTGCTTATTAACAGTGATTGTGAAATGGCTTATACTATCAATGTGCACCACATCCCATAAATATTAAATAGTACAAGGCTAAAGGGCCAATCACAGCGGGCCCTTTACCACGTGATCAGCTCTCAGCCAATGACAGCTGATCACAGAAGTAAATAGAAGCTTTCAGCGTGAAGAGAAGAATAAAGCCGGAAACCAGCTTCTCTTAGAGGGACATCAGTCCTCTAAATGCCAACTGGTGCTGCTGATCAGTGCCCTCCAGTGCTGCAAATCACTGTCCATCAGTGCCACCTATCAGAGCCCATCAGTGCTGCCAATAAGTGCCCATCAGTGCCTCATCTTCAGTGCCTCCTGATCAGTGCCCACCAGTGCCACCTATCAGTGCCACCTCTCCGTGCCACCTATCATTGCCACCTATCAGTGCCCACCAGTGCTACCCATCAGTGCAGCCTCATCAATGCCTCCTGATCAATACCGACCAGTGCCACCTATCAGTGCCCATCAGTGCAGCCTATCATTGCCCATCAGTGAAGGAGAAAAATTACCTGTTTGCAAAATTTTATAAAAAATATGAAAAATGTTTTCTTTTGTTATTTTCTACAGTTTCTGTTTTTTTTTAATTTGTTTTGGCAAAAAATAAAAAACACAGTGATGATTAAATACCACCAAAAGAAAGCTCTATTTGTGTGAAAAAAGTGATAAAAATTTAATTTGGGTACAATGTTGCATGACCGCACAATTGTCATTCAAAGTGTGAGAGTGCTGAAAGCTGGATATTGGCCTGGGCAGGAAGGGGGTTTAAGTGCCCAGTAAGCAAGTGGTTAAAATGTAAACTAAAGAATATCCCATAAATTAAAAAAACTACTGTAAAAGATAACATTATGTGTTTGGAGGGATTATATGCTGCCTATAGTGCTGACTTATTTGATTTTTGGAGCTAATAATACCTAACCTGGAATGTTAACTGCAGATTCCATACTATTAAATATGTCTTCTCAGAATTAAAATATGTATTCTTATTCAAAATCTAAATGAATGCAATTATATGACCGTCAAGGGACACCAAAGCTTAACCTAGAAATGATTTACATATGTAATATGGATCAAAAATGTGATACATTAAAAAATAAGCATTTCAGGAATGAGTGGGGAAGAAAAGGAATATGGAAATAATTAAACAGATACATATTTGTGGAACTGATTTTCAAGTCAAGCAACAGTTGGATGCCTTCAGTCCTTAAATTTGATCAGAGATTTTTTTTTCCAATTGCACAGCCAGTGCATTTAGCCTGGATGGATTTTAGGTCTTAATAAATCCTAATAGTAACACTTATTTAATTTGTGTGCCTTAATAAAGAGGCCCTATCATTAATTCTGCATTATTACACGTGCATGAATAAATTCCTCATGTCATAGAATACAGGGAATGTGTAGTTTTTAAAAACTGCATCTCTTATTAATGAGAAGCATAGAGCTCCAGTAAAAGCAGAGAGACTAGGCTAAGGGGAGCATTGTAAAGAACTCCAGGGGAAAAAAAATTCCCATGCAGTGGGCCCATGACTGCACTGCATGGGTTAACGGTTTGTTTTGTCCAGGGCCACACAGAAAGGCTATACTTACCCAATCCTTCGATCCTCAGGAAAACAGGGCTCCCCCATGTACAGCAATGGACTATTCCTTTCATCCTCACGTCCAGAGCTGGTCTATGGGCATGATGATGTCAGGAACAGTCAATGCACAAGAGCAAGAGCAGCAGGGACCGGTCTTGCGTTCGGAGGATCAGCGGATTAGTTAAGTATAGCTCTGCTCTCCTCACCCCTGGACAACAACTAGCAGGTAATCCATGCAGTGTAGGCATAGCCCCACTGCATGAAAAAAAACCTCCTGGAGTTCTTTTTGAAAGCAAGCAGAAGCATTTCCTTCATCTCCTCTCCACCAGCGATTACTTCCTAGCAATTTAACTTTCTGGCAGCCTAAAAGGTGGGAGACAGCAACACCAAAGTTGTGTAACACAACCTGTATAATACAGCCAGTAGTATGAAAGTTCAACTGTGGCCAGCTATTGGCATTCAAATATTGAAAAATGATTAACCCCATGGCACCGAGGGGCCGCATATTTGAGTTACTCTGCATACAGCTGTGCTGAGAGAGAGCGCGGTGTGAGCTCCCAACACAATTACCGGCGCCTAACTGAAAACTCAACATTTTCGGATCACATGACCTCCAATCATGGTGGTCACATGCTCTTAAGCCCCGTCCCGCCTCCTGGTGTCGTAAACCTCTAAAAGGGCCAGGAGGCGTCAGCATTAAGAGGTTAATAAGCTTTAAAAGCCCTCACTGACCTCTGTAGCTGCAGGCATTGTGAAGCAATTCATCCCCAAATTTCATGATAAAAAGCACTTTCAGTTTAATTTTGGCTGCCCAACTCGTCCCTCTCACAATCCTGGAGTGAGTTGGTAGCCTGCCAGCCTTCTAATCTCACAAAACAATTGTACAGGAAGCGGAGAGACAACAAAATACTGAGACCCCATTTGAAAGATTTCACAGCTTCTTCTGTGAAGTTTGAGGATGAATCGCTCCACACTGTCTGTAGCAACAGAGATCAGTGAAGGCTTGTTCTAAAGTGTATCTACTGATTTTTAAGGGAGTTCTTGGCATACACTTACATTTTATAATATTAGCATTGTAATAGCAATGCAAACAATAGTTTTTTTTTGCTTTACTAACATAGATTTTATTGGATTTTTAGGCAAAAGTATAAAGAAAAGTAAAGATGCTGGGAAAACACTGTATGGAAGGTACCTCAAGACAAGGTAATATCAGAACATTGCATAAAGCATTAGCAGTTTTAAGCATCATTAAGCATTTACAATACAACCCAAAGAACACTGCACAATAGTTCTAAATAATTTGAAGACGCATATACTCATAATCCACAAATGGATTACATGCAACAGAAAGACAAATACATAGTGCTTTCCCGTATAACACTAATGCCCTCAAAGCATTAAAAGCTGATGTGATTTATAAAAGCGCCTTTAAATGACTATTTTGTAAGTAGATTTTATTGGGGCGTTTAATAAAGTATTATATGGGAAAACACTATGTATTTGCCGTTCTGTTGCATGTAATCCATTTGTGGATTGTGAGTATATGAGGAAGTGTGAATCAAGTGGTGGGATCCTTGGGGAAAGGATGGGGGATCATCCCGAGGGATGAGCCTGTTCTTTCTTGCTTGAGGTGAGCAGGTTTTTCAACTGGTGTTTGGAGGTGCACTTATCACTGGAGTAAAGAGAGTTTATAGAAGATCATCGTTGGCGGAGGAGCACGTTTTTTATTTTTGATATATTTTTTTGGATTCAAATTTGAGAGACTGATATTTTAACATTATTTGAATTTATATATATGATAAATGGATTTTCATTAGCCTTGTCACATATTGTTGATATACATTTATTAAGTCGTGCTGCACTATATAGGTTTAACAAACCATATAGCTCAAACAGACCATATAGCTATAAAATTTGAGTGTCATTTTTGGAGGCTAGCTGTGAGCTCCTCCATTTTCATAATATGGTTAAATTCTGATACCCATTCCTTGATAGCATGAATAGAAGACATTCTCCAGTGTCTGAGGATCAGCAAATAGAAAGGATTGAAGCAGTCCTTTTTAACCTTTTTGATTGATCTAGGTATAGTAGATAGAAGGGCAACTTTGGGGTTCTCCGGCCAAGTCATCCCTGTAATCAAGTGACATTGCCAGAATATAAATTTCCAGAAGGTCCTAATACATGAGCAGGACCACCATACATGTTGTACAGTATCACATTCCTCCCCACATCTCCAACATCAGTCTGGGACTTATGGTACCATTGTATTATTTTCTAGTTAGAGGTTTACAATTTCTTTCTTGAGTTTGGCTGGCAATACTCAAATTTAAAGGTCAGAAAAAATGATTTGTCCCAATGATCTTTGGATATGGAATGCTGCAGTTCTCCCTCCCATATAATTATAATATGTGGACAATCAGCACTGTTGAGCCACAGGGATTCGAATGGCATTGGGTTCTATATAATTGTCTGGAGTTAGTGAGATGGGAATGAAATTGCTTAAAGAGGACCTTCATCCTACTCCCCTTTCCTTTTTTTTCTATTACCTTGCTTACCTCCAGGCGATGTCTGGACAGTTTGGATACTCACCCAGCCCCACCGCGCCACCATTTTACTTCTGACTTCATTGAGAGGTCTGCCGGCTCTTCCTGGTTCAGCTGGTGGGGCTTTGCCCCCTCCTTCTCACTCAATGAAAGTCTAAAGGGCAGTGAGTTGTGTGTACATTATACACCTAGGTGAATAATGTGCATGGAGGGGCAGGTAAAAAAAAACACTGCCCTATTCTTTTACAGGAGGGATGCATAGGGGGAAGGTTAAATATAGGGTGAAGTTCCCCTTTAAGCTGTAAATAATAATAATGAAGCTATCTAGTTGAAGGCGGTGGAAAATTGCTACTAGTGGTTTGAGACCAGTAGGGTAGATAGCCTGTTTGATTGGGGAAAGCACAGATGCCATAGATTGTAAAAAACTGGTGCATTGCTTACCAGGCAGAAACTCCAGATTTCTCATGATTGGAGTAAGAGGACCAACATGAACTGAGATTTAGTATTTTCTGAATGTACAGTCCCAGATGTAGAGAAGAAAGGCTATTAGCGGATGGAAGGCCTGAAATGATGGTAGATATGGTGGTTGTATCCAGGGGATGGAAGTAAAAGGTAGGGGAGAGGTATGTTGTTCAATGTTTACCCAAAGCTTAGACTGGGTGGGCATAAAACAATGAGTCAGGGATCCTGCACAGCAAACACTGTAGTGTAGTATAGTTCAAGATGAGGTAGGCCCACTCCGCTGTTGTCCAGGATGTTATAATTCAAACAATAGTTATTTTTGAAAATTCAATAAAAGGTTACTTGAAAAATCTCCTTTCATGTGGTAATTAGTGTTGAGCGAACCCGGACTGTAACGTTCGGGTCCGTACCGAACTTTAGGGTGTCCGTGGCACGGACCCGGACCCGGACATTTCAAAAATCGTTCGGGTTGCCCAGGCCCAGGCACGGTGCCTGTGGGATTTCAAGCCATGCCTGGGCTTGCAATGTCAGGCCCAAGCGAGTTGTGATTAATGGTGTACTTTCCTCTAAAAAGTTCATTGGAAAATAACTTAAAAGTTTTTATTGATAACAAACTTAATATTGTAGGACCTGTTGTCGCCTCACCCGGATGGAGTAGAACTTGATATGATGTGATGTCACAAACGACACGTCCTAGGGACTGAGTAACAAAATACGGGTGGGTCAGATTCGAAACCCATTTGTAACTTGTTGTATGGAGAGGGGATGGAAAATGAAGGTAGGGGACCTATGTTGGTGGTATAGATGGTAGTAAAGTCCGG
>BLSH010191005.1:337862-354922 GCA_018402905.1 Glandirana rugosa
CAAGATTTTAGTGGAAGAAACATCCCGTTCTTTTAATTTATTTTCCCTATCCCCATTTATTTGTAGGGCACTTGCCCTACAAAGAAGGTGATTTTAGAACAGTTATATGGCTTCTACCGTTAATTAATACTTTTCAGACACAGTTTGAAGATGATCCACATTCACCTCCATTTTTGCTTTTTTTATGTTTTTATTTTTTTAAAAATATTTACAGTTATTTCCCTGTCCCCATTTTTTTGTAGGGCACTTGCCCTACCCTTACCCCCATTTTACTTCCTTTTGCAGCCCTCTGGGGCTTTCCAGGACTTTCCTACAGCCATTTTTGTGCCTAAAAGTTCGGGTCCCCATTGATTTCAATGGGGTTCGTTGTCCGTGCGATCGTTCGGGTTCCGTCCGGACCCGGACCCGGACTTTGTCACGAAGTTCGGACGGACCAGCAGAACCCGAACTTCCAGGTGTTCGCTCAACTCTAGTGGTAATTGTTGCCTGCCTGCTGGTCATCTCCTTCCACAGCTTCCAAGATTGCTTTTTACTTTCAATTTCTAATTAGTATAAATCCCATGGTACCTTACTGTCTGTAGACTGTGATTCATGTACTGACTCTGCCACCTGAAACTCCTTGCTCTCCCGCTCTCCTCTCCCTGCGTGCCAGGATGACTGACATGCGCATGAGTGATGTCATCTTAAGTGGGCCAATGAAGATGGCTGAACACTGGCACCCTGAAGAAGATGCCAGTGAGAGACGGGACCATAGAAGAAAAGGTAAATTTAGCTCCCCTTTAATGTGATGCCCTAAAGTAGAGCTATAGGCAAAATAGTTTTTTTTTTTTCAGTTTGAATAGAGTAAGTCTCTATTTTTTTTTTCGCCATCTGTGTTCCATTGCAGAAATTTCCCTTCATTTCCTGTCCCATAGCCAAACAGGAAGTGAGAGGAAATCCCTGAAAATTAAGAGAATTCCTTAGGGACCCCCAGGTCACGAGAACTAGTGTCCCCACTGGAAGATTTCCCCCTTATTATTTCTCTGGGGACAGCTTGAAATTTGGGATTTTCTGTTACTTTTACTTTCAATGATAATAGTAAACAGGACAAATAGAGAGAGTGAAGCACTTTAACGGGGGCACATACAGCACTAAAAACTAACAGATGCTCTAATCCCTCTCAACTTCATCCAAAACTAAAAAAAAGTTTGTTATACTTTAATGTTCTGAATTGCATATGTGCTTACAGTGAACGTGCTAGCATGAGGAGATATTAAAATGAGCAGAGGATTTACCTCACCAGTCTGCTACTGCCATTTACCGACCATACTGGGTGTGCTTTTGAACAAGGTCTACTGCTGCTTCTTCCTCGCAGTTGTAGGATCTAACTGTGGGGTGTGGCAGAGGTGCCTAGGCTACAAAATGAACAGCCAAGTATGACAAAACCTTTGCAAGGAAATGCAACCTTATTTGCAGAGTTATGCGTTACTAAACCCACAACAGTAAAATCAGTCTGCATATGCACTAAAGCATGCTTGTTATACTCACTGTGGAACCTAGGGGGTTAATTCTCTGCATTATGTAGAAAGGCTGCTTGATCTTGTATGTATAGATCCCCCCCCCCCCCCCCCACTGCACTGTTCCCCTGCAGATATAGTGAATGCAGGGTCCTGGGGTTTCCGCCAGTTTGAGACCCCTGCTTTAAGCAGCTGCTTACCATAAATTAATTTTTAAACTGTGGAAACACATTCTGCAAGTGAAGAGTGTAATTTCAAGAATATCCTGTGTATAACAACACTTGACTCATCAAAGAGGGGCATGTTTTGAGTGATAGAAACTGCAGAAATGTTCACATGCCATTTAAACACCTAAATCACTAAGCTTTTCACAGAATGAACACCTCATTTTAGGTGCTAACATTGCATATAGCAGTTATGTTAAAGGGACAATGTGGGAATACTTGAAATGATCTCAGCGTCACAAGAATCAAGGACTGAGTAACGTGAGATGATGAACATTGCTATAAGAAGGAAATTGAGTGCATCAGGTCTGATTTAATTTGGCCAGGGCTGAATCCTCATAACAGAATATTGTATATTGCCTGGCACTGTTTTTAGCCATATTTCAAATATAACATGATCAGTCCAAAAACCTTATTTTTGTATGTTAGTATGGGGATTATTTGGAGATTTTGAATGCTGAATATAAATAATATTTAAAGGGTATGTAAACCCCAACAATGAACTTCTCTTATGTTACCCTTCTTTGAATATTAAATATGCCATTGAAAGTTTTTTGCTATAAATGTTTGATAAATTCAAAAACAAAAAATATCTGTTGATCATGGCGAAATTCAGAGTTGTCCTGGGCCCAGTGCTTACTTCCTGTGTTATCTCAAGGAGAGTAATTATCCATTCCAGTTCTTATCTGAGGACTTCAAAATTAAGATTATGTTTGGGAATTATAAAACTGACTGGGTCTGTGTAGTTTAGTAAGAGAAAAAAACGTTAGCCTTTACAACCACTTTTAAGGCCTCATGCATGGAATTCTGGAGGTTTGATATGGGCAGAAGGCACAGGCAGACCGTCCGGCTCAGCTGCTAGTAGCCTGTAAAACTTTATGAGAGGTTGAAAGCTGCTGCAGCTGGAAGGTGCACTAAATAGTACTAATGTTTAGAGCTGTATGTAGCCAGAGATGAATGCCCAGACCACCAGTGGTCTGCATTGTAGGCATTTGTCCCTGGGTGCACACTGACCTAACCGTTAGTATCACTCGATGAACCATCTAGCTCTGTCCTGCCACAGCAGCTTTCAGACTCTCATCCATTTTTACAGGCTGTGGCATTGGTGCCACAGACAGTGTGCCTGTGCCTTCAGCGCACAACAAAATGCTGGGATCTTATGCACAGGGCTGTCTTAATAGCATCATGGGTCCCTGGGCAAGCAATGCACTGGGGTCTCTACCAGCCTACCCCAATTTTTTCACCTACTCTCAAGGATTAAAGTATAAATAAATGATAGAATTAAACATGTATTCATTAGTACTTCCAATAAAATTGATTTTGAACAATGAGAAAACATGCCATAAATCAAAGACAACACAAAGGGCACAGCATGGGGTGGGATGGTAGAAGGGCACAGTATGGAGGAAGTCAAGAGGGCACAGTATAGCTTCTGGGACGCTGCTCCAGACATGGCCATCCAAGGTCAGCTAAATAAAAAATGTGACTGTCCCAGAAAATACGGAACATTGAGGAAGCACATGTAATGCAAGATTATCAGAGGTGCCCATGCATTGAGACAGCCCTGCTTATGCATCAGGGCCAAACGGCCAGTATGCATGAGACCTAGCATGTATAATACTATATTAGTGTGAGCAACAACATGCTTCAAGATTTTGCATAACTTCCTGTTCTGTCAGTCAAAAAAAAAGAGGCAGCGATAAAACCTGTTCTGTCTGTAAGATCCCATTACCCTCTAAAGTCACCCCCAAGGTGACTTTCTGGGCTAGCATTTCACTTTGGAGTTAACGGTTTATGGAGTGGAAGGAATTGGCTACTAGCCACTTTAGAAAATAGGACAGGGAGAGAGGAAATAGGGCATGTGATAGTTAAAAAGACCAACATGCAGACTCCGTATCAGCATTCACGGTCAATACAGAAAAAGAATCTTTAGGGTTCATTAACACCAGATACGCAGGCATGCCGTGATCAACGCATGTTATGAGCACAGTATGCCAACGCACATGAGTTTAAATGCGCTCAATGCACGCATTGTGCTGTGAATGGACCCTTAGGCCAGATCAGCCCTTTGCACTGTTCAGAAAGTAAAGCAGTATGCTTATTCCATGAACGAGTCACCAGAAGTTCCTGCAATGTCCACCAGCAGCAACATCTACCCAGCTACTCCAGACACTCTTCAACAGAGGAAGTTTCACCCCTGGTTCTCCAATCCAGGTAATTGCTTTTCTGTTCAACTTACCCTGAACATAGACTTCAGCAGGATAGCAAGAAGCTTCAGGCTCGGGCCTCTGTAGCACAGCACACTCTCCCCAGACATCAAGCCTGAGAGGATAGAAACACAGGAGCACACACCTCCACAGCAGAGCCTGGGAGGAACGTGAACTTTGAAATGTCACCCCAAATATTTATACCCTTCACCAGCTTGCACCCCTGGTAATAAACCTTTTAGTCATTTGCCAGGGAGATAAATATTCATAACCACTGTCTAATAGATGATTTCCCTCACCTTGGAGAGAATTCCTCTCACTTCCTGTTGTGAATACAAAACAGAATGAAAAGAAAATCTCTCTGTAGTTTAATTTTGGCTCTTTCTGTAGTCAAGGGAGCGGTAACTGTTTTCTCTGTTTGTTTGATTTATCATGCCCTAGCCAATCCCTGGAGAGAAGTGTCCAGAAGGTGACCAGGGAGGTGATAAATAGTCTGGAGCCCTGCGGAGATCGTTCTTTCCTCAGTAGGCAGAGATCTGAAGTCTCTGGGGCTACTGCCCCCTGAGGCAGCCTGTGGACTGCATAGCTCTTCTTTGAAGTCTCAGCTGTGGCAGACCAGAGAGCCTGAAGTGATCGTTCTGAGAAGCTGGCTGTGGGGCTTCACCATAAGGGATCTGGTCTGGAGAAGGGCTGTGTTCTTCTTTGGACTGTGTCTGGAGGAAGCAGGAAGGTGTGCAGCTGTCATGGAGACCCTGAATTGTAATCCCTGGTGGGTGGTTTTGGTATGTAAGTGCAACAGGTAGCTATGGAGGGAGACAGCTATCAAAGTATCTCGGTGTACTGGCTATTCCCTCTATCCCCAGTGGAACTTGTGTTTGTGGGCCTAGAGAAGGGTGTCTTCCTATTAATGTACAAGCATTATCCCATGCTCTAACACCCTCTCCTGCTAAAGTTCTTCAAGCCATAAATTCCAAAACGACATCCCCTAGACTGAGTTATTGGAGCTGGAGCATGGACTGGTGCATCTGGTAATGGGCAGCCTCTGTACTACTAGGGAAAAAGCAGCTATTACTAGTGGCCCCTACGAGGGTAGCACTACATCTCCAATGGGACAAAGGCAGTCACTTTTCTACTCAATCTAGAACTGAAAAAGACTTTTAGGTTTTAGATATACAGGGTGGGCCATTTATATGGATACACCTTAATAGAATGAGAAATTCCCAATAAGTTTGATGTGTCACATGACCCTCTTCCTATTGAAAAAACAAAAGTTGGATTCAAAATGGCCGACTTCAAAATGGCCGCCATGGTCACCACCCATCTTGAAAAGTTCCCCCCTCACATATACTAATGTGCCACAAACAGGAAGTTAATATCACCAACCATTCCCATTTTATTAAGGTGTATCCATATAAATGGCCCACCCTGTACTTTATATATTTCTATAATGAAGAGTACTACAGGAAGGTGGCATTGCGTCAAACACTGGTGTGTGTCTTAACATCACTATATTACAAGAATTGATATGCTAATGTTAGGAAAGAAGTCTTTGGTGTTTCCGCGGTGGTGCGCGCGCTTGTGCGCGATCGCGCGCGCCCGTGCGCGCACCCGCGCGCGCGCTAACGTGCGCGCGCACGCGCCGGAAACGACGCTTGGCGGCTCTATTTAAGCCAGCAGAGCCTGCTGGCCGGTGCTGTCCGCTCTACAGCGTTTGGCTCCTGTGACCCTGGCGTTATTCTGAAAGACTTCCTGCACCTGTGACCCCGGCTTCCTGTTTGACCCGTCTGCCTGCTACCTGCCCCGACCTTCTGCCTGCCTCTGACTACGCCTCTGCCTGATCCTCTGAACCTTCTATTGCCCGCACGTTGCCGACCCTGCCTGTACCCGACTACCCGCTTGCCCGCACCATCTGTACCGCACTGCCAGCCCGTTACCGACCCGGCCTGCATCACCGACCATCCACCTGCACGAGCTTCAGCGGACCATCACCTGCCATCTGTGATCTAGTCCAGCCCTCGTGCCCCCCTGTGCTCCAGAGTTCCCTGTCTCCACTACCAGGGGCTCTTGAACCAGGGCCGCAAGGGAGGTTGCCCCCGCATAAGTCAGACTCAACCATCAGGTACGTGACAGCTGCTTCTTTAATGGCCATGTTAAATAATTTCAGATTTCACTAGACCATCACAGGATTTAAACAAAAGCCCAACATCCCACAGATCTAGACTGTGTGCCAGAGCCCATTGTAGGTACTCTTGTTTTGTCCCATAAGAATTTCACAACCATGCAGGAGCGAGTGCATGGCCCTGAATGCACGCTGTCTATGTTCGGGGCTGTGCACCTGCTCTTGTGCAACTGTCAGATTTTGACATACAGCTGTGCCGCTGCATTTGCATCTACCTCCAATGAATGTCTGTACACAGCTGGGGGCCAATGCAGATGTCAAAACAAACGAGTACCAGCACCCATCTGAACAAATCCAAAAGGTCCATGTACCACACACTCTATGCTGTAATCCACTGAAACTTTTTTTAACTTCCCTCCATATGTAAACCCTTTAGGAGACTCACCAGCCAGATATTACCGACCCCTTATTGTTAAGGAAGCCCAGAGATTGCTTTGTATGTTATTATCATTGATGTCCCCTCTGGTATCCTCTGTCCTTCAATGCTTAATTCCATAAATTCATAAGCTTAGCCATGAATAAAGACAAAGGGAGATGCCATACTATAAAACCTTTCCACCATTTTATGAAATATAACTTATTATACAGTACACAGAAAAAATATTATATCAGCTATTCATGACTATATTATGGCCCTATTTGATGCGTCACTAAGATGATCTGTCAGTTACAATAATTGGTGATCAGTGTTCTTCTTACTACATTGTTTAGTATGAAGACCTGCATTAATGTATTATACAGTACTGCTGGTACAGATAGTCTGACTCTTCTATTTCTGTGATCAATATAGGGAGATTTTGGAGCTTATTCTTCCTCTGGATTCTCTTGGTATCAGCAAATATGTTTCACAGCCTATCCTAAGAAGTTTGGTCAGTTGTGGGCAAAGGTGGCAGAGAGGATGAGCACTTGAAGGGAGACGGCTTTGAGTTCGGCAGCAGAAGGCATAGAAAAAGGATTGCACTACTGCTGGATTACTACAAGAGGCAGAACTTTGCCATACTTGTAGCGCCCTCCTAGTTTTGGTGTTAGTGAGTGTATGTATTTTTTGGCTTTCTCTGCTTAACAGGAGAGCAGATAGGTAAATTTAGAAGCTGTCTGCTTATCAGAGAGCCTTGTTTTGAGTAAGGTCTGCTCGGTGTGCTCTGTTGCTGATTCAAGTGGTCTGGAAAGTTTTACACTGTCCAGTAGTATGGGTTCCTATGGGTTCCTATTAGACAGTGGGAGGAAAACCCAGCCGGTGGCAGCAGCTGTATGTGGATGCAGTTCTGACCAATTACCAGGGGAGGTGCCCCACTGCATTATGGGTGACTGTATCCAAATAAAAAGGAGCACATGGGCTCAAGGTCAGGAGTTCCTGCCCACCAAGACCTCAGGGGTGGAGGTGTGTGATCAGCTCCTGGCTGCTAGGCCTGAGGCCTATCCAGGAGGCTGTTGGATGCTGGGCCTGGTCGAGGCCTAGCTGAAGTTGCTGAAGCTACAGCCCAGAGTTTTTCTGCAAGCTGACAGAATGGGACATCCTTGGATCCGGTCTGGTATTACAGTGGCAAAGTGTCTCCTGGAAGTTGGGAGAGAGAGGCCTGGGACATGGTGTGAATACAGACCCCAAAAGGGATCACTGAGACTGTGTTGCTATAATCACCCTCCTGCTCCTCATAGTCAGCTAACTGGGTGTGTGAGCTAGAAAGGAGACACAGGTGAGTGTCTTGAAGAAACATCTGGCTTATCCTCTTCTGCTTAAAAAGTGACTTGTTTCACTGGAATCAGCCTGCCATTAAGTGCCATTGGTAGTCTGCTACACAGAGCTAGAATGGAGGCACTGGTGTCTTGAAGAAACAAAGTCCTTTTTATCCTCTTCTACTTAAAAAGGGACTTGTTTCACTGGGATCAGTCTGCTACTTGTGTCACTGGGATCAGTCTGCTATGTAGTGTCACTGACAGTCTGCTATACAAAGCTAGGGAGAAGTTGTCCTAGCTTGGAATTAGTTAACTTCCAATCCCATCTATTCCATTCACCTATCCAAGTTCTACAATAAAGCATCAAAACTCATCCCCTAGACTGGTCATTGGAGTAACGAGCAGGATTGTGTGTATGCACCTGACAGTGTGGAAATTCGTTGTGACTGGCTGCAGGATAATCAGAGGGAGGCCCAGGTCAAATAACTCAGCAGCTCCTTTGGGGGTACTGCTACATACTGGACAGGTGGGAACCTCTGCTCTGCATTTTGCCCCTTTGCTTTAAATCCTGCCTCACTTTTTTACTTCCTGACTCTCTGCTCTACCACCTGTCCCTGTGCTCTACCTCTTGACTCACTGCTCTATCTCCTGGTCCTCTGCTCTACCTTCTGACATTGTTTTCTATCTCCTGACCTCTGCTCTGCCTCCAAAACCACTGCTCTACCTTCTGCGTTGCTGCTCTACTTCCTAACCCTCTGGTCTACTTTGTGCCCCTGTGTTCTAACTCTACATATCTTCTCCTTTTCTTGACCCTCTGCTATACCCCTGGCCCTCTGCTTTACCTTCTGGCTTTCTGCTCTACCTTCTGACTCCTACTCTAACTCCTTACCCGCTGCTCTTCTTCTTGACCCTCTGCTCCACCCCTGATCCTCTACTTTACCTCCTGGCCTTCTGCTCTATCTTCTGACTCCTACTCTATCTCTGCACCCTCTGCTCTTCCTCTTGGCCTTCTTCTCTACCTCCTGACTCTCTGCTCTACATCTTGCAGCTCTGCTCTATCTCCTGATCCTCTGCTCTACCTCCTGGCTCTCTGCTCTATCTCCTACCCCTCCGATCTGCCTCCTGTCCTTTTGCTCTACCTTCTGCCCCTCTGATCTATTTCCTGACCCTCTTTTCAGTGTCACCTCTTCTCCATCCCAAGGTGTCCCTTTTTCCCTTCCAAAGTCAGGAGGTATGCAAATAGTATACATGTTAAAAAGCCCTTTCAGGAACATAACTGACAATACATAAGGCCTTTTGCACTCCATGCAGTGTACAGACCTTTAGATGGTCTCTACTGCAGGAAACCACAGCACACGGCTCATCAAAGACACCAGTGTGATTCTGCTGTGGCCACAGTGTTACACTGTTGCTCCCCATTTAAGCAAAGCTATATTAAACCTAATGACGCACGTAAATAAGCCACATCATTCTGAATTGCCTGTTCACCATTAAACTAGAGAAATATGAAGGTGACCACCATTAACCTTCTTCTTTAGCCTAGGTTCACACTAGTGGTGCTGCATTAGCATGTGTCTTTCAGAATGTTTTTGTAGCACATTTTTACACGTTTTGATGCGCTTTAATTTTTTTTTTGTTAAGTTTAAAACCCTGGCACAAGTGCACGTACATGCATTTTTCATGTGCTCCCCTTGAAGCCTATAGGCCAAAAATATATGCTGTGCTAAAAGAAGCACCTGCACCTTTAAAAAAAATCTCACTGTATCATGTTGTATTGATATGAACAGGCACCATAGAGAATAATGTGGTTTCCAATGCTGTGCACTGCAGTGCTATGGCAGATACAGGAGAAATCACAGTCGTGTAAACAGGGTGTTAGAGCAGTTTGAAGCTCTGCAAGAAGTGCTTCAACACTGAATGCTAAAATTTCCATTATATTCATTGGTGCCCATTCACACCTGAGCTAAGCATTGCTTGAAGCATGAAGCTCGTCGTTCAAAAAAGTACATGAGCTTCTTGTTGGGCATAGTCGTGCATTTCGGCCCCAACAGACATGTCTAAAAAATGTGCAAAAATGCACAAAATCATATACAATGCACATGTTTTCTTGCTTAATAATTAACTTTCCTAAAAAAAAAAGAAAAACTCTCAAGTCTAGGTTCACTCCTATGCATTTTGCAGTGCATTTTGCAGTTATGCAGAAATGCACTATAGTCCATTTAACATGATTTCCTATGGGTCATGTTCACATCTATGCATTTTCAACTGTTGTGTTTTTTGGAAAGGGTCAGAGACTTTTTTGCCTGCAGCAGATTGAGTTTTTTTATCTATTGACTTCAATGGAAATGCAGAAGGTTGTGTTTTTGGACCCATAGATTTCAATGGAACCATGGAACCACAGCAGAAACACATAAAAAACGCAGTGCTTGCATTTTTAAAGTTTTTCCGATGCATTTTTTTTGCAGGTTTCTCCAGTATGACAACAGACACATCCCCAAAATGCAAAAAAAATATGAAAAATTTGTCAAAAACACGTGTGAAAACACATCAACTGCAACCTGCATAGTGGTGAACCTAGCCTAAAACGCAAGCGTAAAAAAATGAGCAAAGACGCTCAGCACAAGTGTGAATGGGTCAAGTTCTGGGCTGTGTATGGCTTTTTAGTAGGTACACAGGCACTGGCTTTGCTTTACCATGTAGCCAATGGTCTCAGATGACATTACATGTTTCAGGCCAGGAGGTATTGAAGTAATCAGCAGAACAGCCAGGCAACTGTATTTCAGATGGAAAGGTCAGCAATGGCAGCCTTTATATTTATCTCAGTACAAGCTTCCTTTAAAATATCCAATGTCGCATACTGTATAATAATAATACTACTACTACTACTACTAATAAAAAAATAATATATTTAGTATTTATACAACTCAAGTAGAGGTAGAGACAGTCAAATAGAGGAGAACTCTGGATAATTGTTTTTTGCTTTGTCCCATCTACACTGATGGAATCTGATGGTTTTGGGAAGGTGTGCATCATAAGGGTTAGTGGGCAGTACAGTGGCTTAGTGGTTGGCATGCCTGCTTTCCAGCACTTGGGTAGTTAGTGTGAATCCCAACCAGCACACTATGTGCACGGAGTTTCCATGTTTGCTTAGGTTCCCTCTCGGTACTCCGGTGTCTTCCCACATTCCAAAGACCTGCTGGTAGGTTAATCATCTCCTGATTATAATGGCCCTACTACAGTGGCATAGCTAGAACCTTCAGGGCCCCAATGCAAGAATCCCCCTACCCCACAACCTGGGCTCTTCCCTCCGAGCCCAGTGGTGGAACACCACGGCATGGTCCCAATTATGACCTTTGTGACCCATGTAGTTTTTTTATTTTTGTTATTTTGTTTATTATTTTTCTTTACAATATTATTTTTTAGGAGCCTAAACAGACCTCCGATGTTCCACCTTTGAGTCAGAGAAGGAGACAGCCCCCAATCTCCTCCTCTGCAGCCTCAGCTACACAGAGTAAATGGACAGGAATAGCTCTGTAAAAAGACTCCTGTCCATTCATAAACAGAAGCATAGTAAACACAGTTTACTATGCCACAGTTAGGAATGGACAGAGTCTGTGGTCTGTATGGATAACTGACTCTCCATTCATAAAAAGACACATTTACCTGCCCCTTCCCCGCTCTCCATCTTGACAGATCCCCCACAGTAGCCAGCGAGAGTGGGGACGGGGGAAGCTGAAAAAGACGAGGGGGATCCAGGAAAGAGCGCAGGGAGGCTGAAGAGCACACAGGGGGCAGTGGAAAAAAGCTAGATAGGAGGAGGGACTGGTACTGCTAGACCCCTCTGTCCTCAACCCACCCTACACTGATACTACTGTACCCCCCAGCCTCCAGCCACCCTGCTGATACTGTTGTTTCCTTCCCCACCATCTTCAGTGACCTCGCACTGGTACTTCTGGACCACCCTATCCTCCAGCCAAACCACTGCTAGACCCCTCTCTGTCCTCCAGCCACCCCATGCTGGTACTGCTGTACCTCCCCAGCATCCAGTGACCCCCGCTGGTACACCCCCCAAATCCCCTAGTGGGAGATGGGGGTGCTATCCCCAGGGCAGATGGGGTCCCTGTCCCCAGGGGAGATGGGGTCCCTGTCCCTAAGCAAGATGGGGTTCCTGTCCTCAGGGCTGATGGGAACACCCTTCCCCAGGGCAGGTGGGATCCCTGTTCCCAGGACAGATGGGGTCCCTGTACTCAGGGGAAATGGGTTCCCTGTCCTGAGGGCAAATGGGAGTCCCTGTCCCCAGGCAGATGGAAGTCCCTGTCCCCAGGGCAGATGGGAGTCCCTGTCCCCAGGGCAGATGGGAGTCCCTGTCCCCAGGGCAGATGGAGTGGGGTATGGGTCATTCCCCAGGGCAGGTGGGCTCCCTGTCCCCGGGGCAGATGGGGACCCTGTCTCCAGGGCAGATATCTCCCTTTCCCCAGGGCAGATGGGCTCCCTGTCCCCAGGGCAGATGGAGTGGGGTATGGGTCGTTCCCATGGGGAGGAGGGCTCTCTGTCTCCAGGGCAGATGGGGGCCCTGTCCCCAGGGTAGATGGGCTCCCTGTCCCCAGGGCAGATGAGAGCCCTGTCCCCAGAGCAGATGGGCTCCCTGTTCCCAGGGTAGATGGGGGCATTGTCCCCAGGGCAGATGGGGCCCCTGTCCCCAGGGCAGATTGAGTGGGGTATGGGTCATTCCCCAGGGCAGATGGGCTCTCTGTCCCCAGGGCAGATGGGGGCCCTGTCCCCAGGGCAGATGGAGTGGGGTAGGATTCATTTCACTCATCATGACTAAGTTGCAGGGTCAGGTTGATGGAGCGCAGGCACTAATAGGATGCAAACTGTGCTGCGGCCGGCCGTCCTCCAAGCATCTATCCATGGTCCGCTGGGCTCCCGCCAGCAGCACAGACAGGGCTGATCAGCATGAGAGGCCACATCACTCTCCGAGGGAGATCTGTGTATGATGGGGAGAGGAGGGGGCGGGGCTGAGAGACAAACCTGCAGCGTCCACCAGGGAGCCGGCTCTCATAGGGCTGCACAATGCCTCTGTGTGCTGAATGTTTAGGAGAAGCGTGCGCCGGAGGGCTGTGCCTGGACTGTTACACAGGAGTGGATGGAGTGACTCGTGGAGGGGGGCAGGACTCTGGCTGGATGCACACTGGACCGAACAGCGCTATATGGGGAAGAAGAAAGGGACCGGAGGAGCCGGCCAAAGAGGTGCGGGTGTGGGATTGTGAGATTAGCAGCCAGTGCAGAAGAGCAGGGAGCTCTGCTACCCACACCGTCCTCCAGCCACTCGGGCGCTGGTACTATAACCCACCCAGCTGCCTATGCTGGCTCAAGCTGCCACCAGCCTTACATATAGGGAGCCGCACAGGCTCCCTGCAGCATGGGGCCGGGTAGCAATTGCATTCCCTGCACCCTCGGTAGCTACGCCCATGCCCTACTATATGTATGTATGCGAGGAACCTTAGGTTGTTAGCTCCTTGAAGGCAGGGACAGATATGAATGAGTAGTATGAAAAGTACAGTGTAAATGATCTTCTCTATAAAAATACTTATAATAAAATAATAGAATTCATACATCCTTTCCCATCCTGTGGCACAACAACCTTTCTTGCATTAGATTATTTTACCTCTTCATATATTTTCTTTTTTTGGCACATCAGACTACAACTGATGACATTTATGGTGCAGATGCCTCACCTACTAATATAACAGTGTATCGGTATGCCATTTAGAATGAATGGAACTACAGTTTGCCTGTTCCCATGCGTTGCAGTGTCGCCTGCTAAACCATGTATTTTACTACGAATAATGCTATGTAATAGTGCGAAGGGTGCCTCATCTGTTCTGGAAATTGTTGGCACTAAAATTAAATTTATAATAGTACACAGGCTAAAATGTGCCTAAAGTTAAAGCTGTATTAACCAGTTGACTTCTGGAATATTTACCCCCCCTTCATGACTAGGCAATTTTTTTCGTGATATGGCACTGCGTTACTTTAACTGAAAATTGCGCAGTCGTGCAACATTGTACCCAAATTAAACCTATGTCATGTTTTTCCCACAAACAGAGCTTTCTTTTGGTGGTATTTGATTGTCATTGTGTTTTTTTCGTATTTGCTCTATAAACAAAAAAACACAGACAAGTTGGAAAAAAAACCATATTTTTTACTTTCTGCTATAAAACATATCCAATAAAAAAATTTAAAAGATCAAAATGTATTCTGCTACATGTTTTTGGTAAAAAAAAATCCCATTAAGCATATATTGATTGGTGTTTACAAAGTATGGGATGTATTTATGGAATTTTTATTTTCATTTTTTTATACTAGTAATGGCAGCGATCAGCAGCTTACAGCGGGACTGCGATATTACAGAGGACTATCAGACACTATCTGACACTTTGCCTGGAACCAATGACATTAATACAGTGATCAGTACTAAAAATATGCACTGTCACTGTACTAATGACACTGGCTGGAAAGGGGTTAAACATCTAGGGTGATCAAAGGGTTAACTGTGTGCTGCTTTTACTAGGGGAAGTCATGGATTCTTGTCTCTGCTTTGCAGGAACACAGAATACATTCGGTCCCCCCTGTCTGAACTGAGATATGCTTTGTATACATAGGCATATCTCAGTTCTCTGTGTATTGCCGACGATCGGTGGGTGCTGTAAGACATTGAGTGTCCGGCACCCTCAGATCAGCTTCTGCTGTGAATTATTAAGTCTGGAACCACGTATATATATAGATGTGATCCGGTGCACAGCTGCCTCCCTGTAGCAGTAAAACTGCTATGGGGCGGATGGCAAGTGGTTAAACCCTAAACCAAAAACTTATTATATTGCAACTTACCAATCATTAGATGAGGTGGCTGCATTTGTTTTCTTTGTTTAGGCTGTTTTCACCTGTATTAAGAGTGCCTGCACTCTCCATGAAGAAGCAACAGATACAGCTTTGGATAGCAGAATTATCAGTCTGGGGGAGGAGTGTTAGACTAGCAGATGGACTTGACTAACAAATTGAACTCAAATTCCAGCTAACACTTTCTAAACAGTTAAAGCAACGTTTTTTTTTTTCATTTAGAATAAAGGTTGTCATGTATAAATACAACTGACCATTGTTAGCACCCCTGTAAATGGTTTGTCTCCACCCTCTAACTGCTACATTTATAGGACAGCTTGCTCTGTTTATAAACAACAGACTTATTAGCAGGATCACCTGATGAAAATGAAGGAAAGAAAGCCTAAAAAAAGAAAACAAATCATCATATCTAAGTATTGGTAAGCTGCAATATAATAAATGTTTGCTTTTGGGATTAATACTGCTTTAAACATGCCTGGAATGAACATAGATCTATCCTTAAACTAAGTTAGCAGACAATAAAATCTTGCTATTCTTAGCAACTTGCAAAATAAAAAATATGTAATTGATTAATTATATCTAAGCGCCCAATTGTTACTAGACTCAGAAATGATCAAATTGAATTATAATAACCCAACTGTTTTATCATTTGGATACAAAATTAGCTAGTTGCAATAATTGTAACAAGCATCAGTAGAGCCCATCTTTGGGCCAGTTCACACCACATGCAGTTCAGTGCAACAACAATTCATGGAAAGTAGGTTATATGATTTCCAGTGGCATAGTTCACACCAGTGCGTCCCAGATCCAGAAAAAAAGTAGAACATGCTGCAATGTTCCTGTAGAGGACTGTACTGGAATGTGGTAAAACGCATCAAAAAACGCACCGGATAGCACTGGGATGCATCAAAAACACATAAAAACAGGGGGGAAAAAAAGCATCTGGAATGCATCCAGAAACACATCAAAAATGCACTGGAATGCATCAAAAACATGCTAAAAAATGCGCATGCAGAAATGCATCTGGAGTAGATCCGGAGTGCGTTTTTGTGATGTGAACCAGCCCATATGGTTTTCAATGGTATAGTTCACACCAGTGCGTTCCAGTTCCAGAAAAAAAGTAGAACATGCTGCAATGTTCCTTCAGTGGACTGTACTGGAACGTAGTAAAATGCATCAAAACGCACCAAATAGCACTGGAACGCATCAAAAACACATAAAAATGTGTATTTATGAATGTGAGTTAGGGACCTTAGATCGTAAGCTCCTAGAGAGTAGGGACTGATGTGAATGTACAATGTATATGTAAAGCGCTGCGTAAATTGACAGTGCTACATAAGTACCTGAAATAAATAAATAAAATAAAAACGGGAAGAAAAAAAAGCATCTGGAATGCATCCGGAAATGCATCAAAAACGCATTGAAATGCATCAAAAACACGCTTAAAAATGTGCATGCAGAAATGCATCTGGAATGGATCCGGAGTGCGTTTTTGTGATGTGAACCAGCCCATGTAGTTTTCAATGGCATAGATCACACCGGTGCGTTCAGTTCCATGGTGTTCCAGTTCCAGAAAAAAACAGTAGAACATGCTGCTACATTTTTTCTGAACTGCACTGGAAATGAGGTAAAACGCATAAAAAACGCACCGGAACGCACCAAAAACGCACTGGAACACACATGTCCTTATTTAAGGTGAAGAAAAAAGAGGGGGAAAATGCACTGGAATGCGTCAAATACCTGTATGCGAAAAAAGCGTCCGGGGTGCGTTTCTATGGTGTGAACTGACACTTATACTTATTTACCAGAATTTGCTAAATTGGATTTATTGCCTGCTTTAAATTCTAATAAAGCCTTGTGAATTTGTATTTCATTGTTGGTGTTTCATGGCTGTGAATAAAGAGATAACACTATGCAGTATAAATAAATAGCTTGATTACCTCGGCAGACGCCAAATTCATCTCCGAAATCATCTTCTTCCGTAAACGACGCAGAAACAGCGGAGAGACGACTAATTGTACGTGAAACGGTGACGGACCTCAAGGGTCATGCGGCACCTAACAGGTCTAGCGACGCTGTCGTTGCTTACGTTCTCATGGCACTCTACATTCTCCTGGCACGACCTGCTGACACCGACGACGGCCCAGACACGGCGCCGGCGGCCTCTTTGGACAATGTCCTGACACAGACCGTACCTACCTCAATTTACACCAGGACCTGACTGAACGGTCAAAAAATGCCTTCTTCTACTAAAGCCTCTACTTAAACCGCAGACGGCTCCATTAGTTCGATAAATAAATATGACGTATCACAATAGAGAAATAAGTGTCGGTACTTTGTGGTTGTTACTTTATGTTTAAGTGTTCCGAAATAATCTTAA
>BLSH010191005.1:358933-371839 GCA_018402905.1 Glandirana rugosa
GTGGAGGCCGGCGCTCGATCCTGAAGGAGTTCAGACGCAGTTACACAGATAGATTCTGTAATACTTTTCTCCAGCCATTAAACCCCCTCTAACCAGAGAGGTACCAGGCACTTGAAGGGTGACGCCAGCCCAGCAGATTAGGCGGGCTGATTCCCCAGACCCAGTATTACAGCCAACCTTCCAGACAGAAGATCCCGCCCCCTCCTCGGCTGTGGATCCTGAAGGTTCAGGCTTGGAGTTTGCAATGGTGCTACCATTCATTAAGGCAGTAATGGGGAAAAGGCGAAAGAAAATTGCCATCAACTAAGTGGTCGCAGAAATTGTATCCACTCAGTTTGGAGTTGGTACCTTTTTATCTAACCCACTGATGGTGGATATGGCAGTTTCTAGACTGGCCAAGAATGTGACACTGCCAAAGGAAGACTCTTCCTCTTTTCATAATGTCTTAGATAGACACATTGACGCAGACTTGAGGAAGTCCTAGCTCGCGGCCGGAGGTGCTTGTAAGCCCGCCGTAGCTTGGTCATCCATAGCAACCGCTATGCGAGTGTAGACGCATAACCTGGAATATGCGATTTAAATCCAGCTGCCAAGTCAAATCGTCAAGGCACTTGAAGAGATAAAACTCTTGGCGGACTTTGGGAGAGATAGCTATAGACATCATGCAATGGTCTTCCAGAGCTATGCTTGGCTCAGTCACAGCCAAAACAAGCTTTGTGGCTCAAGCCCTTGGGCAGCTGACCCATCCTCAAAGCAGAACTGCTGCAAGCTGCGTTTTGATGGGAAGGTGCTGTCTGGTCAAAAGCTGGAGACTCCTAGCTCTAGGGTTACAGGAGGAAAAATCAGGCCTTCTTCCCCAAGATCGGAGATCCAGACACCACCAATCAGACGGGCGCCAAGCAGGTACTGAGATTTCTGAGGTTTTCACGTCTGCCAAGGACTCCAGAAGGGGTTGAAGGGGTACTCAACCAACCTTCCTTATGTTACAGCGGGCTAGCGACCCTGCGGCTCCCTCAGGTACCCAGAAGCCCTTTAGATACCAGACCCTCCCAGGGGGGAGTTGGGGGGATCCAGGCTGCTTAAATTTGCCCAGGTCTGGCAAGCCCACTACCAAGTTCGGTGGGTTCAGTCTACAGTGGCGTAAGGCTATTATTGGCTGTTCAAATGACAGCCTCTGGAATACTCCTTCACCCCCACCAAGGCAACCCAGTCACACCGGAAGCTGGCTGCTCTTCTGGAGTACATCAACATTGTGTTTCTTCAAGGGGCAATCCTATAAGTCTCGGCCTGTTAAGGGTTTACAGGCTTTTACTTGCCACTCTTCCTGATCGAAGGGAGGAAAAAAAAAAAAAAAGCAGGGGGCTTCAGACCAGTGATCGACCTCAAGAATCTGAACCAATTTATCCATGTAGAGAGATTCAAGATGGAGTTTCTCCATACCATATTCCAGATAATTCAACTAAGAGGCTGAATGATTTAGGTGGACTGAGACAATGCCTACCTGCATGTCCCATTCTTCAGTCATACCAACAGTTCTTCAGGTTCGCCTTGGGGGACAAGCTTTACCAATTTGTCTGCTTCCCCTTCGGCCTATCTACTTCTCCTTTCTCCTTGAACCTTTACCAAGGTTCTGATGGAAGTTTTTGGCCTCACTGAGGGAGAAAGGGCTCAGAGTCCATCATTTCTTGGATGACCTCATCCTCCTGGCCCAGGATCTTGCGGAGACAGAGGGAGCACCTGTTGTCCACCTTATGGACATTGGGCTGGATAATCAACTTTCAAAAAAAAAAAAAAAGCCAGCTGGAACCTACAGAGTATGGTCTATCTGGGGGCCTAGTTCAATACTCATGGCTATATGTATCCCGATGATCCCCTGGGCTCACTGGAAACTCAGAGTTTTCCAACAGGACTTCCTGATGCAGTGGAAGAAGGTGCACCTAGCCCAGCCAATGGGATCACCAGCCATATGCACCAGAATCTCTGGTGGTGGACAAGACAAGAAACTCTAGTACAGCATCGTCCATTAGGGCCGCAGCTATGGATCACTGTTACCACAGGCGCCAGTGCAGCGTGGGGCCCCACCTGTGAACAACTTAAGATCCAAGGCAGAGAGGGATTTCCCACTCAGGGCCTAGTTTCCAATATTTGGAACTGCGAGCAGCATTCATGGCGTTAGCCACCTGGTTGCCTCACATACAGGGTCACCCAATCCTGTTCCGTCTGGACAACATGGCAGCAGTGTCATACATACAGCGGCAAAGTGGGACACAGCGCCAATCTCTTTTGAGGGAAGTAGAATCGATCATGACATTGGCACAACAATATCTCCCATATCCGAGGACCATGTGTCTTCCAGACCATCAGAATTTGGAAGCAAATTGCCTACCCAGACTATTCAAGGATCCCAACAAATGGTCCCTGCACCCAGAAGTGTTCAAGCACATCCTCCATGAGTGGGGGTGTTCACAACTGGATCTCTTCCCTCATCAATCAAGGTGACTTGGTTCCTCTCACACTACCATTATCCATTAGCAGAGGGGATGGACGCCCTGACCTATCCTTGGGTTGCACAACTGGCCTATGCCTTCCCACCAATTTCTTTAATCCTGAAATTCCTGAAAACACTGTTGGCAGAGAATCTGACAGTCATTGCAATACTACCCTGCTGGCCTCAGACCATGGATCTCAGCAGGTGCCCTTTGATCACTCTGGTGGTGACTCCTCATCTCCTGTCGGAGGCAGAAATCCTACATCCGCAACATCACGACTGGCCTTAGCGGCCAGGAGAATGAAAGGCAGGGGTTACAGGGGTTAGGATGCTCTCCAGATTTTATTATAAATTTACAGAGTTCCAGAAAGGGGTCAACCAACTCTATCTACTCCAAAATATGGGATAGGTTCAGGAGCTTTGCAGCCAGACGTCAGTTTGACCCTAGTGACTCAAATGTATCTCAAATCCTGTCTTTCCTGCAATCCGGATTGGCTCTGGGGCTCAGCCTAAGCTCACTTGAAGTGGTTGTGTGCTCTCCTGTCGTTTACAGCTAGGGGAGCTGACATCTTGGCCTCTGTTTGATCTGCAGCTGCCGTGGTGCTGCGCATGTGATCCATTGTGACACCACCCATTGGATGGTTTGGTTGAGAGCACAATCAAGGAGACAGCTAGCATTTCCGGCATGCCGGGAATATCAACTCCTTTTTGACACTATCAAATCGATGGGTAGACAACCGCTTTAAGGTGCAAATTTGAGCACTCTAGGCTTATACCCAATAGAAATGGGCAGCAAACTTGCTGGTGGAGCATTTCATGAGAGCGGTACTTAGACTACGCCCTCCTAAGAGAAATAGGTTCCCTCAATGGGACCTGGCGTTGGTCCTCTAGCAAACCCTCCTTGTGCTCCAATGGAAGGCTGTTCATTATGGCATATCACCTTTTAAGATTGGCTTTCCTAATAGCCATAACTTTGGGGGAAGGGTGTTGGAACTCAAAGCATTGGGGGCAGCTGAACCTTATTCCATGTTCTTTCAGATAGGGTTGTGCTGAGACTATTGGATCACTTTGTCCCAAAGGGGCATTGATATTTCATCTCTCCAATGAATGGATGCTTCCCGCCTTCCCAGCGGAATCAGATCCTGATCTGCAGGAGTTGGACATTCCAAAGTCCTCAAAGCCTATCTCCAGGCTACTTTTGCATTCAGATGTTCTGACAGTCTTTTCATCATACCTACCGGAAAATTTAGAGGGAAAGAGGCCTAAACCAGAGCCATCTCGGCCTGGATAGTAAAAGCTATTAGCCGGGCGTATAGAGCGGCCAGGAAGGCTCCTGTGGAGGTGGTTAGAGCTCACTTAACCGGGACAATGTCCTCTTCTTGGGCAGCTCCTGAAGGAGTGTCTCTGAAGACAGTCTGCAAAGTGGCTAGCTGGTCATCCCATCATACGTTCTTATAACGCTACAGGGTGGATCCAACAGCTCTTACTACAGTAGAGTTTGGGAGGAAAACTATCCAAGCTTCTATGTCTATTGTCAAAGACTAGGTTTGCAACATTAAACCCTCCCTCTCAAAAGCTCATTATTTATCATATGTATGCTGCCATGTTGGCGTCAGGAAAATGGAAAATTGTATAAAATACTTACCGTAATTTTCCTTTCCTGATGCCAATACATGGCAGCATACGCACCCTCTCTCTGATCTTTGTGCTTTATACGGAGAATGGGGGAGGTAGCTCTCAGTCAGACTTTTATAGAGCTAAACAGGTCCTGTGGGTGGATATAGGGGCGGAGCTATATCATATGTATGCTGCCATGTATTGGCGTCAGGAAAGGAAAATTACGGTAAGTATTTGATACAATTTTCCATTTTCCTGATCCCTTGAGAGGCAATCGAATTTTCTCTGGATCAACTTTACCTATAAGACCCCTTTCACACCAGAACGTTTTTCAGGTGCTTTTGCGCTACACATAGCGACTGAAAAGCGCCTGAAAAACTATCCCCCATCCACCCCAGTGTGAAAGCCTAAGTGCTTTCACACTGGGGCGGTGCGCTTGCAGGACAGTAAAAAGAGTCCTGCAAGCCGCATCTTCGGGGTGGTGTGGGATCGGTGTATTCACCACTCCTCCACCACCTCTGCCCATTGAAAACAATGGGGCAGCGCTCCCAAAGCGCCTGAACACCGCTTTAGAAGCCCCGCTAACCGGCACTTTTAACCCCTTGTGGGGGGTTAAAAGCACACCGCTGCCGCCCGAATAGCGGCGCCAACGCGCCGCTATAAACAGCGGTAAATTAGCGGTGTTTTACCGCTAACACTTGGGCAGCCCAGGTGTGAAAGGGGTCTTAATGTCAGTACCCAGTTATATTATGTACATTTAGGAAAGAATCCAGTGCTTTCTTAAAGCAATATTAATTTGGAACAAAACAAACAGCACATGTCTAATGTCAGTAGTTTTTATTTTTATTATTTTTTAATGATTTTTACAATACTATTTTTTAAAAATATTTTTCACAATATTATTTTTTTATTACTTTTTTACTATTTCTTTAGGGGCCCTGTTATGGGGCTTTGGTGAAATATCAGAGGTCTAAACAGAACGCTGATGTCTCACTTTTGAGACAGAGAGAGAAACTGAGGACATTCCCCAGTCCCTCTCTCTGCAGCCTGCAGTAAACATAGTTTACTATGCTTCAGTTAGGAATGAAGACAGGTGCGATCGGTACCGATCTCTCACTATGTTTATTCAGAAAAGGAAGGGGCCAGTTAATTAAATATTTACTAGCCCCTTCCCCGCTCTTAAGAGGAGTGGAGGGAAGCTGGCAGTGCTGCAGAAGGGAGACGGGAAGCAGGGGGAATTGGAACCACACGGGGGGGGGGGGGGGTTAGGGTGTGCCCAGGCACATCCTGTGCACACTCCTATGTGCAAATGACTAACTAACACATCTTAGGTGATGAATTGTGATGAACAAACCAATATGATGAGGTTCGTAGCAGATCAGGTTACTCCATTTAAACACCACTATTAAGATCTCGCCTGCAATGTGATGCAAATTAATACCCAGGCCATAACTGTGATGTCAGATGATCTGGATGACATTTGCATTTATTGCACTAATCCAGTGCTCACGTAACTGAACATAATGTCATTCAAACATAGGTGGGTGCACAAGGTGTGCCAGGTGTGCCTGGACGCACCTTAATCACCCTGTGTGGTGCAGATTCTCCCTGTTTAAACACCAGAGATTTCACCAAAGCCCCCTAACAGTGCTCCTAAAAAATTAGCAAAAAACGAATAAAAATAATTAAATTGTAAAAAATAATAAAAATAAAAACTACTGACACCATCCACTGCCCTACTGACACTAATCCCTGCCCTACTGACACTGTCCACTGCTCTAATGAGTAATCAGTATAAATACACATGTACACACACACATACACTATATTATCAAACGTTTTGGGACGCCTGCCTTTACACTCACATGAACTTTAATGGCATCCCAGTCTTAGTCCGCAGGGCTCAATATTGAGTTGGCCCACCCTTTGCAGCTATAACAGCTTCAACTCTTCTGGGAAGGCTGTCCACAAGGTTTAGGAGTGCGTCTATGGGAATGTTTGACCATTCTTACAGAAGTCCATTTTTAAAGTCAGGCACTGGTGTTGAAGAGAAGGCCTGGCCCGCAGTCTGCTCTCTAATTTATCCCAAAGGTGTTCTATCGGGTTGAAGTCAGGACTCTGTGCAGGCCAGTCAAGCTCCTCCACGTCTTTATGGAACTTGCTTTGTGCACTGGTCCAAATCATTTGGTGGAGGGGGGAATTATGGTGTTGGGCTGTCTTTCAGGGGTTGGGCTTGGCCCCTTAGTTTTAGTGAAGGGAACTCTTAAGGCATCAGCATACCAAGACATTTTGGACAATTTCATGCTCCCAACTTTGTGGGAACAGTTTGGGGATGGCCCCTTCCTGTTCCAACATGACTGCGCACCAGTGCACAAAGCAAGGTCCATTACAACATGGATGAGCAAATTTGGGGTGGAGGAACTTGACTGGCCTGCACACAGTCCTGACCTCAACCCGAAAGAACACCTTTGGGATGAATCAGAGGGGAGACTGCGAGCCAGGCCTTCACGTCCACATCAGTGCCTGACCTCACAAATGCGCTTCTTGAAGAATGGTCAAACATTCCCATAGACACTCCTAAACCTCGTGGACAGCCTTCCCAGAAGAGTTGAAGCTGTTATAGCTGCAAAGGGTGGGCCAACTCAATATTGAACGCTAGAGACTAACACAGGGATGCCATTAAAGTTCATGTGTGTGTAAAGGCAGGTGTCCCAATACTTTTGGCAATATAGTGAATGTGTTTGAGCTTTGAGGTGCACACCTTAAAGTAATAGGCTGTGCACACCTATGCATTCGAACATTAAGCTGGATGCACCAATGACCAGGTGTAAATCTCCATGATGAAGAAAAAATGATATGTATATCCTAAAAATTATTTAAAGTTTCCCAGGTGGATGCTTGTAGATGAGTCACCTGCAACGCCTCTATTGAGATCTGGCCTCCAGTGACCAGATGTAGACCTCCATGAAGAAGAAAAAATGTTATGCATATACTAAAAATAATTAAAAATATTCCCATCCAAAAATGAGTCTCCAGGCCACAACCATGATGTTGGATGATCTGGATGACATTAGCGTTTACTGCAAAAGCATCTAGTGCTCATGTAAGCGAACACAATGTCAATTGAATTTTTAGTGATCTCCAGCTTTTGAAAATGTCACCATCGTGCTAATTTGTGTTTATATTAACATTATGCTAACAATTTAAGCAAACTATTTTTTTTTCTGTAGAAATACAAAAGGGTGCAACGTTCAACAGATTCTAAAAAGATATATATATCACAATGTATAATCTTATAAAAAGTAATCACATTCCTATATGAATACAGCAGTACAAAGTAATATTTAAAGTGCATATAAACAGTACAAAGGATGCATAAAATGCATAAACGTGAATGCAAAAATCTGAATAAAAGTGCTAAAGTGTGTAGCGGTACCCCCATGGGGCTGTTGAGTATTGTGGCCCACTTTCACCCTGCCCAGCCCAGCATTCACTTCTCAGACACTCCAAGACAATGAACAGTCCATGAGCTTTGTTTTTTTTTTTGTATTTTATTGAGGGAATAGAACTTGGATAGGTTGAAGGAAATATGGGATGCCCAGTAGATTGTAAACTTGATTCGGACAATTATATACAGTGCGGTATATGCACTCCATTTCTTCTCCTGCACATCACTTCCTCTCTAATCCTCAGGCACAGTTAGCACTAAGGCTGCATTCACACAGGGGCGACCCGACTTCGACGCGACTTTGCTAGGCAATTTCAGCGCGACTTTCAGCGCGACTTCCAGGGACTTGAGGCGACTTTACAACACGACTTTTTCCAGGCGACTTTGCCTTGACCAATCAGAAAAGGGAGGGAGGGGAGGGGGTTGCCTAAAAATAAATTCTATTCTTTTCACTACAAAGTCGCTTTTATTTAGATGGGGGATGCGACTTGGAGGCGACTTCTATTCAATTCTATGGGCACAAGTCGGATAGAAGTCGCCTAGAAGTAGTACAGGAACCTTTTCTGAAGTCGTTCCGACTTCAGTAGTGTACATTAAGACGGCTCCCATTCATTTCAATGGGATTTCAGATGTCAAGCGACCTGGGGCGACTTGAGGCTACCCAAGTCGGAGCGACAGTCGCCCCTGTGTGAATGGTGCCTAAGTGGTTAGGCCAGACACTGGCTCAGCCAGGCCTTAGCAATTAGCTTTTGCGGCAGGGAACGCGGGCCCCTATGGTGTAAGAAAATAGAAAGTCTCTGGTGCTAGCTGTCCTACATGCAGCTACTGAGCTCAGTAACCCATCTTCATTCCCGAAAAAAGGGACATAATATGGAGTATGCTTTTTTAACAGGTTTTAATAGACAGTACAAGAAGGTCGCAGAAATTGTGAAGAAATATTGGCCCATTTTAAAATCAGACAGAACACTGAGAACCTTGCTACCATCGAAACCAAATTTTATTTACCGGAAAGCACCCACCTTAAGAAACAGATTGGTCCATAATGTAACTGACCCACCAAGAGACATTAGACTATTCCCAAATATGAAAGGTTTTTTTATAGATGTCAGAAATGTTTACCCTGCAAAAAGAGTAAGAAACAACCCAGGAAGAGGAAATATTTTAAATCCACCTCCACCGGTCGTGAATATAAAATGAATCAGCTTATTACTTGTACCAGTACCACGTCACCTACGTCATCGAATGTCCTTGCAAATACCAACATGTGGGGCGGACCACGAGACCTTTATTCGTGAGAATGAGGGAGCACATGAACAATATTAGAAAGGGATTTAAGAAGCACAGTCTATAGAGACATTTCAGAGAAGCATTATGCAATTGACCATGTGAAAGGTCATTGGCATGGAGACAACAAGAGAATAGCGATTTCAAAAAATGAAACCAAGTGGATCTACATTTTAAATTCTTTACAGCCAGAGGGCCTAAATATTGATATTGATTTGAATTGTTTTTTATCAAATTATTAATTTGGGTAGTGACCATGATAGCCCCTCCCCTTTCTTTGGTTTATTGGATATCATCCAGGTTTATTCAAATGGTAGTTCACACCTGGAGGTTAAATAATTTTTCTGATAGCTCACACATAAACTTTTTACTTTGGGATTAGCCAGTTTAGATACACGCAGTAAGCTGACATCTTAAGTCCTTTTGACACCTTATGTCCCATAAGTGTGCATGCCATGCACTTGTAGTGCTTTTTGGCATATACTTCCCTCCTACTCGCATCAATATTTCACCGCTAGTCCACTCAGAATTACATGGCCATTTTATTCAAGTACATATATTTACATAATATCCTTTTCTCTACTCTCTCCTTTTAATTTTAATTTTACATTTCTAAATTTTAACCACTTGCTGTCCGCCCACCGTCAAATGACGGCGGGCGGAACGGCTATTGTTCTAGGACGACGTCATATGACGTCGCCCCTTTAAGCCGGGATTGCGCGCTATTAGGCACGCGCATCCCGGCTCTGTCGGTGTCGGCGTGTCCCCAGGACACACCGCGTCCCCGACTGGGGTGAACAGCCATTGGTTATGGCTGTTTACCATGTGATCAGCCGCGACAAAGTCACAACTGATCACAAATGGCACGTCCACCATTCGCGCGGTGCATGCGCGCGATTAGCAGCGCGCTGCGCGTGCGCGTCGGTGGCGGCATGTTCCCAGGGAACACTGCCTGTCGCCGACACTGGTATCAGCCGCCGGCTGTTACCTTGTGATCGGCTGTGATCTACTTCACATCCGATCACATCCAATGTAAACAGAGCGGTAACTCACTGTTACCAGCTCTTCTCTCCTCACATAGGTGTACGTTTATCAAACGGAGATAATTTATCACATTTCAGTTCTCAGCAGTTCTCTGAGAAAAATCATCTCCACTGGCACCCTGTTTATGAAGCGGAGAACATTTCTTCTCAGAAGGAGAAGAGAGGAGAAGTTTTTCCTCTGAGAACACCAGAGATCTGTACAGAAGGGGGGAGGGCTGCCTGTGATCTGGGTGAGATACCTGGGTGTGATTGCAGAGCAGCTGAGTTTAATAGGTGAAACCAAAGTTTAAAAAGACCGTATAAATACATGAAAATATTAAGCACTGATCACTGGTGATTTTTTTTAACAGTTTTTAAGCACATTTTGGCATATTTTTAAATGTGTATTTTGGCCCATTTTTGTTGCACATTTTGACATTATTTAAAAAACACCAAAATGCACATAAAAAATGTACTGCTTTTTACCAGGGGGTTTTGGTGTTGATTTTTTTTACTGGGCATTTTGGCACTTTTCTAAACACACAGTTTGGTGCTTTAACACACATTTTGGCACAGGTTATTTTAAAATGCATATTGGTGTAGTTTGTAATGCACATTTTGGCACTTCTTTTAGCACATATTTTGGCACTTTTTAATGTGCATTTTGATTTAGTTTGTATGTGTATTGTTGCAAACAGCACATCTGCTAGCCACTTTTGGGGTGCCATTAACACCAGAAGCATAACATGCATTTTGCATGCATTTCCAGAATGCACACAAAAACGCAGGTAAAACATTAGCCAAAATACATGTTAAAAAAAACACCAAAATGCACATAAAAATGTGCTAAAATGCGTTAAAAAAAACACGCCAAAATGTGTGTTGTTAAAAGTAGCAAAATGTGCATTAAAAAAAATGCACCAAAATGCACATTATGGTGTACGTTTATAAAGCAGTGTAAAAAATCCACTGCACAGTTCTCCGGCATTCACAGAGGAGATCGTTCTCCCCTGTGTGCCTGTTTATAAAGGTGTGTAGATCACTTCACAGTTTGTGAAGTGAAGTGATCTACAAACGCTTTAAACTGTGGAGAACGCCCCAATCTCGTGAGACATTAGGAGATTACGGCACTGAAATTCACAGAAACTCAGAGATGTCCATTTATTAAGCAGTGATAAATTATCACTGCTCAGTAACGGACTTTGGTGTACGTTTATCAAACAGAGATAATTTATCACATTGCAGTTCTCTGAGAAAAATCATCTCCACTGGCACCCTGTTTATGAAGCGGAGAACATTTCTTCTCAGAAGGAGAAGAGAGGAGAAGTTTTTCCTCTGAGAACACCTGAGATCTGTGTAGAAGGGGGAGGGGTGCCTGTGATCTGGGTGAGATACCTGGGTGTGATTGCAGAGCAGCTGAGTTTAATAGGTGAAACCAAAGTTTAAGGCCTCATACACATGGACGTTTTTTGACGCCGGCGTTTTCTGGCGTTTTTTTGCAGCTCTCCATGTTAGTCAATGGCCCCATAAAACCGTCGGCGTTTCTGAGCTGTAGGTGGCGTCGGCGTTAGTGAGCAGAAAGTAGAACTCATGGCCATCGCGTTCTGAGGCTGTAACATTTTGACGTTTTTTGACGCCGACGCCACAATATGCCAAGAAACGCCAACATATGCCACCTATTATTATACCGGCGTTTTCCGGCGTTTTTTGACGCCGACGTTTTTAGGTTGAAAAATAGCAGAGGGATGATTTTGTTTTAAAAAACGCCTATTGACGCCGATGCTCACTAACGCCGAAAAACGTCAATACATAACGCCGAAAAACGTCGCCTTTTTTTCCTTGACGTTGGGCCCGACGTTTTGTTTATTTTTTTATATACGCCCGTGTGTATGAGGCCTAAAAAGACCATATAAATACATGAAAATAATAAGCACTGATCACTGGTGATTTTTTTAACAGTTTTTAAGCACATTTTGGCATATTTTTAAATGTGTATTTTGTCCCATTTTATTTTTAAATGTGTATTTTGTCCCATTTTTGTTGCACATTTTGACATTATTTAAAAAACACCAAAATGCACATAAAAATGTACTGCTTTTTAACAGGGCGTTTTGGTGTGAATTTTTTTTACTGGGCACTTTGGAGCTTTTCTAAACACACATTTTGGTGCTTTAATGCACATTTTGGCACAGGTTATTTTAAAATGCATATTGGTGTAGTTTGTAATGCACATTTTGGCACTTCTTTTAGCACATATTTTGGCACTTTTTAATGTGCATTCTGATTTGGTTTTTATGTGTATTGTTGCAAACAGCACATCTGCTAGCCACTTTTGGGGTGCCATTAACACCACAAGCATAACATGCATTTTGCATCCATTTCCAGAATGCACACAAAAACGCAGGTAAAACATTAGCCAAAATACATGTTAAAAAAACACCAAAATGCACATAAAAATGTGCTAAAATGCGTTTAAAAAAACACACCAAAATGTGTGTTGTTAAAAGTAGCAAAATGCGCATTAAAAAAAACTGCACCAAAATGCACATAAAGACAGGCCCAAAAAGCTAAATTTAATCTTTTTTGGACATACAGCGTTAAGCGTTTTTGCACATTGGCGCGTTGGTAGCATATTTGTGAAAGGACAAAATGTGTGGCAAAATGCATGTCTGCTAGCTGCATTTGGGGTGACATTAGCAATGATCGCTACACTCCTTTTTCCGGGAAAAGAAGGATTATAGTCGTGGTCGCTCCAATTCCTAACTATAGTTATTATTGATATATACAAATACACATATCAACACAATAAATATATATATATATGTGTGTGATATCAATATTATATAACAGAAAATCCTGAGTAAATGTAGACTCGTTACGTCTTAACCCGTTAAGTACCGCGTCAAGGTTTAACGTGATTTTAACATAGTTTTATACATGACGCAAAAACCCACGGTAAGTAACGATTACAGTGGGGTTTACGTCGATCGTCTGTACGTAAAACGGTGTGTAAAACAGGAAAGTGTTTATACGATGGTTGCGCGGTT
>BLSH010191005.1:404090-422823 GCA_018402905.1 Glandirana rugosa
TGAAGTCCGGAAACAGACAAAAAGTGTCTGTCAGAAATATACCCAAGACACGTGTATTATGTCATACGTCGGGGAATGACGAAACCGAGGGTGCACCTCGGGAGGACTGAGTCACTGGAGTCCGAACCCAGAGACCGAAAGTGTCACGTCTAGACGAGAAAGACCGAAGAGGGAACGTTCGGACCTGAGGAACCCTCCTACCTCGTGTCTTGGTACCAGTCCAGTGATGATTATTGGGTTGTCTGTGGACTGGTTGGTTACTCGACCACTAAGGGTTTTAGTCCTGGTTCCTGACCCCTAAAGTAGGGTGGGCTTAGAGATTCTGGGGAAAGTGTGACTTCGCCCAAAGTCCTCAAAATCACGATCTTTATAGAAGACTATAAAGACTGTCTGTGAAAAACAGACAAAGGCCTGAAGTGGAAGGCCTGATAAGCATGGCTGTATGTACACTATAAGTAGGGTTGCCACCTCATCCCTTTAAAACCGAACACATATGAATTATACAGGCTCTGTAGCTGATTAAGGTGGTAATTAAACTCACTTGGTGCCTTATCTGCATTCAATTAGTCTCAAAATCTGTGTAATCCATATGTGTTTGGGTTTAAAGGGATGAGGTGGCAACTCTAACTATAAGCCAGGAGGCTGAGTCTACCATTTGTTGGTGAGGATGGTGAAAACCCCCTGCAAGGGAAACCCTGTCGTTTTCTTTTTCTGGAACTAAATTTTCTCTAATAGAAGTGGGCCAACAAGTCCTGGAATGGAAATTCTGGTGTGGACTGTGCTCACTAGCAGATGCTACACTTGAGCTAAACCCCCAACTATACAACGCACATGAACTTTAGTGGCATGCCAGTCTTAGTCCGTAGGGTTCAATGTTGAGTTGGCCCACTCTTTTCAGCTATAACAGCTTCACCTCTTCTGGGAAGGCCGCCCACAAGGTTTAGGAGTGTCTATGGGAATGTTTGACCATTCTTCCAGAAGCGCATTTGTGAGGCCAGACTCTGATGTTGGATGAGAAAGCCTGGCTTGCAGTCTCCACTCTAATTCACCCCAAAGGTGTTCTGTTGGGCTGAGGTCAGGACTCTGTGCAGGCCAGTCAAACTCCTCCACCCTATTTTCACTCATCTTTTTCTTTATGGACCTTGCTTTGTGCACTGGTCCAAATCATTTGGTGGAGGGGTGGAGGGGGATTATGGTGTGGGGTTGTTTTTCAGGGGTTGGGCTTGGCCCCTTAGTTCCAGTGAAGGGAACTCTTAAGGCGTCAGCATACCAAGACATTTTGGACAATTTCATGCTCCCAACTTTGTGGGAACAGTTTGGGGATAGCCCCTTCCTGTTCCAAAATGACTGCGCACCACTGCACAAAGCAAGGTATTGAACCCTATGGACTAAGACTGGGATGTCATTAAAGTTCATGTGCATGTAAAGGCAGGTGTCCCAATACTTTTGGTAATATAGTGTATGTGTGTGTACATGTGTATTTATACTGATGGTGCCATTATAGCAGTGAACAGTGTCTGTAGGGCAGTGGATGGTGTCAGTAGTTTTTATTTTTATTATTTTTTACAGTTTTTTAGGAGCACTGTTAGGGGGCTTTGGTGAAATCTCTGGGGTTTAAACAGGGGGAGTCACACAGGGCGACTAGGGCTGGTGTGCATGCCTATGTTTGAATGGCATTGTGTTCAGTTACATGAGCACTGGATGAGTGCAGTAAATGTCACCCAGATCATCTGACATAACAGTTGTGGCCTGAAGATTCATTTGCAATAGAAAGTTTTCTATTACTTTTAGAGTACATATTACATTTTTTTTCTTCTTCACTGAGGTCTAGATCAGGACATTGTAGGCCAGATCTCAATAGTGATGCTCATATGGAGTAACCTGATCTGCTATGAACCTCCACAGATTGGTTTGTTTTTCACAACTCATTCTCCTAAGATCTGCTAGTCATTTGCACATAGGGGTGCGCACAGGGTGTGCCGGATGTGCCTGGGCACACCCTAATCACCGCGTGTGTGTGTGTATATATATATATATATATATATATATATATATATATATATATATGTGTGTGTGCATATATATATGCACACTGTATATATCTATGTATCATAGGAAATAAGTATGCACCTCAGCTCCATCTAGTGACAATAATGCGTTATTTTCTTCATCCACACATTTTTATTTAAATGAGTAACATTCAATCTGCAGAGAATATAGCCTGAGGACATTTGATTTTGCTCCATTTTCAGTGACCGAATTTACCTGCAATTTTCATGGACGCCATGCAAATGTTTTATAAATACACCCAGAGTGTTAGGCCACTGTGGAGGTGTAAGCAGCACTTTATTTAACATTCATTCTGCTCTAGGCTCACATGAATGAAGTAACTGCTAAACATTAGTTTATATGCTGACAATTGTGGAGTCACAACCTGAATTTGATATGTGAAGTAGGAATCAGATTAATGTTTGCTTTACATACACAAGCGCTACCATTTTATAGTTATTAAAGGAAATGTAAACGCTACCTGGGTAACATTTAGTTTAGTAAAGCACTATGTATCATTAACAACTGCCATTTTGTTTTTATAAAAAAAAAACAGTTTTCACCTTTTTTTTTGCATCCTCTTCCAGCCTTATTCTGCCACACATTTTGCCTAGAACCACTTTTCTGATAATGGCAATGGTGGGCTGCACAATGTGTGTTGGCACGGCCCCTTGTAGTTAACACCAAGGTGACTATGCAGGAGAACTACTGGAAATCAGTGGTCACTTTGTAACAGGAAATACCTACACAAAGACTTTTGTGGCAGGATCACCAGGTACTATTTTAAAAGAAGAATATGGATTCTTACCTGGCAAGTGTCATCATTGCGCTTTTTAAGTGGTCCCGCACATATCATACTGCTGGTTATTATTTGTATTTTCTTCATCTTACTGTATGCTTTGCTGCATGTGATATTATCTACAATGGTCAGAGTGGCCTCACGAAGGACATCTGATCGTTTTGGTTCCTTTATCCTTATATCAGTGACCCCCCACCCAGCAGTGCTGCACTGGGTTCCCGGGTCCACATTCTTCTCTTCATTTGGTAACGGCAGGATTGAGACAAGTTTGTTTAACTTGGCTGGTTTCTCCAGCTGTAAACAAAAAAAATAACATTTACTGAAAAAAGACTTAACCACTGCTTGTGTATTCATAATTAAAATGTTTGTAAAACACCAAACAATCCTATGAGACGGCCCTGCCCACCTTCCAGCACACAATAGGTAATGAACAGCCCCAGTTGTGCAAGTTTCCCTATGAGACTGTGTAGAGGGGGGTATGCCCTTTCCCTCCACTCAGGTCTCAGATTATACTCAGCTCCCTGCTCTATGTTGTGCCGTGTTTGACATCAGATCCCTGCTCACTGCCCCCGAAAGCTGAGAAAGGCTTTAGCCTGCTGTCAACAAAAAACAGGTCACAGGAGTGCAGAACAAACTGCACTCCTGTGATCCATAGGAGAAGTAGGGCCAAAATAGCCGGCAAGACCAGCTGTCAAAATACATTAGCCATAGCTGTGTATGGCCAGCTTTGGACTAGTTGTGAGGTTAGACAGGGCCCCCCTTATTCCTCTATTAAGAAAATGGCTGTGTTGATAGACAGCACTTTTCTCCTCCAAATGCAACTCCAAGCTCCTGCTTGAGGGAAAGCATGGGGAGGGAAATTGTCAACCTTAAGGCCTCATACACACGGGCGTTTTTTGACGCCACGTTTTTTAGCGTTTTTTTGCAGCTCTCCATGTTATTCAATGGCCCCATAAAAATGCTGATGTTTTTGAGCTGTAGATGGAGTTGACATCAGTGAGCTGAAAGTAGAATCCACGGCCAGCGTGTTCCGAGGCTGTAACATTTTGGCAATTTTAACGCCGAGCCGGCAAAATGCTCACTAACGCGCATTAACGCCATATCGGCATTAAAGGTAAGTTTATTATTAAAATCACAGCGTGGGCATATCTTTTCTGCAGCGGTTATTGAGCTGCTTTCAAACTGATCCGCAGGTCTAGCACAGTGCACCTGTGGGTTACCTGCACTGAGTCATAGACTTCTGTTATTACCTGTGTGTTTTCAGAAAGTGCATCACACCTGCAGGATATAATTGAAGTCTATGGCAAAGTGCAGCTAAACCACAGGAAAGCCACAGGTGCACTGGGCTGCACCTGTGGTGCGGGTAAACAGCAGCACATCAGTGTGAAAGCAGCCTTAAGCCTCGTACACACGCTTAGATTTTAGGACGACCGTTTGTCTGTTTTTTGCTGGATGCTAGTTTCATGTCGAAAGTGAAGAGGTTACTAACTAAAATTCTCGTATGACCGAATTCAATGTCAGAAGTGACGTAATGTGTTGAATAGTCTTGCTCTTATGATTTTTTTTTGGACGAAAACCGTACTAATTATACCAAAATCGGACGTTGTGTTCACATCTGACAACAGTTTTATAGTGTGCACATCCAGCTTTTGTCATCTGAAAAATCTGAATTGGTTGTCGAAAGCACCATGCTAACGATCCGAAAACGGAAGATCGTTCGTCGTGCGAAAATTCCCATACAAATTGCGCATCGTGTGTATGGGCCTTTAGGCTCCTTTCACGCAATCGGTCCAAACCAATCTGACCCTCCATTCACCCCTATGGAGCGGCAGATGTAAACATACATGTGTCCATTTGCACCCGCCTACCTTCAATCCGATCCAAAAAACAGAAGGAGATCCGCCACCCTCCTTCTGGGCAGATAGGATCAGAGGGCCCGTAGAGTGGGCAGTGTCCACTCTGCATATGCGGAGAAGACACAGACCTGTCACCTGCTCGCTCCGCTCATTACTCTGCTCATTAGTCATTACGCTGCTTAAGTGGCCCTCACTCTTCAAAAGGTTGGGCACCCCTGCTGTAGACAGTACATAGTAAGGCTGGCCAGAGATGCCTCATTTTGTTTCTCGGTTAGAAACAATTAATCAAGGTGCATGAAGGAATCCTCCCTGCTGTGCCATTGTATTCTGACAGCAGGACTCCTCCACTTTCAGAATACACTGACCAGTGGCTGCAGCTGTTTGGCTTCAGCCAGCTGATCAAGAAAATCTTTCCAACAGTCCTGTTCAACAGAAGTCTATTGTTAGATCAACTTCTGTCAAACGGTAATGGCCATAGATGGATCAAAATTTTGATCCATCTATGGGCAGCTTTAGATGGCGAATAGAAATAACTGATAAAATCTTGAGTCAGGCTTATTCTTTAAGGCCAGGGTCACACTAGCAGCAGGGGGTCTGGTGCGTCCCTGTTCACCGTTTCAGATGCGAATCAGGTCCATATTTTTGCCTGAATTCGGACCTGAAAAGGAGCCAAAGACCCTTTTCCAACGAGGACCGTGGCCTCCCGGAGGTGTGCGAGCCGGCTCTATTGAGAGCCGGTCACACTCTCCTGTCATGGGAAATGAATGTGGGCAAACCTGCATCCAATTCGCATAAGTGTGAACCCGGCCTGAAGTGATCCTGTCAGCAAGGAAAAAATAAGTCATTAGCACCCTGTTAAAAAACAATTTAATACTCTCCTTTCTTAGCATGTCGTGTATTAAATTTTTGTTGTCTTGCAAGTCTGCCAGTGTCATGTCTATCCATTTCTTCTGTGTGTGTCAGATTCTTGATATCCCACTGTTCCCTGCTACAGGACACCATAGTGATAAATGGGTTGGCAGGAGGAACCACAGCATTCAGCAGAGGTATGGTTATCCAAAACACCCAAAAGCAGTGGAGTACACAGATCTGCAAGACAGCAAAGATTTACCACCCTGCCTACTAGAAAGGTGAGTATTAGCTGCTTCTTTTACAGGATGATGATGTTTTTTCTCCTCTACTAACATGGTCTTTTTCTTCTAATGACAAAAGATGTACAGGCAAATAAAGGGATAAATGTTGTTATTCTTACCTGTAACAGTTGAATGTCATTGATCCTTAAATCAAAGTCAAAGCAAGGGTGTTTAATAGCACGTTTAATCGGAATTGACTGCTGCTGCTTTGTAACGTTTTTCCACGAGTGAGCACCTAAGAGAGCCTTTGTTGTATCTCCACTGAAATCAAAATATTAAAAGTTACTGAAATTAAATTAAAAGTTATTTTAAATGTTTTTTTACCACTTCACATTGGTGCAATGTTTTAATTAACACACGTTAAAACCAGCGTTTTTGCTAGAAAATGACTTTTAACACCCTAAACGATATATATTTTAAGAAGGCAGAGGTCCTATAAAATGACATGGTGACAGTTTCAATTTGTTTATTTGATTAGTTGCTTCCCCAGCTACTGTAGTCAGGGAATGAATTGAAGCTGAAATTGGAGAAATGCGTGTGACTTCCTGCTTCTTCACTCGCAAAGGAGATCGGAGAACAGACGTTCCTCGATCTCCTCCTGCCCTAACTGATGAGACAGTTTACTGCGGTCCTGGGCTCAGCCTGGCGGAGCCTGGGATCCACCACGGGCATCAATGGAGGAGGGAAGGGAGGCCTTCCAGTCTCAGTACTGTAAAGCCTCGTACACACGGGACAACGATCGTACGTACGATCGTCTCAAAACGTATGTTGCATAATGTAACTTGCATACTGACTGCACTACACGATCATACGAGCACAGAAAGAACGTTCAGGTCCATGTAATTAGCATCCGGCCGTTCCTGACTTTGGAGCATGCGTGTTTTGCACAATACAACTTGTTGTACCAACTGCTCTGTACACACGGTACAACGGTCGTATGAGTGCTTGTTGGTACGACCAAGTTTTCTAGTTTGCTCATACAACTCCCTTGTACGACCGTCGTATGTTCAGCTGTTCTAATTGCGCATACGAATGATCGATATCGCGTACGACCTGTTGTATACGATCGTCGTCCCGTGTGTATGAGGCTTAAGAGTGATCTTCTCCTGGATCGCATGTACTAAACAGCTAATTGTCAGTTAAAAAAAATAAAAAAATAGAAAGCTCATCTGCAGCCATAAGCTTATTTTAACCACCAGGACATTTTAAAACAGCCTAAAGCCTCATACACACGGGGCGACGATCGTACGTACGATCATCGCAAATCATATGTTGTATAATGTAAATTGCATACTCACTGCACTACACAATCATACGAGCACAGAAGAACGTTCAGGTGCATGTAATTAGCATCCGGCCGTTCCTGACTTCTGAGCATGCGTGTTTTGCACAATATAACTTGTTGTACCAACTTCTCTGTACACATGATACAATGGTCGTATGAGCACTTGTTGGTATGACCAAGTTTTCTAGTTTGCTCATACAACTCCCTTGTACGACCGTCATATGTTCGGCTGTTCTAATCGCGCATACAAACTATCTATATCGCATACAACGGTCGTTAGTACGACCTGTTGTATACGATCGTCGTCCCGTGTGTACGGGGCTTAGGGATGTCAAGTGGTTAATATATTAATGTGATCAGAAGTAAACCGGTCACAACCCTGGACAAATAAAACTGAACATATGATGAAACAATGCAAAAGCAGATGTCAAAATACTTAGTAGATACTACTGTCTTGAGTTTATAATCTATTTTATTACTGAAAATCTTCAATAAAAAGATTGAGAAAAAACAAAAATGAGTAGATTTTGAAAGCTGAACAATCAACCCACAGTCTGCTGGTTGCAACTCAGCATTGCAGTGTGGCCATACAACACCAACACATTGTAAAGTGATTGTACATTTTTTATTTTTAATAACATACAGTACATAATACAGGGTGGGCCATTTATATGTATACACCTTAATAAAATGGGAATGGTTGGTGATATTAACTTCCTCTTTGTGGCACATTAGTATATGTGAGGGGGGAAACTTTTCAAGATGGGTGGTGACCATGGCAGCCATTTAGAAGTCGGCCATTTTGAATCCAACTTTTGTTTTTTCAATAGGAAGAGGGTCATGTGACACATCAAACCTATTGGGAATTTCACAAGAAAAGCAATGGTGTGCTTGGTTTTAACGCAACTTTATTCTTTCATGAGTTATTTAAAAGTTTCTGACCACTTATAAAATGTGTTCAATGTGCTGGTTGGATTGTCAATGCAACCCTCTTCTCCCACTCTTCACACACTGATAGCAACACCGCAGGAGAAATGCTAGCACAGGCTTCAAGTAACCGTAGTTTCAGGTGCTGCACATCTCGTATCTTCACAGCATAGACGATTGCCTTCAGATGACCCCAAAGATAAAAGTCTAAGGGGGTCAGATTGGGAGACCTTGGGGGCCATTCAACTGTCCCACGACGACCAATCCACTTTCCAGGAAACTGTTCATCTAGGAATGCTCGGACCTGACACCCATAATGTGGTGGTGCACCATCTTGCTGGAACTATGATGTCGGTGATAGGGAATTGCTGGCCATCAAGTTGGCTTTGGAGGAATGGCGGTACCTCCTGGAAGGAGCAGCTCACCCGGTATTGGTTTTTACTGACCATAAAAACCAAAAAAAAACCATATGCTGTGAAGATACGAGATGTGCAGCACCTGAAACTACGGATACTGGAAGCCTGTGCTAGCATTTCTCCTGCGGTGTTGCTATCAGTGTGTGAAGAGTGGGAGAAGAGGGTTGCATTGACAATCCAACACAATGGGCAGCACATTGAACACATTTTATAAGTGGTCAGAAACTTGTAAATAACTCATGAAAGAATAAACTAATATACTAATGTGCCACAAAGAGGAAGTTAATATCACCAACCATTCCCATTTTATTAAGGTGTATCCATATAAATGGCCCACCCTGTATACTTACCTTAATTAAATTACACGGAGTGCCCCCAGACCTCCTCTTCTTGGGTTCCCCACCAGCACTCCTGGCTCCTCCGATCCGCCTTGTTCCCCTATAGAAAGCCACTTTCTATGAGGGCACTCGTGCAGGCTCGCTCCCAAGCCTCGCTGTCTGCATCTATTGACACAGAAGGTGGAACTCTGCCCGCTCCCACTTTACTAGCTTTGGTTGATAGCACTGGGAGCCAAAGTCTGCTGCTGTCTCAGCAAAGCCAGTGAGATCAGAAAGTGAGGGGAGAGAAGAGCTGCAGAGGTGCATAGCACTGGATCAAATAAGGGCTCAGGTAAGTAGAAGGGGGGAGGGGGGAGGCTGAGGCCTAACCATTTTTTACTTTAATGCAAGGAATGCATGAAGGTAAAAAATGTTTAGGTGTTATAACCACTTTAGGGGCTAATTCACTTCAATACCACGCAATGGCTGGTGTGTAATTGGGTCTGGTGGGATCGCTGCAGTGCGGATGCACCAATTTTGGTGTATAATACTGTTCACATTTTTTTTTAATTAACTGTATTGAAATGTTATACAGTGATATTTTATTAAGTAAAATTGTTCACCACATTGTTCACCATTGTTGCACTGCGTTTAAAAAAAAAAAAAGATGGCTGCTGTACTTCTGTAAAGTGGTGCTGTGAACCAGAGTACAAAGGAGATGAAGCATTTTGCCTTGCCTTGAAGTGGGACTGTGCTGGGATAGCCGCCCAATGCAGTCCCGCCACATTTGCTGTGAAAATGGGCCCTTAATAAGATACTTGTGATCATTTATTCAGGCTGCTACCTAGGGACAATGCTCTGGCTGTTTGTGGCTTGATAAGCTACTCTTTGCTTTGGATTGACTATAGCTATGGCTCTGATTACCCAGGGATTCCTCCTTTGCCTCCACCACCTTCTGTCTATATTTGAATAATGTTTGTCTGCCTTCCATGACCTCCAATCTTTCTGACTCTGATTTTATTAAAGTGGACCTATCAGTTACAAATCTGTATTAACCACTTCAGCCCCAGAAGGATTTCCTCATTTAGGACCAGAGCATTTTTTGCGATTCGGCACTGCGTCACTTTAACTGTTAATTGCGCGGTCGTGCGATGTTGTACGCAAACAAAATTGATGTCCTTTTTTTCCCCACAAATAGAGCTTTTTTTTGCTGGTATTTGATCACTTCTGCATCCCTTCTGATCACCGCTATAAACAAGCAAAGTGAGACAATTTTGCAAAAAAAAAACAATATTTCTTGCTTTTTGCTAAAATACATATAAAAAATGTATTCATCGGTTTTGGCCGATATATATGCACAGTATCTCACAAAAGTGAGTACACCCCTCACATTTTTTGTAACTATTTTATTCTATCTTTTTATGCAACAACACTGAAGAAATGACACTTTGCTACAATGTAAAGTAGTGAGTGTACAGCTTGTATAACAGTGTAAATTTGCTGTCCCCTCAAAATAACTCAACACACAGCCATTAATGTCTAAACCGCTGGAAACAAAAGTGAGTACACCCTTAAGTGAAAATGTCCAAATTGGGCCCAATTAGCCATTTCCCTCCCCGGTGTCATGTGACTCGTTAGTGTTACAAGGTCTCAGGTGTGAATGGGGAGCAGGTGTGTTTAATTTGGTGTTATCGCTCTCACTCTTTCATACTGGTCACTGGAAGTTCAACACGGCACCTCATGGCAAAGAACTCTTTGAGGATCTGAAAAAAAGAATTGTTGCTCTACATAAAGATGGCCTAGGCTATAAGAAGATTGCCAGGACCCTGAAACTGAGCTGCAGCATGATGGCCAAGAACATACAGTGGTTTAACAGGACAGGTTCCACGCAGAACGGGCCTTGCCATGGTCGACCAAAGAAGTTGAATGCACATGCTCAGCATCATATCCATAGGTTGTCTTTTGGAAATAGACGTATGAGTGCTGCCAGCATTTATGCAGAGGTTGAAGGAGTGGGGGATCAGCCTGTCAGTGCTCAGACCATACATCACACATTGCATCAAATTGGTCTGCATGGCTGTCGTCCCTGAAGGAAGCCTCTTCTAAAGATGATGCACAAGTAAGCCTGCAAACAGTTCGCTGAAGATAAGCAGACTAAGGACATGGATTATTGGAACCATTTCTTGTGGTCTGATGAGACCAAGATGAACTTATTTGGTTCGGATGGTGTCATGCGTGTGTGGCAGCAACCAGGTGAGGACAAAGACAAAGACAAGTGTGTCTTGCCTACAGTCAAGCATGATGGTGGGAGTGTCATGGTCTGGGGCTGCATGAGTGCTGCCGGCACTGGGGAGCTACAGTTCATTGAGGGAACCATGAATACCAACATATATTGTGACATATAAGCAGCGCTGATTAGAGTAAAAAAATATTGACAATGTTCCCAGCAAGTTCACAGAGATAGGGATCTTGCGATCTTATTGCATCTTGTTAAGTGTCCAATGCTGTTCAGTGAATCACCTCCACCATACCACATGAAAATCCAGTGTTTCCCCTCATATGGAGAGACCCACCAGATGACAATCAAACTGCAGCATAAAGAACAACTTTTAAATGCTCCTTCGTGTTGCTCATCTGTGGATCATTGGATTGTAATAAAAGGTCCCTTGGTATCCCAAGGAGTATCCTTAGAAGCTCCTGTCCCGGGCTGATAATCCTGAGCAACATGAAGGAGCATTTAAAAGTTGTTCTTTATGCTGAAGTTTGATTGTCATCTGGTGGGTCTCTCCATGTGGGGGGAAACCCGGGATTTTTATGTGGTGTGGTGGAGGTGATTCACTGAACAGCATTGGACACTTTACAAGATGCAATAAGATCGCAAGATCCCTATCTTTGTGTGTGTGTGCTGTGAACTTGCTGGGGACATTGTGATTATTTTTTTACTCTAATCAGCGTTGCTTATATTTTAGTGTACTGGTTATACTATGATATTGTCTTATATGGTTATTCATTTATAGCAGCAGCAGATATTTTTGTGATGTATGTTTGTGGTGAGGATTGATTGACATACCAAGAGCGCTGATTGGACACCCATTAACCCTTGCATTGTTGATGAGTTGGCCCCTTACATTCATATATTGTGACATACTGAAGCAAAGCATGACCCCTTCCCTATGAAAATGCACTTGTTACTGTGTAAATGTCACTGGCAGGGAAGGGGTTAATACTAGGGGGCGCTCAAAGGTTTAACTCTGTTCCCTACTTTGTGTTTCTAACTTTGTGGGGCTGAGTGGGGGAGGAGAGTGATCACTGCTCCCATATACAGGAAGCATACGATCACACTCCTTCTCCCCTGTCAGAACGGAGATCCTTTGTTTACATACACGAATACCCATTCTGTCACTGCGGGGGAGCAATCATGGGTAGCCGGCAAACATCAAGTCCGCCCTACCCACTCCCTGGCTCCCCATCTACACAGTGAACGTGTGCGCCCAGGGGCGTAACGATAGGGGTTGCAGGGGTTGCAATTGCAACCGGGCCCCATGGTCCAGGGGGCCCATGTGCTTCCCTTGTACACCTGAATAGGAGGGATGGCGGGGGTGGCATTTAGAGGACGCAATCTCCTCCATTTTCCTCTATCCAGTTTACTTGTCTTCTGCTGTACCCAGGGCCCCTGTGTGCTTCACTGGTCCCCCTGGGGCCTGCTGCAGAACTTGTGAAAGGACCCCACTGCAGTACCGTAATAAAGGGACCCACGATGGGAGTAAAGGGTCCCAGGATCAGTGGGAAGAGGGAAGGGCCCTGGTCAGGGGGCCCTTCATAATTTCTTGCACCGGGGCCCTGAAGGTTCTAGTTACGCCTCTGTGTGCGCCCACAAGCCACAGTCAGGGGACAGCGATTTGTGATATCGAAGCATGTTGCCGTCGTCAATCCACAGTGGGCGGTCAGCAACTGGTTCATAAATGACTTCCATGTCTCAATATACAGCAGGATTGTTATAAACAAATGACATAATTAGGGAAAAGAGAAATAAAGAAAGGGGGCGGTATTTGAGGAAAATAACTTGAACTTAAAATGATTGTAAACGTCTGAGATTAAAAAATGAACAAAGCATATCCCTCTATAGTGTGTACTAGCCTTAATCATAAGCACTGAGTGATTTCTGTCTCCTCACTTCTCCCTTTGCTACCTGCATTAGACACTTCTCACAGGTTAACCCAATACCGCAGAATCTTGGGAGATGACCCTGTTCTTGCTTCAGCACATAGAAGATGATTGACAGCCTCAGCTGTGCATGTTTCTCTATGAGACTGTGTAGAAGGAAGTGTGTCCATTCCTCCCACTCAGGTCTTAGAATACACTTAGCTCCTTGCTCAATGCTGTGCAGTGTGTGGCATCAGATGCCCACCCTCTGCCTTCTGGAGCTGAGAAAAAAGCCTTTGATCTGTGTGTAGCACTATCCGGTAGGAGCTGCTACATATTTAACCCAGATCTTCCCTAGTTCCAACTTCCACAGCCAGGCACACAGTATTTTCTTCCACAACCAGTTGCACTCTTCTGCTCGTTACTCCAATAACCAGTCTAGGGATTTTTGTTTGTTTTGTTGTTTTATTGGAGAACTTAGATAGGGAAGGGATGTAGTGAGATACTCAGAGATTCAACTAGATACAAGGAGGACAGCCTCTTTAACTGAAATGTGGAATGACTATGATACACCGTACACATTTGAGCAAGTCCTTTGTAGGAATAATGGACGGTTGCTCTTCAGGATACTAGCCCAGATGATCTGGGCCAGATCCCCTTTGTGCTGAACCTATTTGCCGCCTTTACTAGTACATAGGGGGGTAGCCAAAGAACCAGACCCCAAGATCCTCTAAATTCTGTACTAACAAGGCCTCTGGACCAAATGGCAGCCTCCTTCCATTTCTCCAGCAGCACCCTCTAGTGATCCAAGACCGATCTCCAAGGGGCGGCTCCCCCTCAGTCAGCTCTTCAGAACACTCTGGTCAGCATTTCAGCCTCCAGGCCTTCCACCCGAGGCTGCATGCCAGCAGGTGCTGAGGAGGGCATAGGACCCCCTCCTCAACTGGACCTTTCTCTCCAGAAAAAGACACACTTCCTGTGTGCTCACTGAATATAGAAACCATTTCCAGCATGCAAGGCTCCCCTATGCCTGCTAATTGACTGGGATGGCATCCATATTCATGATGCTGATCTGCACAGGCCACTCTTGTTCATTCAGAACCTTCCAAGGTTGCCTGGATACAGAGGAGCTAATACAGAAGCAGCAGCACTCTGAGGGCCGGTTTACAAAGGGGAGATCCGACTTGCGGGGCAACTTTGCTTGGCGATTTGAAAGCTACTTCACGCGACTTTGGGCAACTTATAGCGCGACTTGAGGCGACTTACAACACAACTTCATGCCAGGTGACTTTGCTGGGGCCAATCAGAGAAGGGAGGGAGGGGGTTGCCCTAAATAAATTCTATTCTTTTCACTGTGAAGTCGCTTCTGTTTAGATGGGGGAGGCAACTTCCATTAAATTCTGTGGGCACAAGTCAGATAGAAGTCACCTCCAAGTAGTACAGGAATCTCTTCTGAAGTCACCTTGAAGTCGGAGTGACTTCAGTAGCGTACATAAAGACGGCTCCCATTCACTTCAATGGGATTTCTTGTGTCAAGCGACCTGGGGCAACTTGAGGCGACTCAAGTCGGATCACAAGCTGCCCCTGTGTGAACCGGGACTTAACCACACAGGATTCCCTTGCTAGACAATGTAACTTTCTTGTTAGGCAGGAAAGCTGCTATGTTTTACCTAACAGTCTCCGGTTAAGCAGGACACCACACTACACAAAACTATGTACATCTTAGCAACCTACCTAGGAGGGTGCTACATGTGTGTTTTAGGCTAAAGAGAGGACTGCAGATAAACAGGTACAACTTATGAATGATTTTTTTTTCTTTTTTCATCTTTGTGTATCACCCAAGGCTTGTTGTGTACAGTATCTCACAAAAGTGAGTACACCCCTCACATTTTTGTAAATATTTTATTCTATCTTTTCATGTGACAACACTGAAGAAATGACACTTTGCTACAATGTAAAGTAGTGAGTGTACAGCTTGTATAACAGTGTAAATTTGCTGTCCCCTCCAAATAATTCAACACACAGCCATTAATGTCTAAACCACTGGCAACAAAAGTGAGTACACTCCTAAGTGAAAATGTCCAAATTGGGCCCAATTAGCCATTTTCTTTCAGCTACAGTGTCTAAAAGGATGCAATATAATATACTTACAAGTCACAATGAGCAGCAGTTACCACCCAGTTAGGTTCAATGAGCACCCCTCCACATGGTGGATGGTTCAGATAAACCATGTAAGGTCTAGAGTGGGGAACGGCGATATTCCCTCCAATTATTTCCATACATACATCTGTAGATTAAAGTACATTTACGTTATTAAAGAACAGTTCAAGTCAATAAGTCTAAGCATTCAGTGAGCTGCTAATGCAACGCAGTAAACCCAGCACCCATGGTAAAGTAAAAAGGTTCCCTCAAATGAAATAAATCTGTATGGATCCCCTGCAAAATGGGCACACACACGCACACAGCTCCACAGAGGGCAGTTGAAGTGTATTTGAAGCCTCTGCTTTTTAAAGGCTTAGTTCACCTATTGAACCTCGTTTCATGTTACACCAATATTTAGAGTGTAACCTGAATTATATTTGCCTTTTCCTGTCTGAATATCAATACATGATCCTATACCTGACCAAAGTAAGGGCAGTAACAGATCCCAGAAATTTTAAGAATATAAAGAAACAAAGGAAAAGGGGGGAACAGGGGAATTTTGGGTACCCAATGAATTTTCATAAATCGTAAAATACAAATTTTTATTTTGCATCAAAATGATAAAAAAAGATACGGGACTTGTATACATATTTACAATGATGTCATAGAAACATAAAAAAATAATTCATAGATGAAAGTTGAAACAATGTGACTAATGCTTCACACAAAGAGAATCACAATTATACAATGTGGAACCCCCAAGTTGTAGATAGCATATGTCTTCATCAGGGGGTTTTGCTCTCTTTGATAATTTCTGTAATATATATATATATATATATATATATATATCAATTTTGGCATAGTGTAAATACTTTAACTTAACAGGTACATAAGCAATAGACAAGATTGGCTCACATCAAAATCATGGACATCAAACAGAACATCTATGAGATTGAGTGTGTCCAGGGGGCATCCTCTATGTACACCCACAAAAATCAGCAATAATGTCTGTCAAAATTCAAAACCATGTAAATGATGATAAAAGAACATGCAAAGGACCAATATAAGGGCAATATAAGGGCACAAATGTTATCCCTTGTCCTTTCTGTGGATGAATGTGGAGGGCGCCCCCTGGAGACACTCAATGTTAAAGATTCATTTTGATGTACATGATTTTGATGTGAATCAATCCTGTCTATTACTTATGTACAGTACCTGTCTGAGGTATAATATTTACACTATGAAAAATGGATTTATATACATAAATATATTACAGAAATCATCAAAGAAAAATAAACCCCCTGATGAAGACATACACTATCTGCAACTTGAAACATGCTGGGGTTCCACATTGTGTAATTGTGCTTTCCTTTGTGTGAAGCATTAGTCACATGGTTCCAACTTTCATCTATGAGTTATTTTTTTATGTTTCTGACAGGACATCACTGTAATATATGTATACAAGTTCCACATCTTTATCAGACTTTTTATATAATTTTAATGTAAAAAAAGTTGTACGTCTTTACTATTTATGAAAATTCATTGGGTACCCAAAAGTCCTGTGTTCCCCATTCTCCTATCTGAATCACAGGGTGCTTCTCTATATAGAAGACAAATTAAGCTTTTCGTCTTAGGTTTACTGATACTGTCAAACAACCATAGAAAGAAACAAATAACCTCGTTGACAAGTATAAGTGAGTCTGTACTTACAGCCATTGATATGCAGAAGGAAGGACACAGCCGAGAGTAAGTGGAGATGCCTCATTGTTAGGAATCTCTCTCTAGTAATCTTGAGCTTTCACACTACAACCAGAGACGGAGTAGACATTTATATATGGGAACAGGTGATGTGGGCTGACTTCTCAGAAATGCTCCGCTTCACATGAGGGTTTACATTTTATTCATGTGGTTAGAGACCACCACCGTCTCATGACTGTTCAAGGGGAAATAATGATTAACCACTTGGCACTTAAACCCCCTTAATAACCAGACCAATTTTCAGCTTTCAGTGCTCTCACATTTTGAATGAAAATTACTACGTCATGCAAAACTGTACCCATATGAAATTTTTGTCCCTTTTTTCACACAAGTAGAGCTTTCTTTTGGTGGTATTGAATAACCTCTGGGTTTTATATTTTTGCGCTATAAATGAAAAATAAGACCAGAAATTTTGTGAAAGAAATGCATTTTTCTTTGTTTCTGTTATAAAATTTTGCAAATTAGTAATTTTTCTTTATAAATGTTGGCCAAAATTTATATTGCTACTTATTTTTGGTAACAATAACCCAAATTAGTGTATATTATTTGGTCTTTCTGAAAGGTATAGAGTCTACAAGCTATGGTGCCAATCACTTAATATTGATCACACCTGATTTACTGACAGCCTATCTCATTTCTTGAGACCCTGAAATGTCAGGAAAGTACAAATACCCCCAAACGACCCCTTTTTTGGAAAGTAGACATTTAGTATTTAGTAAGTGGCATGGCGAGTTTTTTCACATTGTAATTTTTTCCCACAATTCTTTGCAAAATTAGGATTTTTTTTTCCCACAAAATTGTCATATTAACGAGTTAATTCTCTCACATGGCATATGCATACCACAAATTACACCCTAAAATACATTCTACTACTCCTCCTGAGTATGGCGATACCACATGTGTGCGACTTTTACACAGCCTGGCCACATAGAGAGGCCCAACATGCAGGGAGCATCATCAGGCGTTATAGTGACATAAATTACACAATGACGTGGCACTGTAGAGCACTGATGGGGCACAGATGTGGCACTGATATGGCACTGATATGGCATGGATTGGGGCACTGCTGGGCACTGATATGGCATAGATTGGGGCACTGCTGGACACTGTTATGGCACTGCTGGGCACTGATATGGCGCAGATTGGGGCATTGCTGGGCACTGATATGGCACGGATTGGGGCACTGATATGGCATGGATTGGGGCACTTCTGGGCACAGATGGAGGCACTGATCTGCACGGATTGTGGCACTGATCTGCACGGATTGGGGCACTTCTATGGCACGGGTTCGGGCTGGCACTAGGAGAATACCTGCAGCAGCCTCACACTGCAGCTTCTCCCTCCGCTACTCACACCGATCTGTGTGAGCAACAGAGAGAACTAGACATGATGCTGGTTTATTTACATTGATCCCTCTGCCATTGGATGGAGTGATCATGCGGTAAAAGGCTGCTGTCATTTGCCCTTTACAGCGATCTGTGACTAGCCGGGTCCTGTGAACCCAGTGGGCATGGACAGCCCCATGTGCATGCCCCTGGGGGCATGCAGGGCGCATGATTCTGGGAGGATGTTATTGTACGCCCTCCCAGAATTAAGCAATAGCGCTGTAGCCGTCTTTTGGCTATGACCTGGTCATCAAGTGGTTAACACAATTCACAGGAACACCATCTTCGTAATAATAGAATTAGTAGTCTGGAAAAACACCAAAAAAGGATGCTGGAGGGCAAATCACTAAGGCTACTTTCACACTGAGGTAGATAGAAACATAGAAACATAGAAAAGTGACGGCAGAAAAAGACTGAGTAGTCCATCGAGTCTGCCCCTTTTTATTTATTTATTTTTTTTTTTACATTAACCTTGTTGTCTGACTATGGATTTATGTTTATCCCAAGCATGTTTGAAGCCATT
>BLSH010191005.1:468398-481264 GCA_018402905.1 Glandirana rugosa
TTTTGCAGCCAGGGCTGCAGTTCCTTTTTTTCCGCTGCAAAAAGCCGCAATACATAACTGCAAAAAGCCGCAATCACTCGCAGCCGCAGTTATCCGCAGTTATCCGCAAAAAAGCCCCATAAAAACGTCGGCGTTTCTGAGCTGTAGGTGGCGTCGGCGTTAGTGAGCTGAAAGTAGAACCCATGGCCATCGCGTTCTGAGGCTGTAACATTTTGACGTTTTTTGACGCCGACGCCACAATATGCCAAGAAACGCCAACATATGCCACCATATGCCACCTATTATTATACTGGCGTTTTCCGGCGTTTTTTGACGCCGACGTTTTTAGGTTGAAAAATAGCAGAGGGATGATTTTGTTTTAAAAAACGCCTATTGACGCCTATTGACGCCGACGCTCACTAACGCCGAAAAACGTCAATACATAACGCCGAAAAACGTCGCCTTTTTTTCCTTGACGTCGGGACCGACGTTTTGTTTATTTTTTTATATACGCCCGTGTGTATGAGGCCTCAGGCCTCATACACACGGACGTTTTTTGACGATGGCGTTTTCTGGCGTTTTTTGCAGCTCTCCATGTTAGTCAATGGCCCCATAAAAACGTCGGCGTTTCTGAGCTGTAGGTGGCGTCGGCGTTAGTGAGCAGAAAGTAGAACCCATGGCCATCGCGTTCTGAGGCTGTAATGTTTTGACGTTTTTTGACGCCGACGCCACAAAACGCCAACAAACGCCAACTAACGCCAACAAACGCCACCTAATATTGTACCGGCGTTTTCCGGCGTTTTTTGACGCCGGCGTTTTTAGGTTGAAAAATAGCAGAGGGATGATTTTTTTTAAAAAACGCCTATTGACGCCGACGCTCACTAACGCTCAAAAACGCCGATGCATAACGCCGAAAAACGTCTACTTTTTTTCCTTGAGGTCGGACCCGACGTTTTGTTTATTTTTTTAGATACGCCCGTGTGTATGAGGCCTAAGGCCTCATACACACGGGCGTTTTTTGACGCCGGCGTCTACTGACGTTTTTTTCTGCTCCCCATGTTAGTCAATGGCCACATAAAAAACGTCGGCGTTTTTGAGCTGTAGATGGCGTCGGCGTATCAGAGAACCCACGACCAGCGCGTTCCTTGGCTGCATCGACGTCAAAAAGCGCCGCAAAACGCCACGAGACGCCAACAGACGCCAACAAACGCCACCTAATATTGTACCGGCGTTTTCCGGCGTTTTTTGACGCCGACGTTTTTAGGTTGAAAAATAGCAGAGGAATGATTTTTTTTTTTAAAAACGTCTATTGATGCCGACGCTCACTAGCGCTCAAAAACGCCAATGCATAACGCCGAAAAACGTTGACTTTTTTTCCTTGACGTCGGGCCCGACGTTTTGTTTATTATTTTATATACGCCCGTGTGTATGAGGCCTTAATGTAACTGTCCTTCCGCTCACACTGCCAGTCTTCACTTCTGGAGCTGCTGTGCCTTCTCCCCTTCCTTCCGTCTTGCACAAACCTTGAGACTTTTGCACATTTTGTATAGAAATACAGTTATGAAATATTTTATATTTACTTCTTTCAGCTACAGTGTCTCAAAAGCTGCAATATAATATACTTACAATTTACAGTGAGCAGCAGTTACCACCCAGTTAGGTTTAATGAGCGCCCCGCCGCATGATTCTTCATCTTGCAGATAAACCATGTAAGGTCTAGAGTGGGGAATGGCGATATTCCCTCCAATTATTTCCATACATACATCTGTAGATTAAAGTACATTGAAGTTATTAAAGAGTAGTTCAAGTCAATAAGTCTAAGCATTCAGTGAGCTGCCAATACAGAAAACCCAGCACCCATGCTAAAGTAAAAAGGTTCCATCAAGTAAAAGTAAAATAAATCTGTAATAACTCCCTGCAAAATAGGCACATGCACAGCTCCACAGAGGGCAGTTGAAATGTACTTCTTGAAGCCCCTGCTTAAAGGCTTAGTTTACCTATTGGACCATGTTACACCAAAATTAAGGGTGTAACCTGAATTATGTTTGCTATACCCAGACATCCCCCACCTTCTCCTATCTCAATTGCAGGGTGCTTCTCCCTGCAACATCCTGTGTGCTCCCATAGCTGTGTAATTTATTCACAAATACTTTCTCATGGATCTGTGAAAGGATAGACTACAAGTCCCATCTTCCATGGTGGCATAGCAGCCCACAGAACGCAATAGAGCACAAGTGTGATGACACCACCTGACTTGTGGTCCATTGTTTTCTTCCTCCAGCCACACAACTGAATGTCTGTACCTCTGGATGGACCTGGGGATGGGATATAAACAATGCAGGAGCCATTGTCTCTAAACAGCAGCCTGAAAATGTTCTGAACTGAGTGATCTCCTAAAGCAGGGATATGCAATTAGCGGACCTCCAGCTGTTGCAGAACTACAAATCCCATGATGCATAGCAAGACTCTGACAGCCACAAGCATGACACCCAGAGGAAGAGGCATGATGGGACTTGTAGTTTTGCCACATCTGGAGGTCCGCTAATTGCATATCCCTGTTCTAAAGCAATGGTTCTCAACCCTGTCCTCAAGTACCCCCAACAAGCCATGTTTTGGGAATTTCTCTTAGATAAAATAGCTGTCCAAAATACCAAGCCATTAACTGATTTATAGCACCTGTGCAAGATAAAGGAAAACCTGCAAACATGGCCTGTTGGGGGTACTTGAGGACAGGGTTGAGAACCACTGTTCTAAAGCCTAGTACACACTAAAAGTGTGTACTAGGCTTTAGAAGACAGGTTAAATGAAAAAAAAACCTGATAGCTCCGGTCGGAGCCACTGTACTAACAATTCGACATTAGTACAGCGATCTCTCCCACTGAGCTGTTGTGTTTTGGCAGGGGGATTGCGTCCCTGACAGAATGCTCCGGTCAGCTCTCTCAGCCATTGCCAGGAGCCGGTTGGCTGCTAGTTTTCCAGCATGCTTGTCTGGCAGAAGCTGGCCAAGCCTTTTTATTGAATCGGCCAACGCCCCCCGACATTTGGCCTCTGTGGGGCTTAGAGCTAGCCATTGATGGATTTGTTTTTATCAGCCAGTGGGTTGATCAAAAAAAAAAGTGAATGGATTCCCCCATCCACACATTTGATAGGAATAGAAGAATCTTGCTATTGTACTTGGACAGCGGGGACTCCTCCAGTGTCAGAATACACTGATCAGTGTGCAGATGACTGGTTACAGCACTGATCAAAGGGAACTTTTACAACATTACCGTTCGAGAGAGAAGATGATCATTACATCCACATGTCTGACTCTTGAGCAGGAACGGCCATAGATGGATCAAAATTCAGCCTGTGCTTGCTGAACCAGACGATTTTTGATCCATCTATGGCCAGCTTAACTCAAACAGAAACCTTATCTCCCCTCTGGTTACACTCAACAATCTAATAACCCAGCAGTTAGAAATTTAACAATCTAATAACCCCCAATTAGAAACAGCTTTCCAGATAGATTAGCCCTAATATATGTCCACATGACTGTAAAGACATTAGACTGTAAACTTCTTCATGTATGTTTAGCCATTTTTTTTTTGCTTTAGATAGAGCAGGGACAGTTAAACCCCAGTCAGTTTATTTATTTATTTTGCTTCCTGTGCAGTGTTGCCAACCTCCAGCAGCGTTTTTTACTGGCAAAACATAGAAAATTTACTGGCAGAGCACATTTTTTTACTGACAACTTGAAAAATAACAGAACTCCTATTAAAAACGAAGACAATTGATATTTAAACACAACATGGAAACACTGACAACACCCATATCAAGTAATTTGCCTGATTTACACTTAAAAAGTCAGCGCAGCGTGACAATTTATCAGACCCTGATATTTATAGACACAAACTGTCAGTAAATTGACTGGCGGTTGGCAACCCTTGCAGTAACCTGTAATCCCTCCCAGGACAGGAGGGTGTTGGTGTGTATTTGGCATGCAGATGTGTGCAATGAATGGTTGTAATTTTCGTCCTGGGCTGGGTGCTGTGCCCACAATCTCATTCCACCTATCCCCTTTCTTCTCTCTGTCTTCTGCCTCCTTTACTCTTTCCTCCTTCAAGCTGGTTTGTTAATCCTGTATGTAAATTACAGCCAATAGATGTTGTTGTTGAGCAGGACTGGGATTAGAGACAGGGCGAATGGCTTTCAATCTTACTAGGATTATAGAACAAAGGGACTCCCTGCAATCTACAGACACAGGCACACAAAAAGACATTTGATTTTAGGGAGGGGGTGGGTACGGATCTCACCCCCCTCTGCAGACTAGGAGTCAAGGGGGCTGATTGAAGAGCGATACACATCTATGTGCAGTGCGGAGAGATCGGTGCTGATCTGTAGAGGAGCCCCAGACCCCTGCTGTGGAGAGGCGCCGCTGAGAACGAGTGCCTGCCATTCAAAAATGGCGCCAGGCGGCACCATCGCATCACTGCGCATGCGCCTGCCCGACCGAGCGTGTACGAGTTCTCCTGAGCTCGGCAGGCTTCGGAATGGCGCATGCGCAGTTGCACTGTCGGCCCGCAGCCATCCTTTTTACGGGCACCGCTGTCTCCGTAACGGACATTCGCGGACAGCCAGAAAATAGACTGGGATTTACTGGCTGTCCGTGAATTAACAGGCGGTTGGCAACACTGTTCCTGTGTAACATTGAAGACATTTTCCTTCACTTCTTGTTCCAGAGACAGAACAGGAAGGTAGAAGAAATCTCTCAAAGTGAAGTGAATTCCCCTTTAAGGCAGTTGTTTCCAGACTAGGTATCCCCATTGGTAGGATTTTCCCTTACCTATTGCTTTAAGGAAAGCTCTAGCAATGGGTACATGGGTCTCTAACACAAATAGAACCTTGACAATTCTAATCATTCCCCACTCTATCACAAACTAAAAAAAAAAAAAAAAAGACTATGCCCAAAGAGGAGGCAATGGGTTAATTTACTTAAGGCAAATAGACTGTGCGCCTTGCAAAGTCCATTTGCACTCTGCAAGTGCAATTGCTCCAGAGCCTTGTAAATGAGATGAAGGTTCACTTTGCAAAGAATACCCAATCACGTGCAAGGAAAATAAAATAAAAAAACACATTTTTTTCTTGCACATCATTGGATGATGGAAGCCATCAGATCTTCTGCTCATTTACTAAGCTCTAGAGCAACTGCACTTTGCAAAGTGCACAGTCTATTTGCCTTTAGTAAATCAACCCCGATGGGTTGATTTACCAAAGGCAAATAGACTGTACACTTTGCAAGTGCAGTTACACTCATTTCCCCCAGAGCTAATTGAATGTGGTGAAGCTCTGCTGATTTCCATCATCCAACGTGAAGCTTTACCTCATTCACTAAGCTTGTTGAAACTGAGTGCAACTGCAGTTGCAAAGTGCACAGTCAATTTGCCTTTAGTGCATTAACCGTAATGATTGATATGGTTCGCTCAATGATCTCTTGTTGCACTCTATAAATGACTAATAGAAATGATATAGCATGGAGGTGTAGTTTCTATCATATAGCTGACATCTAGTTCAGTAATCCCAGTAAAGGATATTGCGATTTGTCAATGGTAAGCCTCTTTTAGCCTAAAACAACATAGAACAAAAAACCTGCCTATAGAAATGATGTAAAAATAAAACACCTGAAGTTTGAGAGGCTTTGCATAAAAAAATATATATATATATTTGAGGATGATATATGTAGTTCTTTCAGATAAATTACGTTTTTGGCTTAGGTTTACTGGTAATGTCAGACAACCATAGAAAGAAACAAATAACCTCGTTGACAAGTATAAGTGAGTCTGTACTTACAGCCATTGATATGCAGAAGGAAGGACACAGCCGAGAGTAAGTGGAGATGCCTCATTGTTAGGAATATCTCTCTAGTAATCTTGAGCTTTCACACTACAGCCAGAGACGGAGTAGACATTTATATATGGGAACAGGTGATGTGGGCTGACTTCTCAGAAATGCTCCGCTTCACATGAGGGTTTACATTTTATTTGTGTGGTTAGAGACCACCACCGTCTCATGACTGTTCAAGGGGAAATAATGATTCTATTATTACGAAGAACACCATCTTCGTAATAATAGAATTAATTTCTGTAGTTTGGAAAAACACCAAAAAAGGATGCCAGAGGGCAAATCAGTTACTGAATGACCATGAAACAAAAAAGTAAGAAAAAAAAAAAACAGACCACCTAAAACTGATCAGTTCAGTTTTGGATAGATGTCTTCAGTATTACATTGTGCTTGCAGACCTCTTCCAACCTGAGCTGACCATTAAAAGAGAGTCTCATACTTCCTGTTAGATATTTAATTTACTTAATAATTTATTTATTTATAAATTACATAGAAACATAGAAAAGTGACGGCAGAAAAAGACTGAGTAGTCCATCGAGTCTGCCCCTTTTTATTTATTTATTTTATTTTTTTTTTTATATATATATATATATATATATATATATATATATATATATATATTTTACATTAACCCTGTTGTCTGACTATGGATTTATGTGAATCCCAAGCATGTTTGAAGCCATTTACTGTTGACTGTCTCACAACCTCTGTTGGTAGTTTATTCCAATCATCAACCACCCTTTCAGTAAAATAATACTTTCTAAGATTACGGTGACATAGCAGGGTGAAAACGGTGAAATAGCAGGGTGTTTAAACCTGGGTATACAAGGCCAGTTTTTTTTTGTCGCGATCAACCAGTGGGTTGAAAAAAAAAACAAAAAAAAAGAAACAAGAGATTCTCGCATTCACAGAAGCGATCTCCACCCTGCTATTGGAATCTGAACCCCCACCCCCCTGGACTATTCGACAAAACTTCAGCCTAACAACTGGCTTCTGTTAAACAGAGAGTGGTACACACCAACCAAAACTGGGCAGTTTCCTGCTGAACCAGAAGAATTTTGATATCCCTTTAAGGGGTTTAAGATGCTTAGATGCAGGGTGGGGTTTATGATCATGTGACCTCATATGACTGATTGTCATGGGGGTCACATAATCGGACAGCAGCGATTGGGAACTTTCTGTTAGCTGCTCGGTAACTGTACCACGAGCATGCAGGGCGCTGCTGTTTTTGTGACATTTCACACTGTGTGCTAAGGCCCACCTGCTGAGAGGCTGCATTTGCATGAAGCCGGTGCCAAGAGATTAAGACTTGGGGGTGGTTGGTGGCAAATTAGATCTTGCCACAGGGATGAATGGAATACATTGGAAGACAGTAATTATTGATCAGTTTTGGTTGAACTTATAGTCCTGTTTAATAAACTCTCACTCCAATTGTAAATAGCAGCATTTAGAAGAGATTTGCAGAGTCCTTAAAAGAGCTGAAAAATTGGTACCCCTCAACTGCTGCAAAGTTAACAGCTAGCATGGATGCTCGCATTCTCACTTCAAAACAAAAAAAACACCTGCCCTTACAGGGTTGTTCGCATGCCATGGTTGCAATGCTTTGCTTTGCTTTGTGGCCATTCCATTTTTTACTTGGGCTGCAGAGTTTGACAAGCATCACCAGCCATCAAACTTGCCTTTGAGTTCAATGGGACCACCGTTCGGCCGGCTTCTATCAGACGTGCATGCTGGAAAAGACAGACTCCCAATCAGCACCTTCAATCAATGGCAGACGACGCAGATCAAACACAACAGCTCAGCAGGGGAGATTGCTGAACTATCCTCGCATGGTTAGTACAGTGGCTCTGACCTGCAGGGTTGAACGATAAAAAACTAATAGTGGGGGCTTGTCCAAACAGCAGATGTAAACAGACGCCTCTAGCTGCAGCTCCACCGTGAATCCTGTAATTTATCCGACTGGCACTGTACACCTTTGCCCGACCTGTCTAAAACAGGCACCGGAGCCTTCTTCTGGTCGCAGGGAACAAACAGAAACCCACAGCAATCCGGTGACTGATGTCTAAGCGGAACAAAGACCACCGCATGCCGGACTACATGGAGCAAGATGGCGCCGACCCGCCGCGCTCACAGCGGGAACAGTATAAAGCCGCGGCTCAGAAGCTCTTATCTAAAAAGAACAAGCCTGCTGAGACCACACCGAAACCGTGCACCCTGGAAGATTCCACAGAAGGGGCGTCTGATGCGGATGAGAATATGGAGGGGAGCTCGGGTGCTATTGACGATTGGAGCACAGTGAGTACCCCGGCTAATACCTACACTAAACCGCAGGACGGGAGAGGTTCTGAGCAGAGCACTGAGCCTACGCTCAGAGACATATTGTCGACTGTGGCGGTGGGTAATTCCTGCATAGCTGCACTCACTGCTGAGCTGAAAGAGGTGAAGGCTATCATTACATTTATTAGACAAGATGCCCAGAAACTCAGGGAACGCACAACGGCCTTGGAGGGCAGAGTGAGCTCTCTGGAGGATGATATGTGCCCGTCCAGTGAGATCTTAATTACAACACACACCTAATATCCCAACAAGCAGACCGTTTATAAGACATTGAAAACAGATTACGAAGGAATAACCTCCGCATCATAGGAATTTCTGAACGGGCTGAGGGGAAAAACCCCGTTCAGTACATTGAACAATGGTTGACTTCCACATTTGGTGCAAATGCCTTCTCACCGATGTTCTGTGTGGAGCGCGCCCACCGGGTCCCCGGGCATCCCCTCCCACCAGGGACAAACCCCCGTCCCTTCTTACTAAAACTCCTCAACTACAAGGACAGGGACACGGTGCTGTCCAAAGCTCGCACCATGCAGGGGGCACTGGCCATTGAAAACACTAAGATTTCTATTTTTCCGGATTTTTCTGCTCACCTGCAAAAGATAAGAGCACAGTGCAACGACGTTAAGCGACGTCTGAGGGCCCTAGACTGAAGTATGCTATGTTGTACCCGGCTCGCTTGAGAATAGAGGCCAGGGGAGAAGTGCACTTCTTTGATAAACCTTACCAAGCAATGAATTGGTTGGATATGGAAGAGCAACAACTGAAAGCTGCTAGAGAACGACATCCAGTGCCTACTTGACTGTATCTCACCAACCTATACTTTGCTAAATGGTGATATGGTGCCTACTTTTACCCTTTCCAGGCGGAAAAGATATGTACTTACTTATAAACACTTTTGTACCTAGCCTTTAATTTCATCTAAAGAGATCCTATTATTGCCCCTACCATGGTCCCATGTGGCCCTCAGTTTTGTTTACAACTATTGACTAGGGCCCTGCTGGCTTGCAAGGTTTTCCAGCATCTCCCTGTGGCACGGGGAAGGGTCTACGCCTTTGCCCTGGCCTGCTGCGCTGTCCAAAAGAAAGACCCTATACACTGGTTCAGAATTTGCCTTCGTTCCTCTGGGGTTGCCCTTGATGTCTTCTGCTCAGGACAGACACTGACTATGTATCTGGTTTCCCTGTGTGATCTTTTGTGGAACGGTGGACTGTACGCCACAAGGAATATCCAAATATGGTGCCATGGCGACCCACAACTCACAACAAAAACTGAGAGTTCTGACCTGGAATGTCAGAGGGCTGGGAAATATCACAAAGCGCCATGCCATTATTAGAGCGGTCAAACGCATGGCGGCTTCGGTAATTTGTCTCCAGGAGACTCACTTCTCATCCGCGGATGCCTCCCACTTTTCGCAAAGATTGTTCATCTACCAATTTCATTCTGAGTATTCGGCCTATTCTAGAGGGGTCAATGTTTTGATTGTTAAAGGCAACCCATTGACTGTCTCAGACACCTTAATTGATCCACATGGTAAATTTGTTTTCCTCCTATGCTCTGTATAATTGCTGCGATATACATTCCTCCACCGTTTTCAGCCGAGGTCTTGAAGACACTTGCCAATTATATAGCCAAATATCCGTCACTGCCTGTTCTGGCAGTGGGAGATTTTAATAATCCTTGATCATTCTAAGGATAAATTACGGGGAGCGCCTGCTCAGGACATCTTGGCACCTAGTGGACCCACCAAATTTGCGGAACTGCTGGAGGAGCTGGGCCTGAGAGACGTGTGGAGGATGTATCATCAGAACTCTAAAATGTTTTCTTGTTTCTCAGCGGGGGCTTGTCTAGGATAGATCTAGGTCTCGGGAACGAGGTCCTGCTACCGGTGGTGTCTGACTCCGATTATGAACCCAGAACAGTGTCAAATCATGCCCCGTTCTGGGTAGATCTGAATATATTGGGTACACCCTCAAAAACTTGCTGGAGACTTAACCCCTTCTGGCTGGCATTGTTCCCGGACCCTGATCCTATAGGGGAGGCTCTGACTGGGTATTTTGCAAGTAATATGGGATCAGCTGCATTGGAGTTGGTCTGGGAGGCCTGCAAGGCCTATTTGAGAGGCCTTATGATCACTGCTATTAACAGGATTAAAACTGACACAAAAGTGTGGGAGACCTCGGTTCTACAGGCGGTACAGGATGCTGAAAGCAGGTTTATAGATAACCCAACAGATGAAACCAGGGCAGCTTGGCTGAAAATAAGAGATTTTTTTCTAGCTGAGAAATATTTTGAGGACGGGGAGAATACGGGTCACCTCTTGGCAATGCTTTATAAAAATCAACAGGCCACTTCGTTCATTCAGAATATTAGGGACCCCCTGGGGGAAATACATACCACCACTGATAAGATTAGTGAGGTGTTTCGCACCTTCTTTGTGGATACCTACTCTTTCAAGGTCAGCCCATCCCACGATGAGTTCTTCAGCTTCCTAGACAAATATCCAATGCCCAAACTGTCCCCAGCTGATGCTGGGCTCCTCGGCGCCCCCCTGACAGAGAAGGGATTGCTGACGGCCCTAGCACAGTCCAAAAATGGCAAGACTCCCGGGTTAGATGGACTGTCAGCGGATGTATATATAAAAATATACCACCCAAATGATCCCGATACTCCTGAGGGTGTACAATAGCGCCCTGGAGACAGGTAGGTTGCCCCCTCCATGAACAAAGCCATAGTGGTGGTTATACTGAAACCTGGAAAGGACCCCTTACTCCCTGACTCATACCATCCCATCTCCTTGCTGTCATTTGATGTGAAATTACTGGCCAGAGTACTGTCAAATAGGCTTGCGAAGGTTATACATAAACTAGTCCACAGGGATCAGTCGGGTTTTATCCCGACTAGGTCGACTGGGCAAAACTTGCGCAGGCTATTCCTCAATATACAACTTAACGTAAACAACCCAGGGAACAGGACAATTTTCTCCTTGGATGCTGCCAAGGCATTTAATAGTGTGGAATGACCATACCTCTGGAATGCCTTGGCGTGTTTTGGTCTGGGTACCCATTTTATACTATGGGTGCAGTTGCTATACGCAGCCCCCCTGGCAATGATACGTATAAACGGGGAACTGTCGGAGTCCTTCTCGCTCCATAGGGGCACGCGGCAGAGGTGCCCTTTATCACCCCTGCTGTTTGCCCTAGTGCTGGAGTCACTAACCATACATGCCCGAGCCTCTGGACTGATCAGGGGGTTCCGGAGAGGAGAAAGGGAAGACATTATTTCATTATATGGAGACAACACCCTGCTATATTTGGGTGATACCCAGCACTCCCTTCGGAACACCATGACCCTGATTTAAAACATTCAGTGACCTATCCAGGTTCTCAATAAATTGAAACAGATCTGTTCTCATGCCCCTGGACTAAAGAGCCGCTCCCTGAAAGTGCCAACTCAGTGCAGATCGTCTCTTCCTTCTGATATCTAGGAATAGAGGTAACCCCTGACCCTCAGTCATATACGGAGCTGAACCTGGTTCCCCTATTCCCCTATTACGTAAATGCAAAGCCAAAAAAACCTCATGGGCCAAGCTCCCACTGTCTGTAGTGGGAAGGGTTAATCTTATTAAAATGGCGTGGGCGTCCCAGCTTCTATACATCTTCAACAACTCCCCGATTTGGATAACCCGCAAGTGGTTTGCTCGCATTGATTCCCTTTTCAGGTCATTGATATGGCGTAATGGGCCCGCTAGGATTAGGTTAACTACCCTGCAGCTGGGTAAAGATCAGGGTGGCCTAGTGCTACCGCACCCTAAACATTATTTTATGGCTTCGCAAATCCAGCAATTGGGGGGGTGGGCTCATAAGGACCCATTGGACCCCCATCCGAGCGCTGCTGGTCCCACCAGGGTCAATCAACCCCGTAATAGCACACCTAGATACGGGGTTGGAACACATCTCCCCCAAAACCCCGACACTAGTGCTACTCAAAACTCTGTGGATATTCATTAGGAGGATATTTCATGTTCGGAGATATCACCCTTTTACTCCAGTATGGCGCAACCTTAATTATGCAGAGCTATACAAGCTACAGGGATTCCAAGCATGGGAAAGAGCAGGCATTATATACCTACAGCAGTTATATTCCGGCCCCACGCTAAAATCATTTCAGCAACTCCAATTGGAGTTTAATTTATCGCAAACACAGTTTTTCAAATATTTACAACTGAGGCACGCAATTCGAGCTCAGGAAAGAGCTAGAGAGTAGAGTTGAGCGAACCTCTGGAAGTTCGGGTTCTGCTGGTCCGTCCGAACTTCGGGACAAAGTCCGGGTCCGGGTCCGGACGGAACCCGAACGATCGCACGGGACACAAACGCTATTTAATTTGAGGTTAACCTCAACGACTTTACTAAAATCGCACCCCGGCCTTATATTGACGACATCCATATATTACGGACGAGAAAGGGTACGAACCTTAGGGACATCGAACATATCGAGACGTATTAATTCCAACGCGGTATGACCTCATTTTCCCACTATAGAGGCTTGTACTTTATAGGAGGATTACTTATAGGTGTCTCAAAACTCATCGTGATCACAGCCCCAAAACCCCCTCTACACAAGGTTGGGGCATAGATCCACACGATAATGCCCCAACTAACTGGGACCACCCT
>BLSH010191005.1:495583-515785 GCA_018402905.1 Glandirana rugosa
TGGGCAAAAACCGGGAAAAGTATGTCTGTGTAGGTAAAACACCTTAGGCGTCTGTGTGTTCCTCACTGGGCTCTACTTAATGGGGGAGATTTCACATGGGCTGTCTGATCAGGTCTGCCTGTCCGTTTTTCAGGCGGACCTGATCGCTGACATTCGCCACTATCCGATCCAATCCTGCCTGCAAAATCTAGATGGATGGTGGTCCTATTTTCCGTCTGTCTGGCAGAACAGATCCGATTTGGATTGGATGAAAACAGACTGGTAGTCCATTTTCACCCAGTTTCCCCATAGAGGAGAGCGACTGTGTCAGTCTCCGTTCTGCATAGTGAGCAGAGACAGGCTGGTCATCTGCCTGCTCAGCGGGGTTCAGTGGAGCGATTTCCCACTGAGCATGCGGATTCCACAAAATGGATGTGTCTGTATGAAAAGGGCCAAAAACGGGTGCAGCTGTGCATGGTAGTTAAACAGCTTCTAACTTCAGCTTGTTCAAATAAACTCGGACAATAAAACCTGGAAGCTGATTGGTTTCTATGCAGAGCTGCACCAGATTCTGCACCAGTTTTAGTAAATCTCCCTCGATGCTTTTGCATCCCAAATTAGCACAGACTAGAGGTAAACATTTGCACAGAGCCTGAGACAAATGTGTGTATTTCAATCATCAAAATGCTGAACAGTCAATAAGCTGTATCTCCCATACAGTGCACAATTATAAAACAATCTGCATTCGGTGTAGAGAGAAGGTATTAGACTCAAACATGCTAACTTTATTGTAAAAATAATGCAGTAATGTGAAGGGTGCCTTTACTGGAAAAAGGTGGAGAAACACTGTTCTAGACACAGCAGTTCATTTAATACCATTGACAAATCATATTTTTTAATACTAACTGTAATATTCTGTTTTTGCTGAGATGTTGACTATCATTCTATGTGTTTCACTGTTTGCTAACAAAGTGTTGTGACCTCTGGTATCTGTATGTAACATATTATTATCTTTGAATCTGTTATTCACTTGAATCAGATATTATATGCAAATAGATATTCTGTATACCCTTTGACTTTTATATTTATGAAGAGGAAGTGTGTTTGGCCCCAAAATGTATTGGCTGTATTCAGCTATGATTCAATTTTATCACCTCACCTAGGTGGATGCAGCATTGATCCAATGCTGCATTTGTCCCCCACTGCCCCTGCAGTAAGAACTGAGTGATCAAACACTGCTGATCGCTCAGTTCTCCCCACTGCTCTAAGCAGAGAGCTGTGACTGTCAGTCAATGGCTCTCTGCTCTCCTCCTCCAACACTCACTGAAGCACTGTCCTGGGGAGGGGAGGGAGCTCCTGGCTCAGTCAACCATTGGTGCAGCTGAGAGGCTGAGCCAGCTGTCGATCCAGGCATGTGGGTGGATCCCAACTGTAAAGTCTGGATCTTTCCCCAGCTGGGACTGGACTCCTGAACTGTACTCTTGTGATCCATAGGAGAACTATGGCCAAAAAAGCTTTGGCCATACTTATCCTTTTAAACTTTTAAACAAAGGATGTGCGACAAACCGGCTAGGCACAAAGCTGCTACGAGATTTCGCCCATTATCACACACCACCAGGCCAGGCTTGAGGCTCAGTGGCAACAACCACTCATCGGTCTGTTGTTCAATGACCATCCACAGCTCCTGCGCAGTGTGGGGTTTATCCCCCAAACATATCAGTTTTGCTGTCGTTTCCCCCTGGATGTGCTGAAGTTGGTGGTGAAAGTGTTACGCTAAGCGAATGAGGAGGTGGTAGAGGAGGAGGAAGCGGAGTAGGAGGCAACAGGAGGCAAAGAAAAAATGCCCTGCAATCCTCGGTGGCGGAAGGACATGCGCCAAACTGCTATCCGCCTCAGACCCACCCTCCACTACATTTGCCCAGTGTGCAGTTAGCGAGATATAGCGTCCCTGCCCGTGCTTACTGGTCCATGTATCAGTGGTTATGTGGACCTTGCCACAGATGGCGTTGCGCAGTGCACACCTGATCTTGTCCCCGACTTGTTTGTGCAGGGAAGGGATGGCTCGCCTGGAAAAGTAGTGGCGGCTGGGAACAGCCACCGCCATCAGGTTTTTAAAACTGTCCGTAGCCACCAGACGGAATGACAGCATTTCAAAGGCCAGGAATTTTGAAATGCTGGCATTCAGGGCCAGGGATTGCGAGTGGGTAGGGGGGTACTTCCTCTTTTTTTTCAGTGTTTGGAAGATGGAAAGCTGTAAGCTTCCATGGGACCATGTGGAAATGCTTGGGGACGGTGGCGGACATGGTGGCGTTGCTGTCACATCGTCTGTTTGCTGGGTGGCAGGTGACACTGGCACTGTAGAGGTGGAGGAAGAGGCCGAGGCAGCAGCAGAAGAGGAAGCAGGAGGAGCCCGATACCTTTCTTGGATGTTGAGGTGCTTATTCCACTGCAGCTTGTGCTTTGCATGTAGATGCCTGGTCATGCAGGTTGTGCTCAGGTTTAGAACATTTATACCTCGCTTCAGGCTCTGATTGCACAGCGTGCAAACCACTCGTGTCTTGTCGTCAACTAATTGTCTGAAGAACTGCCACACCAGGGAACTCCTTTGAGCTGCCTTTGGTGTGCTAGGTCCCTGGGTGCGGTGGGTAGTAGCAGGCGTACTGTCTAGGGGACGGTCGCTCCGCTTTTGCAACCTGCTTCCTCTTTTGCTGTGCTGGTGCCTCTGTGCGACCACCACCTCTTCCTCCAAACTGCACACGTCACTCGCATGACCTTCATTCTATGTGGGGTCTATGACCTCATCATCCTCCACATCATCTTCCACCCACTCTTCACCACTGCCCTCCTTGTCATTCTGCACACTGTAGAAAGCTGCAGCAGTTGGCACCTGTGTTTCGTCATCATCAGAGATGTGCTGCGGTGGTGTTTCCATGTCCTCATCCTGAAACAGAAGTGGTTGGGCATCGGTGCACTCAATGTCTTCCACTTCTGGGGCAGGGCTATGTGGATGGCCCATGGAAAGCACACCAGCAGAGTCATCAAAAAGCATAAGAGACTGCTGCATGACTTGGGGCTCAGACTGCTTGGCTGATTTACAAGGGGCTGAGGTGAAAGACAGATGGCCATGGGGTTCAGGTGCCAACTCTGAGCTTTCAGCAAGGGACCGGGTGGAAGACAATGTGAAGGAACTGAAGACATTGTCTGCCAACCAATCGCCTGTACCTGTTCTGGCCTCACCATACGTTGAGCGGCATTCGGGTCTACCATATAGCGTTGAAGGTTCTGTCGGCTACTCGCACCTGAGGAAGGTGTTTCACTTGTGCGTGTAGCTGGCACAGATCGACCACGTCCTCTCCTTGCAACAGGAGCTTCACCAACACCAGCAGCACCAGCAGCACCACGACCACGTCCCTTATTTGATGTTCTCTTCATTCTGGACGCAAATGTACTATTTAACACAAATTTGTATTTTTTAAACCGGCAATGTAGACTCAGTTTTTAATTTTGTGAGAAGAAATGCACAGCAAGGTGCAAATATACTATGTAGCACTATTTATTAATAATAAAAAAAAGAATAATAAATTCTTCTTCTTTTTTTTTTAAACCAGCAATGTAGACGCACTTTTTATTTTTGTGCAAGAAATGCACTGCTGGCCGCAAATGTAGTATTTCAAATTTTTTTTCTTAAAAACCAGAAATGTAGACGCACTTTTTATTTTTGTGCAAGAAATGCACAGCAAGGTGCAAATGTACTATGTAGCACTATTTATTAATAATAAAAAAAAAGAATAAATTATTTTTTTTTTTTTAAACCAGCAATGTAGACACACTTTTTATTTTTGTGCAAAAAATGCACCGCTAGGCCGCAAATGTAGTATTTAGAATATATATTTTTTAAAACCAGCAATGTAGACACACTTTTTATTTTTGTGCAAGAAATGCACCACTGGCCGCAAATGTAGTATTTAAATTATCTTTTTTTTTTTAAACGCCCACCTAACAAACAGAAAAATTGCTTAGGTTTTATATGTGGCACTTTGCTTAGCAAACAAAATGTACTCTAGCAAACAAAATTCTCCTCTAGCACCCACCCACCAATAAATCGCTGTTTTTAACAGATTTCCTAAAGCTAATCTGTCCCTCACACTAGCAGCAGGATGCTCTCCCTACATTAGTATGAGATGATTTTAGAAAGATAATCTGTCCCTCACACCAGCAGCAGGATCCTCTCCCTACACTAGTATGAGATGATGTGACATGCGTCACTACGTGACTCCAGCTTATATAGAGGCTGGGTCACATGATGCACTGGCCAATCACAGCCATGCCATTAGTAGGCATGGCTGTGATGGCTTATAAGGGCAAACGAGTGAAACGCTTGTTGATTGGCTGCCCTGTAGCTATTCAAAAGGCGTGAAAAAATACCCGAACCCCGAATCCAAACCCAGACTTTTTCTCAAATGTTCGGGTTCGAGACACCCTAAAGTCTGGTACGAACCCGAACTTTACAGTTCGTGTTCGCTCAACTCTAGCCATGTAGTTATATTGTTAATACCACTGTACTAAAAGAACTAGAAATATGACTGTATAATGCTTTTGGGTATCAAGGGGTTGGACTCTCTTTTTGCCATGTGGAAAGTTTTGCTGGAATTGTAGTTGAATTAGTTAGGACAGAAAGTTACCGAACAGATTTTTGTTTATTGGAAAAGCATATAGACAAAGTACAAATAACAGGTTAGCGTATACATTTAATGCTGTGCTGAGAACCAACGTGTCATACAGTATACTACTGTTCTGAACTAATTATATGCTGATCTGTGTATGTACAATTCTTATTTCTCAATAAAAATGTATGTTTTTTTGACTCAAAAAAAAAAAAGCGAATAGTGTGTACCCGGCTTAACACAGGAAGAAGTTGGCCAGGTAGCAGAATGGTGAGAGAGCATTAAGATGCTTCTAGGCATGGTCTCCCACCAGAACAGAGCCTTCCCGCTGTACTGACCAGCTCCTCAGGCTCTCTCCTTCCACTTCTTGCAGATCTCCACATGAAAATCTGTCAGCTTCCTCAATGTGGAAGCTAACAAGCTCAGAGAAGCATGCTGGATAGGGTCAACCAAAGAGCTGAATGTTACACTAGGGCCGCAATTTGCCCAGGTCTGGACTTGTCTAATAAGTTAAAGCTTAGCTCCATCCACAGTATTGAAGAAAGGCCAAATGTTTAATAAGTATACCTTTACAATTGGGTTGTTTAGATCCTGTGTGTTCCTCACTGGGCTCTACTTAATGGGGGAGATTTCACATGGGCTGTCTGATCAGGTCTGCCTGTCCGTTTTTCAGGCGGACCTGATCGCTGACATTCGCCACTATCCGATCCAATCCTGCCTGCAAAATCTAGATGGATGGTGGTCCTATTTTCCGTCTGTCTGGCAGAACAGATCCGATTTGGATTGGATGAAAACAGACTGGTAGTCCATTTTCACCCAGTTTCCCCATAGAGGAGAGCGACTGTGTCAGTCTCCGTTCTGCATAGTGAGCAGAGACAGGCTGGTCATCTGCCTGCTCAGCGGGGTTCAGTGGAGCGATTTCCCACTGAGCATGCGGATTCCACAAAATGGATGTGTCTGTATGAAAAGGGCCAAAAACGGGTGCAGCTGTGCAGCTGTGCATGGTAGTTAAACAGCTTCTAACTTCAGCTTGTTCAAATAAACTCGGACAATAAAACCTGGAAGCTGATTGGTTTCTATGCAGAGCTGCACCAGATTCTGCACCAGTTTTAGTAAATCTCCCTCAATGCTTTTGCATCCCAAATTAGCACAGACCAGAGGTAAACATTTGCACAGAGCCTGAGACAAATGTGTGTATTTCAATCATCAAAATGCTGAACAGTCAATAAGCTGTATCTCCCATACAGTGCACAATTATAAAACAATCTGCATTCGGTGTAGAGAGAAGGTATTAGACTCAAACATGCTAACTTTATTGTAAAAATAATGCAGTAATGTGAAGGGTGCCTTTACTGGAAAAAGGTGGAGAAACACTGTTCTAGACACAGCAGTTCATTTAATACCATTGACAAATCATATTTTTTAATACTAACTGTAATATTCTGTTTTTGCTGAGATGTTGACTATCATTCTATATGTTTCACTGTTTGCTAACAAAGTGTTGTGACCTCTGGTATCTGTATGTAACATATTATTATCTTTGAATCTGTTATTCACTGGAATCAGATATTATATGCAAATAGATATTCTGCATACCCTTTGACTTTTATATTTATGAAGAGGAAGTGTGTTTGGCCCCAAAATGTATTGGCTGTATTCAGCTATGATTCAATTTTATCACCTCACCTAGGTGGATGCAGCATTGATCCAATGCTGCATTTGTCCCCCACTGCCCCACTGAGTGATCAAACACTGCTGATCGCTCAGTTCTCCCCACTGCTCTAAGCAGAGAGCTGTGACTGTCAGTCAATGGCTCTCTGCTCTCCTCCTCCAACACTCACTGAAGCACTGTCCTGGGGAGGAGAGGGAGCTCCTAGCTCAGTCAACCATTGGTGCAGCTGAGAGGCTGAGCCAGCTGTCGATCCAGGCATGTGGGTGGATCCCGACTGTAAAGTCTGGATCTTTCCCCAGCTGGGACTGGACTCCTGAACTGTACTCTTGTGATCCATAGGAGAACTATGGCCAAAAAAGCTTTGGCCATACTTATCCTTTTAAACTACCTTGGACTCCTGGACATTTGCTTGATGCGCTCATTGGATTGTATGTATATTACTTGTCATCCAGTTAGGGATATGATACACTTTTAGGCTGGATTCACGCCTTGTTCTTCGCGCTTAGCTCATGTTGAGGTTCACTTTAAGTGCACTTGAGTTCATGTGTGTTGATATGGGTTTTTCACTGTGTTGCATTGAAATGTTTTTTTTTTCTACAGCAGAATCCAAAATGTATATTTTAATTTCCTTAATGTGTCCTGCGTCATAGTGGGTTGCAGTATATTAAATTTTGACCCAGCATAGATTGCACAGTGCGTTGATGTGAACCGGTCCAATGGAAATAATAGACTTCAGTTTATCATGGTGTGGGTGGGCCCTATGTGACACTGTCTGTTCCTAGCTTTTACAGTTGTGAGAAATGAAGATTGTAATAACTGTAATTCCACTTGCTTTCACACATATGTCACCTGCTGATGGCATTTATTGCATTATAGTCTGCCTTATGTGAGTGAAACAAATTAACCATTTTGTTTTGGGGTCTTATGGGAAGAGTTCTATAGATACTTTTATAAGATCATTTGGAAAACAGTAATTATTTCCCTTAATAATATACCAAAAATTTCATTTATCAGCTGCTCTTTTTACCACTGTAGAGCCACAATGTTTTTAATGGAAAGTTTACATTTTCAGCCATTGGAAAATACACTTCTCTGGTTGATAAACACCATGAAGCACATTTAAATGACGAATGTTGGCCTGCAGGTGAGAAACAATCCAAACAGTGTATACAGCTAAATGTGTTTGATGAAGTCATGAATAATGTCTTACCCAGCATTAATGTTGGCCTGTAAACACACACAGCAAACAGTGCATACAGTCAGCTCTGTTTAGAGAAGACATTAGTAATGTCTCATTCTGCACTAAATCTGTCCTATGAAGGTGGTGCATTGAGCACAGGCACTCTTATCAATGTGAATGCACTTGCCATACACAAGTTAATTCATTAAGCCCCATGATTTATTTTAAGTGGGTATGTCATTTTATGACATGATGCTTATAAAAATGTTCAAGTCAAGTATATCAGTGGTTCTCAACCCTGTCCTCAAGTACCCCTAACAGGCCGTGTTTTCAGGTTTTCCTTTATCTTGCACAGGTGCCTTAAATCAGAGTCAATAGCTTGGTATTTTGGACAGCTATTTTATCTAAGAGAAACTCCTAAAACATGGCCTGTTGGGGGTACCTGAGGACAGGGTTGAGAACCACTGAAGTATATCAATATTGCATACATTTTAAATGATATTTTCCCTTAAATTAGGTATTTAACCATTACAAGCCCATGTTTCTCATAAATAGTTTTTTTTCTAAAAACCACGAAGGCTCCCATTTCTGCTCCATAATGGATACCACAGCTTACAGTCTTGTAAACCCTACCTCTTGGTTTGTTAATTATTCCATTGAAAGGACTTTGTTATATCTGTTCTGGAAGGGCAAGAAAATACCTAAAATGTTTTAAGACAATTCCTGTCCAAGGGTGACAATGCTGCTACTCCATAGATTCCGTAGAGGAGTGAGAATGTTACCCTAGAACAGTGGTCTCCAAACTGCAGCCTGGGGGCTGGATGTGGCTCTTTGCGTGCTTCTATTTGGCCTTGGGGCATTATTTCTCCCCCTGTTGCTGACATAGTTTCTGCCACTGACACCAACAGTTGGCGGTTAGTGCTCGATTTTTTTTGGGGGGAGCGGCAAACAAACCACCCGCCGCCACCCACCCGGTTTGGTCGATCAGTCAAACTCCCTACTCCCCCACCCCCATTGCTCACTTGTCTGCCCACCAGCCCTGCACTTACCCCATCTAGGTTGTGGGCAGTTTTGGCTCTTTCCTGCGTCTCCTCGGCAGTTTCAGGGAGGCTTCCCCTGCATCTCCTCGGCGGCCAATATGGTCGCTTTTCCTCTTATCCAATCGGGTCTTAAGACCCGCTTCCTGATTGGCCGGGAAGAGAATCAGGAAGACAACTGCGAATATTAATTTGCTATTGTCACACAACTGGGTGGGCACAGGGCACAGTGCTCTGCGCCCCAAGCCAACCCTTTTTTGAAGCCAATTAGAGCCTCAGGCTCTAATCATGTGCTTCCAAAAAAAAAACACATTTAAATCCATGCGTCCGCCAAACTGCATGTAGATTAGGGGCCGGGCACATGGATTAGGGGGCCAGCACCCCTGCGCCCCTTATGTACGGGTCACCACTGGCCACTATTCCTCCCATTAACACCAATGATGGGGCACTAATTCTCCCAATAACACCAATGTTGTTGCACTAATCCTCCCATTGACACCAATGATTGAGCAATATTCCCGCCATTGACACCAATGATGGGGCACTATTTTTCCCATTGATACCAATGATGGGGCACTATTACTCCCTCTAATGCAAATCACAGAGCACTGTTTGCTACCACTGATGCCAGCGCATTTTCTTTTCCTACTGGCCACAGTGCGGCCCCCCTAAAGTTTGAAGGACAGTAAACTGGACCTTTGTTTAGAAAGTTTGGAAACCTCTGCCTTAGAAGTGTGTTACTACATACTTATCACACACTTCTGGGGTCACCAGATGAAAATAAATAAAGAAAAAATAGCCATCACATCTATGAACTGGTGAGCTGTAATGTATTTCATATCTGTTTCAAATACCACTTTGTGCATTGACATACCTCCTTAGGCCCAATATGTCTGGACAGTATGGTCACCTGCTGAATGGGCACTACCCACAGGCAGCTTATCTCTTCAATAAGGCACAGAAGTTGTCTAGTTTTTAATGCTGTTCGTATCTTCCTGTATCAGTGAGTCCTGCCCTTCTTCAAAACGAAAAAAAATGTTTGGTTGGAGTTTTGCCTTAAATTTGTATCTAGAAAAAAAAAATGAGATTAAGAAATTGTGTAAATGGGCAAAGACAGCATGCTTTCGGATGCATTCAGCTTTCAACTCAGGTTAGTTTGAGACATTTCTGAGTTTCTTTACAAGTGTATTAGACCTGTACTTGATCTTATTCTGACCTTTATTAAGTATGTCTGTATCAAGCTGCTTTTCTGTTTCACCATTGCTTACTCAGGCCATTTATCCCAGGTATGGGTCAATAGTAAAGTAGAAGATGTTGGGTGTGGGTCATGAGTCATTTACCATGAAAGCTGAAAGCCTTACAGTGACCTAAATTTTGGATGTACAAGTGTGCTTTGTTCAACTTCAACTTGGAATGTCTGAACTTTGGGGTGAATGGAGGTTTTATATTTTCTTTTGAGGCCAAATATTTTTTAAAACTCGATTCCACTTAAAAAGTGATATTTTAGTCATAGTTGGGGCCTGCAGCGTGGAAAGTATCTAGGCAAGGATAAAGTTGAGCGAACCCGGACTGTAAAGTTCGGGTCCGTACCGGACTTTAGGGTGTCCGTGCCCCAAACCCGGACATTTGAAAAAAAGTCCGGGTTCAGGTTCGGTATTCGGGTATTTTTGGCGCCTTTTCTATAGCTGCTGGGCAGCCAATCAACAAGATTTTCACTAGTTTGCCCTTAGAAGCCATCACAGCCATGCCTACTAATGGCATGGCTGTGATTGGCCAGTGCATCATGTGACTCAGCCTCTATATGAGGCTGGAGTCACGTGGCGCCGCGTGTCAGATTGTCTTAGACTAGAGTAGGGAGAGCTTCATGGCGGTGCTGTGAGGGAAAGATTAGCGTTCACATCCATCTCAGACTGCATTAGGGAGACCTTCATTGCGGTCCTGTGAGGGAGACATTAGCATTCAGAACCATCTTATAGTGCATTAGGGAGACGTTCCTGTCTGTGCTGTGAGGGAGACATTAGCGTTCAAAACCATCTTATAGTGCATTAGGGAGACGTTCCTGTTGGTGCTCTGAGGGAGAGATTATCATTCTAAAACCATCCACTACTGCATTAGGGAGAGGTTCCTGTTGGTGCTCTGAGGGAGAGATTATCGTTCTAAAACCATCTACTACTGAATTAGGGAGAGGTTCCTGTTGGTGCTCTGAGGGAGAGATTATCATTATAAAACCATCTCCTACTGCATTAGGGAGAGGTTCCTATTGGTGCTCTGAGGGAGAGCTTATCGTTATAAAACCATGACCTACTGCATTAGGGAGAGGTTACTGTTGGTGCTCTGAGGGAGAGTTTATCGTTCTAAAACCATCTCCTACTGCATTAGGAAGAGGTTCCTGTCAGTGTTGTGAGGTGGAGATTATTGCTAAAATCATCTCATACTGCAGTAGGGACAGGTTCCTGTCGGTGCTGTGAAAGACAGATTATTTTTCTAAAATCACCTCATACTGGTGTAGGGAGAGGTGCCTGCTGCTGGTGTGAGAGGTGGAGAGGTTCCTGCTGCTGGTGTGAGCGGTGCATTTCTTGCACAAAAATAAAAAGTGCATCTACAATTTTCTTTTTTTTTAAAAAAAAGAATAATAATTTATTATTCTTTTTTTTTTTTAGTATTAATAAATAGTGCTACATAGTACATTTGTGTCCAGAATGAGGAGAGCGTCAAATAAGGGACGTGGTCATGGTGGTGGTGCTGCTGGTGTTGGTGGTGTTGCTGAAGCTCCTGTTGCAAGGAGAGGATGTGGTCGATATGTGCCAGCTACACGCACAAGTGAAACACCTTCCTCAGGTAGCCGACAGAACCTTCAACGTTATATGGTAGGCCCGAATGGCGCTCAACGAATGGTGAGACCAGAACAAGTACAGGCGATAGTAGATTGGGTGGCTGACAATGCCTCCAGTTCCTTCACATTGTCTCCCACCCGGTCCCTTGATGAAAGCTCAGAGTTGGCACCTGAACCCCATGGCCATCTGTCTTTCACCTCAGCCCCTTGTAAATCAGCCAAGCAGTCTGGGCCTCAAGTCATGCAACAGTCTCTTATGCTTTTTGATGACTCTCCTGGTGTGCTCTGCCTGCTTTGCTCAGAGATACACAGAGACTTAGTAATGACATCACTGGATGTAAGATAAGGTATGTAATGAAAATTCAAAGTATTTTTTATTTAAAAATTTCAAAAGCACGTTGATGGGGGAAAGAGGAACCAGGGAAGGCAAAATACAATCAGATTAAACTTGAGGTTTAACTTTTACAAATCACACAGTGAACCAGGAAAACCCCCTGAGCACACTTCCCAAGAGCTTTTACTTTTACATTACAAATAATTATTGCCCTTGTCCATCTGATACTGGACCAAAACCTTTAACAACAATCAATCTGGCTTTGGGTCATCGCATGGTGGGTAGAGCTTGGCTGTGAATCAAAGCACACATGAATACCTAAGTGCAAGAAATTGGGAAAACATAAAAGTTACTAGCAACCAGATATCTCTTGTTAATTGTGCTTCAGAGGTATATTGTTAGTTTTATACACTAAATTCATGTTACAGGCTTGCTTTAATACCACTTCAGCCCCGGAAGGATTTCCCAGTTTAGGACCAGAGCACTTTTTGCGATTCAGCACTGTGTCGCTTTAACTGACAATTGCATGGTCCTGCGACGTTGTACCCAAACACAAATTTGCGTCCTTTTTTTCCCACAAATAGAGCTTTCTTTTGGTGGTATTTGAACGCCACTGCGTCATTTCTGATAACTGCTCTAGACAAAAGAAGAGCGAGAATTTTGCAAAAAAAAAAAAAAAAACAATATTTCTTACTTTTTGCTATAATACATGTCCAAAAATATTAAAAAAAAACATTTTTTTTCCATCGGTTTTGGCCGATTTATATTCTTCCTCATATTTTTGGTAAAAAAAAAAAAAACGCAATCGGCGTATATTAATTGGTTTGCGCAAAAGTTGCCGCATTTACGAATGATGAGAATTAATTTATGGGGTTTTTAATTTTTTTTTTTTTTTACTAGTAATGGTGACGATCTGCAGTTTTTATCGGGACTGTGATATTGGGGCAGACATGTCGGATCATTTTGACACTTTTGGGACCATTGGCATTTATACAGCAATCAGAATGAAAATGCATTGATTACTGTACAAATATCACTCTCAGGGAAAGGGTTAACCTGCAGGGGGCACTCTAAGGTGTCAACTGTGTTCCCTGTGTATGTTCTAACTGTATGGGGGCTGGGCTGGCTGGGGGAGGGGAGTGATCGCAGCTCCCATACACAGGGAGCCTGCGATCACATCCCTTCGCCCTCTGTCAGAACGGAGATCCGTATTTACATACATGGATCCCTGTTCTGTCACTCTGGGGGAGCGATCGCAGGTAGCCGACAGACATCGAATCTGCCCTACCCGCTCCCTGGCTCCCCAGAACACAGTGAGCGCTCACGATACTCGTTCTCGTGGCCGCTGTCACCTGACGGCGTTTCCCTATAACGAGCCAAGTTGCCACCATCAAGCCACGGCGGGCAGTCGGCAACTGGTTAAGGCATCCAAAAAGCTGGCAATATTGTGGCTTAACCACTTCCCGACCAGCGCCATAAATAGGCGGCAGTCGGTTTTGAGCGGCTCTACCGGGACAGCTGCAGGCTATATCCCAGTATCATTTTTTAGAGTGGGCGGTTGGCTATCCAGGGGAAATGACCGATCCGGCTCGGGAGCCGCTCAGTCGTTACCCCAGGGGGCGGGAGGGGACACCCCCCTCCCGCCGCCTTCCGCCGCTCTTCTCCGGCTTTCCAGCCCACCGGGAGACTGGAGCGATGATCTGGCGCCTCCGCCGGCTAGAATGAGACCTGATAGAAGCCGTAATCGGCTCCGATCGGGTCTCCTTCGGCAAATTCCAGAAGCGACGTCACAATGTCACTTCCGGTTTACTCGGCGGCTAACGGCGCCAATTTTAAAAAAATGACAGTATTCAGAATCGCTGTTTTTGGCGATCTGAATACTGTGAAGTGCAAAGGAGGGATGGGGTGTACCTGTCACCATATATTACTATCACAAGGGATGTTTACATTCCTTGTGATAGCAAAAAAATTATCAGATTTTTTTTTTTAAAGGAACAGTGTTAAAAATAAAACAATTAATATAATTAAAAAAAAAAAAAATTTAAAGCGCCACCGTCCCCGCGAGCTCGCGCAGCAAAGAAAACGCATACGTAAGTCGCGCCCACACATGAAAATGGTGTTCAAACCACACATGTGAGGTATCGCCCCGATCGCCAGCGTGTGAGCAGTAATTCTAGTAAAAGACTTCCTCTACACCTCTAAGCTGGTAACCGATAAAAATTTTTAAAGCATCGCCTATGGAGCTTTTTAAATAACGGACTTTGTCGCCATTCCGCAAGTGCGCGCAATTTTCAACCATGTCATGTATGGTATCTATTTACTCGGCGTAACATCCTCTTTCACAATATTGGGCTAACTTTACTGTTGTCTTATTTTTTAACTCAAAAAAGTGAAATCTTTCCAAAAAAATTGCGCTTGAAAGACCGCTGCGCAAATACCGTGTGGCAAAAAGTATTGCAACGATCGCCCTTTTGTTCTCTAGGGTGTTATAAATAATAAATAAAAATATAATGTTTGGGGGTTCTAAGTAATTTTCTAGCAAAAAAAACAGTTTTTAGCTAGTAACCAACAAAGGTAAAAAAGGGGCCCGGTTGGTAAGTGGTTAATGTGAATAATTGCATTTTACTACCATCTTGATCATAATTGTTAAATTCCACTTTAAACTGAATATGAGAGGTATATTTTCACTTGCACGTTCCACAGAACCATTCACTAGCTTGCTACTACAAATATATTGTTCTATTTAATTGATATTGCTTAGTCATTATGAGTGTTGAAACTAAAGTCACTGATAGCCTTATTTCTAGACTGCTCATGTCATCCGTCAGTGGGCAAACCTGGTGGTCTATTAAGCTGTATAAGCTAGGTCTGTGGTGAAACACACAGACATTTAATATCTTCTTCTGTCATTTACAGGAAACAGCATCAAGTACTGCTATGAAGATGCATGTGTGGAAACTGAGCCAAAATATACTAAAGCTGGCCATACCCTTCTAGGAATTCAGATAATTCTTATTGGCTCAACTGAATTTCGAGCAGTATATGGCTCTTCTTGCACCACTTAGTTCAATAAAAGTCAATTGTTCAATCATTTTTTATTGATGGAACTTGTCATAAAATTGTTGGCTGAACAGCACCTGGATCTGTATCCAATCAGAATACAATAGCCTAGCAGGAATTGTAATTTATCCATTCGCACCTTTATGGGGAATCGGTAAGATTTATTTGGCTCAGCCTGCAGGCTAAATTAAACATATCCGTGCATGGCCAACTTTACTCACACATTGGTTGCAAACCACAGCAACCAAACAGATTTGAGTCCACTGTTGTCATATCAAACATTAATTCTAATAAGCTGCTATGGATTATGTATATTGCATTGTCCTGCTAATTAGCGCCCTCTACTTTAGGTAGGTGCTTTAGGTAGGATTTTTGTCAGAGTAGGCAACATTTAGGCAGACTTAGCCATTGATAGGCCTGTTTGTTTTGTTCTGGGCAAAGGAGTGGCCCAGGGAGGTGGCTGCTGACTGTGGGTAGCGACACCTCTTGGTTGACTCCTCCCCTTTGTTTCCAGAATATTCTGGAAAAGGGGAGTGGGACAGAGAGGTGGAGCTACCTGGGCATTTGGAAAGCCCTGACCGATCTGAATTGGCAGAGGGCAGGCCTTCTCAAATAGCCTGGGTCAGCCCAGGGAGGAAGGAGAGTGCGGGTGTAAGTTGGATAATGGAGATGGAGTACTGAGGCTTTCGGTGGGCCTTGAGGGAGTCCCCAGTCTGGGGGGGTGACCTCAGCCCGGGGCTTGGGTGCATCCAGGAGGAGTGAGATCCTGGTGGAGAGGCACAAGGAGGAGCAGGAAAGGACAGGACAGCAGGAGGTGAGTATGACCAGCAGGATCTCCAGGAGGAGTTCACCGGGTGTTGGAGAGTGACACAGCCCAGGGAAGTGGAGATGCACTCTCCAGCAGATTGGGAAAGAGACAGTCTGGAAAAGGTGCAGGAGGAGACTGGGATTTTGGTGTTGATGGGCAGTGAGCAGGCGTGTGAAGTTGCGAAGACTGGTGAGGCCTGGAAGATGATGGGCTGGGAGCACTAGTCCATCAAGGCTCGCTAGCACTTAAACTTAATCTACACTATAGGGGCCCCGCGGTGCCTGCATGCAAAAGGCTGTTGCTGAGGCCTGGTCAAAATCCAGAGCAGGCCTCCCTGTGTGCTAGCTAGGCCTTGAACAAGTATTGTGCAGGAGAGAGGAACAAGGAGTATTGGAAAGCAAGTGATGTGCTGGAGTGAAGAAAGAGAATTTTATATACTGAGATGTATATAGATGTCCCCTGAAAGAACTATTGATACGTGGGCATCCCATAATCATTCTCTACCCCATCCAGGTGTAACCCCCTAAATAAAACAAAGAAAAAACAAAGAGACAGTCTGTTTGATGACTCTGGATGCAAGCAAGGAGTGTGATTGAGGGCAGCGTGAGCAGGTGAACCACTACTTCCAGCAACCACTGCGGGGGCATGGCTACATGTGTTTGACTGCATTAGTTAGGATTGCATTGCCATTTATTTTAAATAGCACCCCCCAAGCATCCACATAATCCACCTGTTCTACAATGCACCACAAAGCATTGTGCTTTTTACCTATATTGGGCTAAAGCACACTGCAATGTATGCATTACTGCTGCCCATCTATTCCACATTCAGTTGTAACTGAATCCCTCATATTAGGCATCTTGGCTTAGGGCTAATTCAGTCTGATTTATGAAGGGCACCTTTAGATTTACAAAAAGATTTTTTTAAAAAAGCATATAAAAATAAAAAAATGGGGCAGACTCAATGGACCAGTTGGCCTTTTTGATGCCATCACTCTTCTATGTGTCTATGACTTATGTATTGCATGTTTTTCTGCACTCAGGTTTCTCAGGTCAAACTCCAACAAGAACACAGTCCCCATAGAGTTTGTATGCTCTCCCCTTGTTTGCACAGATTTAATTCAGATGCACTAGGTTTTTCCAAAACATAATGGATAGGGTAAATGACTTGTCCACAAAAATGCCCTACCCTATAGTACTTATGTATCACTGTAGTAAAGACACTCTTTGGTAAGATTCTTTTTGATGCTCTACAGAAAAGCAGTTATACAGTAAAAATATATTTCTCTTTATCTGTTTTTTTAATCTGTGCAAAACAGACACAACAAAAGCTTAAGAGACAAAAAAGATGTAGATGTAGCGGTTATCAAACAAAAACATCCACATATGCACACCACATCAGAACATACATCAATTCATGAGATTATTATCAGCTAATGCAAAATCCACAGCATTTGGTGCTAGAAGCTTAAATGGTAATGTGATGACTCATAGCAGTCATTTCATGTATTTCACATGCTAATGCAAAAGACACACAAAAAAGCACACTAAAAAAAGAACAAATTTAAATAATTGACTAACTTTTGTCTCAAATAATTATTACCAAATGTTCTGTGGTAACCTATCAAGTAGCTCAAACCATAAAAGAACCCAACATTTTTTTTGATGTGGTGTTTTGGTGGTTACGAAACCAATAACAAAACAAAATTTGAATCAAATTTTACATCGAACTCCAATCAAATTCTAACTGTACACATACTGCTGCAATCAAAGACTGTGTGTGTTATTAGAGTAGAGTACCATTTCGAAATAATACTGTTTTTGTTAAGCCAAAAGGTGATTTAAAGATTCATTGTAATCATTTGATGAAGATTTTCCTTATGTTTGTTCACTTTTGCCACATCGAAGTTTTCAATTTGACCAATGCAAAGTTTATCGATTTGAACGTTTTGAAACTAAAGAAATTGGTAAATTTGATGAAAATTCGGAAAAGACATGAAACAAATGCTGAATATGAATCCCGAATACGAATCCCGAATAAGAATCAGCCGAATTTAACACAACTAAACAACTAGATTATTGAATCAAAATGAAACTAAACAAATTTTTTCACCATGCACATGTCTAATGTGAGTGTATTTTCAACCTCTTATTAAAAAATCTGTGATATTTTATGGAAAGCATTATGATTCTCTTTAAGCTTTGATTTCTGGGTATTGTTTCTGCATTTCCTGGAGTGTGTTTTTAACTGGATTACATCAAGTGGAGTTTCTAATCACTTTGGCATATCTAATACATCCCTTATGGGGATATGCGTGTTATACATGGGTCAAAAAATGTGGTGAGCTGCTAGTGGTGACGGGGTGTGCAGTTTTTCATATCCCGGAAGACATGAAAAGTGAAAATTAGAGATTTTGAGTTAATATATACATGTGGACTTTAACCACTTAGTGACTGAGCCATAGCCGAATGATGGCTACAGCGTGGTCACTTAACTCTGGGAGGGCGTACAATGACATCCTCCGAGAATCGCGTGCCTTGCGCGCTCCGGTGGGTCACGGATCACAGTAAAGGGCAAATGACAGCGGCCCTTTTCCACGTGATCACTGTCCAATGACGGAGCGATCAGTGTAAACAAACTGGCGTCATGTCCAGATCGTGTGAGCTGCGAAAGGGAGAAGATGCAGCGCGAGGCTGCAAAAGGTATGCCAGCCCCAATCCATGCCCATAAATGCCCCAATCTGTGCCCATAAGTGCCCCAATCTGTGCCCATAAAGTGCCCCAATCTGTGCTTATAAGTGCCAAATCAGTGCCAATCAGTGCCCAGCAGTACCCCAATCTGTGCCCAGCAGTGCCCATATCAGTGCCCAGCAGTGCCAGATCAGTGCCCCTATCAGTGCCCAGCAGTGCCATATCAGTGCCCAGCAGTGCCATATCAGTGCCACATCTGTGCCCCATCAGTGCGCTACAGTGCCACGTCATTGTGCAATTTATGTCCCTAGAACGCCTGAAGGTGCTCCCTGCATGTTGGGCCTCTCTGTGTGGTCAGGCTGTGTAAAAGTCTCACACATGTGGTATCACCATACTCAGGAGGAGTAGGATGTGTGTTGGGGGAAATTTGTGGTATGCATATGCCATGTGAGAGAAATAACCTGTTAATATGACAATTTTGTGAAGAAAAAAATATCTTCATTTTGCAAAGAATTGTGGGAAAAAATTACCACGTGAAAAAACTTGCCATGCCTCTGACTAAATACCTTAGAATTTCTACTTTCCAAAAAGAGGTCATTTGGGGGGTATTTGTACTTTCCTGACTTGTTAGTGTCTCAAGAAAAGAGTAGAGTTGAGCGAACCCGAACTGTAAAGTTCGGGTCCGTATCGAACTTTGGGGTGTCCGTGACCCGGACCCAAACCCGGACATTTGAAAAAAAGTTCGGGTTCTGGGTTCGGGTATTTGATCACGCATGTTGAATAGCTGCAGGGCAGCCAATCAACAAGCGTTTCATTGGTTTGCCCTTAGAAGCCATCACAGCCATGCCTACTAATGGCATGGCTGTGATTGGCCAGTGCATCATGTGACCCAGCCTCTTTATAAGCTGGAGTCACTTAGTGCTGCATGTCACATGCTCTCTGGGTAGTGTAGGGGGGGGATGCTGCAGGCGCTGTGAGGGACAGATTGCAGATATAATAACATCTCATTGATCTGATTGTGGACTAGGTAGAGATTACTACTACTACTGCTTTGGGGGACAGATTGCAGATCTCATCCTGCATTACAGAACGATCTGCTTTGAGGGACAGATTGCAGATCTCATCCTGCATTACCGAACAATCTGATTGTGTTACCGAACGATCTGATTGTGGACTAGGTAGCGATTACTACTACTACTGCTTTGAGGGACAGATTGCAGATCTCACCCTGCATTACAGAATGATCTGATAGTGGACTAGGTAGAGATTACTACTACTACTGCTTTTAGGGACAGATTGCAGATCAAATAACATCTCATCCTGCATTACAGAATGATCTGACTGGACTAGGTAGAGTCTACTGCTTAGAGGGACAGATTATTGTTCTAAAATCATCTCCTAGTTCTATAGGGTCAGGTTCCTGCTGTTGCTGTAAGGGACAGATTATTGTTCTATAATCATCTCCTAGTTCTAAAGGGAGAGGTTCCTGCTGGTCCAGTAAGGGAAAGATTATTTTTCTACAATCATTGCCTACTCCTATAGGGTCAGGTTCCTGCTGTTGCTGTAAGGGACAGATTATTGTTCTATAATCACCTCTTAGTTCTAAAGGGAGAGGTTCCTGCTGGTCCTGTAAGGGACAGATTATTTTTCTAAAATCATTGCCTACTCCTATAGGGTCAGGTTCCTGCTATTGCTATAAGGGACAGATTATTGTTCTATAATCATCTCCTGGTTCTAAAGGGAGAGGTTCCTGCTGGTCCTGTAAGGGACAGATTATTTTTCTAAAATCATCGCCTACTCCTATAGGGTCAGGTTCCTGCTTTTGCTGTAAGGGACAGATTATTGTTCTATAATCATCTCCTAGTATATCGTTATCGTCCTTGGACTGGGATATCCTCATCCGTTACTAAAATCTTTTTATTAGACAGGGAATGTCCTGGTCGTC
>BLSH010191005.1:527511-538042 GCA_018402905.1 Glandirana rugosa
TACATCAGGTGTCCTCAGCGGAGTCCCTCCTTACATCAGGTGTCCCCAGCGGAGTCCCTCCTTACATCAGATGCCCCCAGTGGAGTTCCTCCTTACATCAGGTGCCCCCAGCAGAGTCCCTCCTTACATCAGGTGCCCCCAGCAGAGTCCCTCCTTACATCAGGCATTCCCAGCAGAGTCCCTCCTTACACCAGATGCCCCCAGCAGAGTCCCTCCCTACATCATAAATCCCGGGATTTCTATCGGGGTGGACTAAGATCAGAAGAGGGTCCAATTATCGGGATTGTCCCAGGAAAATCTTACTGGGGACTGTTGGCAAGTATGTATTTCTGGTGTGTCACTGAATAGACGATCACAACAAACTATGTTCAGTGACTAATTTTGCCAATTTGTATAACACTGACAGCTCAAGCTTTTTTGTTTTCAATTGGCTCTAAGCATTGTCTGCATTAAGGTAAAAAACCTTCTACTGTCTCCCCTCCTCCTCCCTAAGACTTACCTGAGACCTGTATCATCCAAGTGTTGTCCCTGCTCTCACAGGCTGCACTGATAATAGTGAAAGCCATTGGCTCCTGCTGCTGTCAAACAAATTCTGAGATGAGGTAGTGGGGGGGTGTTGCCAAGCCATGCTGTGTGTGTCTATGGGGGTGCATGTAAATAAGAAGGAGCGACGAGACCCAGCAGGTGACTCCAGTAGGGGGGAATAAGGGACGGAATTGCACAGAGCAGGTCAGTACAGAGTCTTTTTATTTTTAGAAAAGGAAAGGGAAGGGAAGGATTACCATCAGCTGTGTCTGAAAGACACAGCAGTCACACAGCGAGCCTGATGCATGCCGCAGCAGAGGTTCTGGGAGAACGTCTATTGATTCCCTCCCAGAACTGGACGACTGCACTGTAGCCATCTTTCAGCTATAGCCCGCTCTGCAAGTGGCTAATGTCCATGTATTAGCTGTTTTATTTTTCAATAAACATACAGTTGTAGTACAAAGCAAGCATGCAAGCATACAGGATACTCCTATGGGACACCATAGGTTTAGGCAACATAAGGAGAACATATAGAATAGGGAGTGTGTCAGAGCAGCCAGGGGACCATTTCAAAAGTAAATTCAAAGCAGTCAATGTATTGAATAAATAGCTAATACATGTAAGCTATATTATTATTATCTATTTTATGGACAAAAATAGACTTTAAATTTGAACTTTTGAAAAAAATCGATTAACCCTGGTCAAGTAATCATGTAACCACACTTGCAGCAATATGACGCATTCACACTTTGGGTATCTGATCACACGCCCTCCACAGTGTCCACACCTTTTGACTCATAAGCTACTTTGACAAAGCCCAAGCTCACTAGCTCTAATATTGTGACTACAATTGGTTATGAGGTGTATGATGGGAACTATGTGGCTCACCAGTTCCTTAAAGTATTTATGAACAAACAATGTTATTGACTAACTTTGCAGGTAAGATAACTGCTTTTGCATAGTTTACGCAATTATATTTCTAATTTTTTTACAGGTTGTGTATGTCAGAAGCAGGCTGTAATTGGGAGGAATTGTGTACCAGAGGCAAGCTAAGATTTGTCTGGGGATGTGGTGGTTGAACAAACTATCCAAAACAGAGATGCTGTGTGTCTGCATAGTGTCCAGTACCTCTGAATGGCCAGCCAAATGAAGAAAGCTGACCACACTGTCAAAGTCAAAGCCTTTAGCTTTTGTGATAGAGTGCTCGTGCCAATCTTGACAGTTGAAAATCGTAGATCAGTTTGGGGGGATAAATTGCAGGGTACATCAGGCAGTAAAAAGAAAGGCCTACTTAATCCATCATGTTAATTTGATCAAGCCATAGAAGGAGTGAGAATTCCCTACTGAACAGGACATGTCTAAACATTTTTTTACTTAATGCATTCTGTGCATTAAGGTAAAAAAGACCCCACTAACTGTCCTACCCCCCTGTATTCCTAAACACTTACCTGGCATCATGTCACCGCTTCAGCACTGTCACCGCTTCAGCACTGCTCCCTTCACTTCCTGCTTTTATAGGCTCCTGCTGCCTATGTGGGGTGTGGCTTACCAGCACTGTGTTTGTCTATAGAAGAATTGCACATTGACTGGTCCAGTTCTATTGTCCTCATCCTGAAGCAAGATGGTAGCCTCTGATTCTTTAATGGTTTTAGGAAATTAAATGAAGTCTTCATATTTGATGCCTACCCTATACCCAGGGTACATGAGTTAAATGAATGGCTGGATTCAGCCTGATGAATAATGACACTTGACCTTACCAAAGGTCACTGTCAAGTACTGTTAATAGACTGGGCTAAAGTGAAAACTGCCTTTCTACATCAGAGAGGCACCTCCAGTATATGAGGTTGCTATTTGACTTGCATGGTGCCCCAGCTTCCTTCCAGTAGACAATGGATCACATTCATAAGCCCCGCAAAGCTTTCATCTGTTTATGCAGATGATACAGTCATCTTTAGCACAGACTGGGAGAGTCACTTGCCCAAGGTGCAGGCTGTCCTTGATGCTGTCTGGGATACTGGTCTGATGGTCAATCCTAAAAAGTTTGCAATTGGCTTAGGACTTCCTCTTTATCTGGTATATCATTGGGAGGGGAATATTAAGCCCCCAAATCACCAAAGTAGGCATAGGTTATTTTTAAAAACATAGGTTAGTTGGCAATAGTGGGTTACTGCCGAAGTGGCCATGGTGGCAGACCTTCTCACAAATCTCACAAACGGAAACAAGCCTAGAATGTTCACCTGGACCCAAGTAGAAAAGAGAGTATTTAGAACCTGAAAACAGCCCCATGTAGCTGCCCTGTGCTGATTGCCGCCAAAATTAATTTGAATTTCTGATGAAAACCTAGGAGCAGTTTTGTCATTGGAGGTAAATGGTAGGAACATCCTGTTACCTTGCTTACCATGAAGCTGAGCACCAGGGAACGTAAATAAGGCTATTGTGGAGGGAGAGCATCTGGACATCAAGTGGGCTCTTGAAAGCCTAAAATATTATTAGTTAGGGTGTCAGTTCAGGCTCATTACAGAGCAAGCCCTGCTCTAGTAGATGGCCCACAATGAAGACTAAAATACAAGATGGAGGTTCCTTGCATTACATAATTTCAATTTGTAGTGTAATATAAACCAAGAAGTGAACAGTATAGCACTAATGCTCTGACCTGGGTTCCCAGTCTGTTTGCCCACATTGCTCAATCCTACAAGTTTGGACAGGGAACCGGGGTGGAGGGGAGTTTTGGGATAGGAAAATGGAAAGTGAAGCCAGCAAGTCCCTGGGAACCTACCTCTTTACCTCTTGTTTATGTAGTGCTCACCCCTGAAGGAGCTGCTGATGTTTGGGTTCCCCTGTTTCTAATGCTAGTGATCCACTAGGCAGTACTGCACTTTCTGACACACTGAGGCTGAAAGAAGGGTTGTTTGTTCCAGCTGGGGGCAGTATTGTGGATGGCCTTGTATGTTGTGGTTAGTATTTTGAATTTTATACGATGGGGTAGGGGTGTATGTATGAGTAGAGATATAGTGTGTGTGTGTGTGTGTGTGTGTGAAGCACACACAATCGCAGTGAAGCGATTGGCGGAGCGGGGCAGCAGTCGCAGATTGGTTAGTAAGGTGTATAAGTCTGGCAGCAGCATTTATGATAGACTGAAGGGGGGATAGCCTGTGTAAAGGTAGGCCAGTGAGGATGGAGTTGCAGTAATTAAGGCGGGAAATAACCAAGAAGTGAATAAGTTGTTTTGTGGTGTCGTTAGTCAGGAAGGGGCGAATTCTGGAGATGTTGCGGAGGTTAAGGCGGCAAGATTTAGCCAGTGATTGAATGTGGGGGCTGAAAGAGAGGTTCGAATCTAGGATTACACCCAGCACCCTGACATGTGTGAAAAGAGCAATGGTTGTGCCGTTGATCTCAATGGTAAAGTCATGAGGATGGGACCGGGGAGGAGGAAATATTACATGGTCAGTTTTAGAAAGATTGAGTTTGAGAAAGTGGCGTGACATCCATACCGATATGTCATTCAGTAAGTTTGTGATGCGTGAGGAGATTGAGGTGCAGAGTTGAGGAGTCGAGAGATAGATCTGGGTGTTATCAGCATAGAGGTGGTAATTGAAGCCATGGGAAGTTATCAACTGGCCCAGGGAAGCGGTATAGAGGCAGAATAAGAGGGGCCCAAGGACAGAGCATTGGGGTACCCCAACAGAAAGAGATAGAGGAGCGGAGGAGATGTTGTTGTATGTGACACTGAAGGTGCGCTGAGATAGGTAGGAGGAGAACCAGGAAAGAGCGCAGTCATGGAGGCCAAGGAAGTGGAGTTTGTTGAGGTGGTCAGCTGTGTCTTTTTTGTTTACAAAATGCTTTATTGGAAGGGTGGGTACAAAGAAAACATATAAAATATGTTAACAGTACAATCAAAGAGGTCGATGAGTATGACACAGTATAAAAGACATCAGGTAATAAATTGTACAGATGATTGAATTAGTCATTAATTATAGAATCCCAAAGAGACCATTTCTGATCATATGTACTAATTTGATCATGTAATGTACAGTGGATATATTCTGTAAGCCTAATTGTAGACATTCTTGAGATAACTTGACCATGTGATACTAGGTGTACGCCAGTTACAGGCGATCATCCAAATGACTACAGAGTGTATGCAGCAATCTGTTAATGTGACGAGGAACAATAGGAATTTTCTTGAATAAAAGGCATATTTGGGGTGAAAGAGTGATTTTATCAACTGTTAGTTTGTCTGCAATTTTAGTAGCAGATTTCCATATTGAATCTAGATGTTTACAATCCCAGAATATATGTATAAGAGTACCTTCATTTGGACAGCCTCTAAAACAGTTGGGGGAGCAGTTAGGGTAGTATTGATGAATTCTAGAGGGGGTCATATACCATCTAGTCATAAGTTTATATGGGGATTCACGGATAGCATGAGAGCAGCAACTCTTTTCCGAAGATTGCCAATCATTGTATACCAATCTCCAACAGAGACACTGCAATTAAGTTCTTGTTCCCATTGAAGCATAGGTTTAGATTTATCTATAATTAGGGGGTTGATACACAGTTTGTATAGAGAAGAGAACTGTCCTTTATCTCTAGAGGAAGAAATAAATATTTGTTCAAAAGAAGGTGGGATATTAAGGTTATTAATTGCACAGTGGGAGGAGTAGAATTATTTGATCAAGTTATAATTAGTAAGTTCAGAGGCTGGGAGTTTATAAGTGTTGCATAGGTATTCAAAGGTGCCAAACAGATTGTCTTGTGTAAGAGATTTCAAACTGGTGAGTCCCATCTGTTTCCAAATGATAAACTCATCGGGGTTGTTGAATGCCGGGGGGAAGCGAGAGTCTCCTAAAAAAAAGGCTAGTATAGGAGGGTGTGGGGATAATTGTAAAGAGTCTTTATATTTCATCCAGCTTTGGAGAGAGTGGGTAACAATCTTGTTGAGTTTATACATTTTTTTTTGAGTTTGATATGTTGGACCAAGCAATGCTCTCCAAACGGTATGGGTGAATGGCGTTGCATTCAAATGTTATCCATGGTATTGAATTAATAGGGCTAGGGGTGGTCAACTGTGTCAAAGGCAGCAGAAAGGTCTAAGAGTATTAGTATGGAGTACTGGCCATTGGTTTTAGCAGTTAGTAGGTCGTTGGTGAGTTTTAGTAGGGCAGTTTCAGTTGAATGTTGTGGGTGGAAGCCAGATTGTAGGGGATTGAGGAGGTTGTTGTCAGTGAGGTAGCAACTCATACGGTTGTGGACAAGGCGTTCAAGAAGCTTGGAGGCAAACGGGAGCAGGGAAATGGGTCTTAAGTTATTCAAACAGATGGGGTCCGGTGAGAGTTTTTTAAGTATGGGGGTAATCAGTGCATGTTTGAGTGGAGAGGGAAAGGTGCAGGAAGAGAGGGAGAGGTTGAAGATGTGGGTTAGAGAGTTTAGGACAGAGCAGGAGGGCGGTCATAGTAGTTCTGAGGAGACAGGGTCCAGGGGACAGGTGGTGGGGTGGGGTGGGGTGGGCTGTGAAAAGGAGTTTGGCAACTTCCTCTAACAGGATTGAAGGAGGAAAGTGTTGAGTAGGGTGTTGGACTTGGTGTGTTGGTTGGTGGAGGAAGCTGGACACAGGATATCTCATCACGAAATATGTAAATTTTGTTTTTGAAGTGATTGGCAATCTCCTGGGAAGTGAGCAAGTTAGTGGATGGAGGCAGTGGGGGGGTGGAGTAAGGAATTAAGGGTAGAGAAGAGTTGACGAGGCTTGGATGAGAGGGATTTGATAAGAGTGGTGTAGTAGATTTGTTTAGCGGAGCGGAGGCAGGAGTTGTATTTGAGAAGGGCAGATTTGTAAAGGGTGAAGTCTTGTAGGGATTTCGTTTATGACACACTCGCTCAAGAGTGCGGCTGCGTTTCTTGAGACTTCTAATGTCATCTTTTTGCCAGGGTTGTAGCAGACGAGGCCTGGTTCTGCATGTAGAGATGGGTGCAAGTGTGTCCAGGGAAGAAGACAATATGTTCTTGTAAACAGAAGTGGCCAGGTCTGGGCAGGACAGGGGTGTGATTTCATCATAAAGGCAATCAGTAGCAGAATGAAAAAGGGAAGGGTTGAGTTGGCAAAGGTTCCTGCGGGTAACTGTTTGCAGGTTGGCGGCATGGGAGGTAGGAGACAGGGAGAGTGTGAAACGGATGAGATTGTGATCAGAGAGAGGAAAGGGGGTGTTAGAGATGGTGCAGGGAGTGCAGAGGTGGGAGAATACAAGGTCAAGAGTGTTGCCATTGGAGTGAGTGGTGGTTTGTGTCCGTTGTGTTAGGTTGAAGGAGGAGATTAAATTGAGTAGTTGGGAAGTGGCTGAGGTGTTAGCACTGACTGTAATGTTAAAGTCTCCAAGTATGATGGCAGGTACTTCAGAGGAGAGGAAGTAGGGTAGCCATGCAGGGAAGTCGTCAAGAAAGTGTGTACACAGGGCCAGGGGGTCGGAGAAAATAGACGAATGCAGTGCACTTCAAAAAAACAGAGGGAAAGAGAGGGAGGTGTAGGAAGAACCTGGAAGGTGTTTTTTGGAGAAGTCCAACTCTGCCTCCTTTTCGTCCGCTGGATCTGGGTGAGTGAGACCAGTGGTAATAGCAAGGAAATTGAGGACGTTGGAAAGGAAAAGGTCAATGATGGAGGCAAGTTTGTTGGAGACAGAGCGGGCATTCCAGAGGGCACACATGGGGGGGGGCTGACTCTTGGAATCAGGGGAATTGAGATAAGACAGTGGGAGTTACAGGTATAGTCAGAGAAGCTAGACTGCCAGTTCTGGGGGTAAGAGTTGGCTGGAGGAGGGCCAGGGTTTAGGGCAATATCCCCAGACATAAGGAGTAGTAGGAGGGTGAGGGCAGCAAGGTGCGAGTGGGACCTATACGAGGGCTGGTGCTGCAGTGAAGTGGAGGTGGTGGCATTGTGTGGGCTCAGAATGAGTAGGAAGTGATAAGTGCAGAAGTGAGACTGTGAAGGGGATATGTATAGGCTGTAAGGGGGATATATATAGGCTGTGGGGTGGCAAAGGGGAGTTGAGAAATGAGAGTTTGAGGATAGAGGGTGTTACTGCAAGAGAGAGAAGTATGAGCATGTTGGAGAGTAGAGAAAGGGGAAAAGAGTGAAAGAGAAAGGAAAAGGGGAAATTTACAGAGTTTGTATTGGATAACTAATGTTTGTACTTGCCTTTACAGTAGTGCAGTTTTGAAAGTGCCAACACTTAAACGCACAGTGGCACTTTAACCAAGCAGTAGCCAACCTGTACCTTGCCAGCCATCCCAAGAGTTAAACTGAGTTTATACTGGGGTGAGATTGGGGGAGGTTAACAATTATTAAATTTAGAGCTAATCAAAAGGCACATGGAGAAAGTGGGGGGTTTTCTGTCCTGAAACAAATTCCTAAGCAGGAGAGAGAGCGCAAGATAAGCATAGGTGTTTGATCTTGGCCAAAACACCATAATAAAAGTAAGTGTAACCTCAACAGACAAGTATAAACTGCAGTTTCAAAGTCTTAACAAGGCAGTAGTTGATATCAGTAATGCAATGTAGCCCAGTGTTTCAGAGAAGAGTTTAGTCAGTGGTTACCGATGGTTATAGCAGGCAGATTGGCTGTTGTGTTGCAGGGTAAAGTGAAAGTATTTACAAAATATGTACTGAAGCTGAGTTGACCGTGAAGCCTTACAAGGGTTTTATTGCAAAAGCAGGTGAGGACCGTGTGCCTATTGCAGTTGCCCATATTTTATTGCCGGCTTTTTTACTTGTTCCTGTGCACCTGCTTTTAAAATAAAACTGTTTTTACTACTACTGCACTATGTTGGGGTGTCCCTTTTTTCATATGTGCCCCTCTGAAAACTACACTAAGGGCCTTTCTAATCCTGAGTGTGGTGATTCAGCCATCCAGTGGAAGAGGAGTCCACCATTGTCACTGTGAAGGATACCAACATCATTAGTCGTGGATCAGTCCACATAAGCCTAATGTGTTCACTGGTCGTACAACTATGTGTACCCATCTATTCCGGTAAGGACCCACCTTATTCTTTGTGTGATTGAAGAGATAGTCACCCTAGATTTGGACTGATCCCTTTTGTCCATTGAGATTGAAGATTTTGGGTGTCCCCTGTGATTGTGATCACGTCATTTGGACTATTTTGGACTTTATTTAATTTTAATTATAATAATTTTTTTCACAGTTCAATTTCAAAGTATCCCTTGTTATATCAATGTATGTTCTTTGATATTGGTAGTTTACTTTTGTTCACAAATCAATTTTCTATAGCGCAACACTTCATATATTTCTTTCTGGTTTGCATTATATGGTCTAATGCTGTGTTTGCTGCTTTCGTTCACCATTTGCGCAATAATCTTTTTCTATTTTGGAAAATATTGCTGGCCACACAAAATATTGACACTTTGGGCCCAATTTGGACATTTTCACTTAGGGTTGTACTCACTTTTGTTGACAGAGGTTTAGACATTAATGGCTGTGTGTTGAGTTATTTTGAGGGGGCAGCAAATTTACAGTGTTATACAAGCTGTACACTCACTACTTTACATTGTAGCAAAGTGCCATTTCTTCAGTGTTGTCACAATATATAATAAAATAAAATATAATAAAAGATTTACAAGAATGTGAGGGGTGTAATCCCTTTTGTGAGATACTGTATATACAGTGCCTTGAAAAAAGTATTCCTACCCCTTGAAATTTTCCACATTTTGTTTCACCCAAAAAATGTAAATGTATTTTATTGGGATTTTATGTGATAGAGCAAAACAAAGTGGCACATAATTGTGAAGTGAAAGGAAAATGATAAATGGTTTTCAAATTTTTTTTACAAATAAATATGTGAAAAGTGTAGTGTGCATTTGTATTCAGCCAACACTTTGTAGAACCACCTTTCACTGTAATTACAACTGCACATCTACAGAGTGACATTTTTGACTATTCTTCTTTGCAAAATAGCTCAAGCTCCCTCAGATTGGATGGAGAGTGGCTGTGAACAGTCATTTTCAAGTTTTGCCACAGATTCTCAATTGAATTTAGGTCCGTACTTTGACTGGGCCATTCTAACACATGAATATACTTTGATCTAAACCATTCCATTGTAGCTCTGGCTGTATGTTTAGGGTCGCTGTCCTGCTGGAAGGTGAACCTCCGCCCCAGTCTCCATTCTTTTGCAGACTCTAACAAGTTTTCTTCTAAGATTGCCCTGTACTTGGCTCCATCCATCTTCCTGTCAACACCGACCAGTTTCCCTGCTGAAGAAAAGCATCTCCACAACATGATGCTGCCACCACCATGTTTCATGTTGGGGATGGTGTGTTCAGGGTGATGTGCAGTGTTAGTTTTCCACCACACATAGCGTTTTGCTTTTAGGTCAAAAAGTTCAAGTTTGGTCTCATTAGACCAGAGCACCTTCTTCCACAGGTTTTCTCTGTCCACCACATGGCTTCTCGCAAACTGCAAAGGGGACTTCTTATGGCTTTCTTTCAAAAATGGCTTTCTACTTGCCACTCTTCCATAAAGGCCAGATTTGTGGAGTACACAACTAATAGTTGTCCTGTGGACAGATTCTCCCACCTGAGCTGAGGATCTCTGCAGCTCCTCCAGAGTTATCAAGGGACCTCTTGTTTGCTTCTCTGATTAACCGCTTGCCGACCGCTGATCGGCAATTGACGGCGACAAGGTGGCTCGTGAGCGCAAATCGCCGTCATATGACGGCGGCCGCGCTCACGAGCCTAGTGAGCGCGCTAATCAACACATGAGGTGTTTAGACCGGAAATACCTTCTCACCGTTCATCTTTCGGTAAAAACTTTCTTTCGGTATTCTTCAGGGGAAACGTCAAACGCTCTTCGGTACACCACCTGTCTCTTTTGGACACCTTCTTCCACGAGACCAGATTACTCTGGTTTGAACTTGAAAAACTGGATTTTCGTTTTGCGATACACACCACCTTTTGATTGTGACGTGTAGTGGGACTTGTGTGGTAGGGGTTGTACTTTGTA
>BLSH010191021.1:60699-79855 GCA_018402905.1 Glandirana rugosa
ACTGCACTGCCCAAGTTTTTTTTTTTTATTGCTGCATCCCATTAGGAAGATTCACTCTCTATTTGGATGGTTTACCATCATCATCAAAAGTGAAAGAAAATCGCAAATTTTTGGTTGCCACCAGAACAGCCAGGAGGAGAAATCTTCCAATGGGGACACTAATTCTGGTGAAAACCAGGGATGCCCTTACTTTGGAGGGATTTCCTCTCACTTCCTGTGTTGGCTATGGGACAGGAAGTGAAGGCAAATCTCCCTAATGGGGCACAGATGGAAAAAAAAACTACGGGTTATACTCCTCCCTATCTCTGTCCAAAAGTCTTGGGTCTCCATGAATTGTGCACCACATTCTGCATTAAGCCTTGCCTCCAGGCAAACAGTTAAATGTAGAGCTGGAATAAAATATATATACAGAAGCTGTTTGACCTGCCAAAGGATTTTTGTGTATTCAGTCTCCAGATTTAGGCTTCATGCACACTGGACATTAAAAAAAGTTCTAAAAACGTCAGTAGCTTTGCAGTGAGTTTTTCAGCTTTTTTTCAACGTTTTGCAACTAGCGTTTTTTTTTTCCTCAATTGATCTAAAATGTCCAAAAACGTTGGTGAGCAAGGTCGTTGTGCGCGTTGTTGCGCGTTTTTGAGCTTTGAACGTTTTTACAGCTGAAAAACATCTCAGAACCCTCTGGTCGTGGGTTTTTTTTTTTACAGCTCAAAACCCTTCTTCCAAAAACAGTTGATAACAGCCTATGTGTGCATGAACACATAGGATAACATCTGCTGTAAAAACATCCAGTGTGCACGAGGCCTAACACAGCTCTGTTTTATGTCTGCAGTTGGGGAGAGGCGGTAAAAATAAGTGGATAAGCTGCATTTTCCTGCTCCCAAGCTACAAAGGCATATGGGGGTATACACAGCTCAGAAACTCTTTGAGGAACCACTGACATAATTTATATGTCCTTTGCCATTACTAAACATACCAATCTTCCCACTGGGATATGGATATGTGTCCCGTGGGCCGGTAGGCACGTTTCCTCGTGGAGAGAACATTTTCTCCTTTTTTTTGATTTTACACTGCACTTATTTTGTTCTTGATGTCTACCATATGTATTTACAGAGCTATATACCACATATGATTCCTGGAGCCCTGAAGAAGCGGGATCAGGCGGATCCTGACTTCCATTGTCGTGATGATGCGGCTCCTGGACCGACTTCTGTGATGTCAGCAGAGAGCAGACTTCAGCCCGATCTCTGCTGAGAACGGTCACAGAGTGCAAAACAAATTGCGCTTCTGTGATCCATAGAAGGACAGCCAAATAAGCTTTGGCTATACTTCTCCTTTTAAAGCTTGTGGGAGGAGTTTTCATTCTTCCCTCACTGTTCTATGAAGCTGCATGACCCCTGACCCGCTGCCTGGACAGTGCCGATTGGCCCTGTGCTGATCACATTGCCCCCTCCCAGGAAATAGAAAACACTCTCTAGCAATGCACACGAAACTGAGCATGTGCAGAGTGCCCACAAGGCTCTGTTCTATCCAGATCCCAGCCCCCACCCTATGTGAATGAGTATGGGGTACATTGTACCCTTACCCATTCATCTAATAGGAAAATGTCAAAAATAAACCCACTACACAGGTTTCTAAATTATTTTATTAAATCAACTCCGGTGTCTTCTCCCTCTCCGGCTCTTCTTCCTGTTCTGGCGGCATCTTCTGCTCTTTTGCGGGGTCTTCTGTCTTCTCCACTGGCTGGGTCTTCTCCACTTTCTTCTCCCTCTGTTGTTCTTCCCATGTTGACTCGATGCGATCTCCCGAACGAATGCCGTCTCCGTGCAGTGCATTAACTTATATTGACACGGGGCTTGACCACCTGCTGATGTCATCCAGAGGCCCCGCCTGTTATGACGTCACCACTCATCATGCCTCCGGCAGTGACGTGATAGGGGGCCAGGCCGCCGCATAATGTCAGAGGGTGACCCTGCCCCATGCCAATGTAAGTTGACGCACAGTGCAGAGCCAGCATTAGTTTGGGAGATCGCGTCAAGTCAACATGGGAAGAAGAACAGAGGGAGAAGACGGTGGAGAAGACCTGGCAAAAGAGTGAGAAGACCCCCGCAAAAGAGCAGAAGAAAGAAGACGCCAGACTGAATTCATAAAAATACTTCAAAAACCTGTGTAATGTGTTTACTTTTGACATTTTCCTTTTAGGTGAATGGGTAGGGGTACAATGTACCCCATACTCATTCACATAGAGTGGGGGGCCGGGATCTGGGGGCCCCCTTCTTAAAGGGGGCTTCCAGATACCGATAAGCCCCCCCCCCCCCCCCGACCTCGACAACCACTGGCCAGGGTTGTCGGGAAGAGGCCCTTGTACTAATCAACATGGGGACAAGGTTCTCTGGGTTGGGGGCTGCAGGGCCCCCCTTGACCCAAAGCACCCCCCCCCCCCCCCCCCCATGTCCAGGACCATACCTTTCCTGACTTGCCGGGCTGCATGCTCGGATAAGGGTCTGGTATGGATTTTGGGGTGGGGGGGGGGGCTCACGCCATTTTTTTCCATTTTTATTGCTTATTCATTTTTGAGAGGGTTCCCTTTCAAGATTCTTGGCACAGAAGTCGCACCGCAAGTCGTATCATCATGATCCGATTTCTGGTGCAACTTCTATTCAACTCAATGGGCTCCCGTATTTTGAATAGAGACAGAGCAACGCCTGATGAAGCAAAACAGCTCTAGCGCTGGAGCCTCAGAACGCGCTGGTCCTGGGGGGGGGGGGGGTTTGGTGCTTAAAGATGCCTATGCCACTTCCAGCTCATAAGTGTGTGTGTGTGGCCATTGCATAACATGGGGAGGTGTTTTTAAGCTGCAAAAAAAGCTCAAAAACACAAATGTAAAACCTTAGGCCTTACACACACGGACGTTTCTTAAAAAATAAACAAAACGTTGGGCCCGACGTCAAGGAAAAAAAAATGCGTTTTTCAGCGTTATGCATCGGCGTTAGTGAGCATCGGCGTCAATAGGCATTTTTTTTAAAAAAAATCATCCCTCTATTTTTCAACCTAAAAACGTCAGCGTCAAAAAATGCCGGTTAACGCCGGTACAATATTGGCATTTTTTGGTGCTAGTTGGCGTTTTGCGGCGTCGGCGGCAAAAAATGACAAAACGTGACAGCCTCAGAACGCGTTGGCCGTGGGTTCTAGTTTCAGCTCACTAACGCCGACGCCATCTACAGCTCAAAAGCGTCGGCGTTTTTATGGGGCCATTGACTAACATGGAGAGCTGCAGAAAACGCCGGCGTCAAAAAACGTCCGTGTGTATGAGGCCTAAATGTGACAAAAAAAAAATGTAAAAGCGGCTGTGTTGGTCATAACAACCAATAACATTCAATGAATGATGCCTAAAAATGTACCTAATGAAGACGTGCAATTGGTGGTTATAGATGACGGACAAATCTCCTTTCCTGCGGTTATAAATCAGGGCTAATCTCTGTAGCACAATGGATGGCAGTCAGAGGGCTCGTTAAGATGCTGTTCACGTAGGCCCAGAGGAGAGAATTCCGAGTGCTGACTTAGCCGGGAATGATAAAGAGTCAATGTATGGGCCATCATTTATCCAGACGCCTATGGCGTAACCAGGGTCGTTACTTTGTTATAGAAGGGCCTGTGCCCTGCCAGGATTCATTTTCATGCTCGCCATGTCAACGTCACATACATCTTTATTGTGATAAATAACAGAAAAAGAACAAATCCTAAAATCCAGCGGTCGGTGTGCGGGTGTACAGTGTATAGTAAAGAGATAGAGGGGTAGGGTTGTACCAATGTTGTTTTTTTTTATCAAAGTAGGAGTGCCGATACTTTCGGTCAAGTACTCGCCGATACGGAGTAGGTACCTTTGCGGTGCAATCGCATGTGATTTGTGCAGAATGCAGTGCGATTCCTGTCTGAATTGCATGCGGCTTAACCCATCGATCCTTTGGCCTGGACCCAGACTTGTCATCGTGACTTCAGCCTGGGTTCCAGGGTGGATTTGATTTCAATCAAGTCGATTTAAATTTTTAATTTTTAAAGAGCATCTGTCATCTCTGTCCCGCAGAGGCTCCTCCTCTGACCCGCTGTTGACTCACTCGGCTGGTGATGCGGCAGCAAGTGAGTGAATTTATATTGATTTATTATATACTGTATCCAGGCTGGATTTGATTTAAATCATACTTTTTAATCTCTGTCACGCAGTGGCTGCTCCTCTCACCCGCTGTTGACTTGCCGACAGTCCCATTCACTTTAATGGGACGGCTGGTGGTGCGGCAGCGAAACAACAAGGTGAGGGACGTGGCGGCAGCAGGTGAGTGGATGACTGCTAACGGGCGCTGCCATGATGGATCAGAAATGAAAGGTGCTCTTTAAATGTAAGGACTTATTCTTGCTGGTAGTTAGAATCTTTATTTGCAAACAAAATGAAGGTTTCCTATATAGAATAATAAGCTGTCAGGTTAGTAAAACAGCGATATGAGAACCGATTCAATCATACAGTTTGTAGTGTACATAGATTTGCAAAACATTGGGATAAAGGAATATTCATAAATTTTGTTTTATCTAAGAGTCGGTTCACACGGGCGATCCGACTTCAGGTGCGACTTTGTAGGCGATTTGAATGTGACTTCAGCGTGACTGGACGACTTACAACGCAACTTAAAGCGACCTCCATGCCAGGCGACTTGCCTGTGACCAATCAGAGAATATTGCTCTTCTGACATCCATTCCCTTTACCTGTGTAAATTCTTTTCTTTTTCCTGTAAAGTCGCTTCAATATAGATGGGGGATCCGACTTGGAGGCAACTTCCATTGAATTCTATGAGCACAAGTCGGATAGAAGTCGCATTAAAGTAGTACAGGAATCTTTTCTGAAGTCGGAGCAACTTTAGTAGTGTACATTAAGATGGCTCTCATTCACTTCAATGCATTAGTGTGCAGTTTATTTATTTTTTTTAAATTTTTTTTTACTGTACTGCAATTGTGTTAACCAGGGCTGGGACAAGGGGTGGGCAGGAAGAAAAGCTGCCTCAGGTGCAGAACTGGAGGATGGAGGCACCCCCTCACCCTACGCACACACATATGTCAGGCATTTGTGGTGCACACTCTATGCCAACCATGAGCAGTCAGAGCTTGGGGCAAAGAATGGGCGCAGGGCAGTACACCCATTCTAAGGCACTTGTTAGCAGTGGTGGAGGGGCTCAGTTCTGCATCATTGCCCTGGGCGCTGGATAAAGCTGTCTTGGTACTGCTGTGAACTGTGCCCATAGAATAACCTGGATTGTGGACTGTATGCAGTTGGAGTGCAGTCAAAAACTGCATTTTCATGAGGTTTTCCCATGTGTTTTTGATGCATATTTGATACGTTTCTCATACGGTCTATACGGACTCCCATAAAAGTCTTTGGGACAAAAAAACCCCCCCAAAAAAATGCATATAAAATGCACAGGTTTGAATGAGATGATTAAGAATTCATTGACCGGTGTATTTGACCTGCAGTTGACCCTCTACTGACCTGCATCTGACTTGCATCAAGTGGATTTTGCTTTCTCATAAACTAGAAAACAGCTGAGGAGAACCCGAAGTCCCATTAAAACACAGCTTTCCTGATTTAGGTTGAACTCTTGCCATCCACGTAATGCATATTTGCAGCAGAAAAGTGGGTTAGGCTTTTTCTGCACATATGCGTCTAAGGGCAACCAAAGTTCCTGTGCTGATGGCCCTCTTGAGACCGCTCTCGGCATCTAGTCGTGATAGGGACCTGGTGGGACAGGCGCCTGATCGTGGCCACAGTGATGGTCAGTCACAGTGGTCATGTTAACAGGAAGCCAATCTTACCTTTTATAGGTATAGACCTTCTTAAAGAGACACCAGGGCTGGGTGGGTAGTGGTTAAGTAGTAGGATGGCAGGGAGTTAAAAAAAAGGCTCTGTTTGTAGGGGTTTGGTGAAAATCTGGTTGTAGACCAGGTCAGTTACCGGCCTAGCTGGTACAGAAGGGACCCCCTACCAGAGCTTGGCCCCCTACCAGAGCTTGGCCTCCTGCCCAGTGGTTGCTTTGCCCCCTGTGCAGTTTTGTGTGCTGGAAGGCACAGGCACGCTGTCCCACTCCGCAGCCTGTAGGTCTCTGAGAGGTTGAAAGCTGCTGTGGCTGCACAGGACTGGGCGATGCATCAAGTGGTACTAAAGTTTTAGGGCCGGTTGCACCTAGGGATGAATGTCTGATGCAGTCATCTTGTGTTGCAGGCATTCATTCCTGAGCGCATATTGTTGTAGACATTGGCACCACTCAGTTCACTGTCCAGCCTCAGTAGCTTTCAGCTTCTGAGTTTTACAGGCTGCTGGCGGCAGTGCTGGGCGGTGGCGCCTGTGCCGTCCACCTGCACGAAAAATGGCAGAATCGTTTGCACAAGCTCAACGCCCAGTGTACATGAGACCTAATTAATAAGTAAGGTTTTCTGAGTAGTGGCAATATAAGGACTGGGTGTCCCCCCATTCCTCAGTGAGGAGCACTATGGGACTGAACATAGATCAAGATGGCTATGAATTCCAGTGAAAGCTTTCACGGCTCTGCCTAGTAACCTAGTTTCACCCATCAGCCTGCAACTGGTTGCTAAACAGTCACAGCTGCCATGGCAACCCAAGTAATAGCAGTCTGAGGTGAAAACATTTGTTTTTTGTGGTGACATGTTAATCGTATCAGATATGTGCTAAAAGATCGATTCTATATTGCCAATAGGAACCGAATGGCTGTGGTTTCTTTTCTGATGTAGATAAGAAACTAAAGCTGAAGAAAATGAACAACACGAATGGGGAAAGATAATTGCTTGCTGGAAATGTGGGGGATAGAGGTGAGCAATCCCTGGGCCCTTGTCTTTATATTGTACACACAGGCCTCTGGCTTTAGCAGTCTGACTGCTTGGGAAGGAGGACAGCAAAAAACGTGGCCTGCTAGGCTTATCCTATCATCAAGTGTAGCGTGGCTCAGTTGGCCAAACACCAGTGCTGGTGTGCTTTGTGTCATTTAAATTGGCGGGAAATCTCTGTATCCCCCTGTTCCTGTCACAAATTTTCTATTTTTTTGTTTTTCCAGCACCCTTAAAAAAAACCGTTTAACCCTCAATCAAAAATTATTTTAAGCTTGGACTATGCTTCTGGTAGTCCCTGATGACAACACCGTGCCTCCTGGTAGACTTGGGAGCTCAAAGTCCTCCAGCCCATTGCAAGAGTGCATTCTTGTGAGATTTCAAGCATTTGCCTCTGCCATTGACGTCACCTGTGCCTCCCAGAAGGGTTGGTGGCTGGGACCAAGGTAATTGTTTGGGGAGGGGGCTGGCAAAAAAAAAATTCTTTCCATTTGCAATGGTAGGTGCTCTTTAAATCTCCACCCCCCCCCCCCCTTTTTTTTTTTCCACTGTCACATAGGTAAGAATTCTCTTCACTTCATGTCCAAAGGACTATCGATAAGTTGCAATTTTGTGGTTTGAATGGACAGTGCACCCTCCCTGGCTGCAATGCTGTAGAGCTTGCTAGAGAGGTAGCAGCAAAGAAGGGACATTTGTTTGGAGGCAGGAGTTACCCCCATGCTTTTCTGACTGCTGCTGTAACCGTTTTGGTTTTTCTGTCACTTTTTTTTTTCTAAGAGCCGCTGTCACGAGGATCATTTGAGAGTTCACGGGGTGAATCTCCCCAGTATGGAAATAAATATAACAGAGGTTCTAACTATTCCATGCTTAGAGGCTGCCGGGAAGAGGGCCAGGATTATGACGGTGAAATCTTCCAACTAGACTTCAGGAGAGCTTTAGGAAGCTTGAAGTTGGATGCACACTAGCCAATTTTCTGTAGATTTGTTCCTTCATATTTACCACAACCATATAATATGAGGTCAAACCTTAGGAGATTCACTTTGTATGCTATCAGGCAGGCCTTTGCACTACATGGTTTTGGTAAATCTGAAGGAAATCTGACAATAAAAGTTGGATGGTGTGTATGGAGGCTTAGGATGACTCGGCCTACCAGATCTTAACTATAAATGAAACCTCACATTCAGGTGGATTGACCCTTAAAAAATTCTTTAGACTATCTTTGCCTCCATTTGTCTTCATATCAAAGCTTTTGCTAAAATAGAGGCCAATGTAATTTACTTTCTTCCTAGTTCTTCACCTAATGTGAGTGCATGCTATTATAATCCAAACTTGGGAAAATAGGGAAAAAAGGTGCAAGTTCAATGGTAAAGAGGCATTTATTGAGAATAGTGGCAAGTATATCAAGCCAACACGTTTCAGGAGAAAAGGGCTCTCCCTTTTTCAGGACTGTTTCTGCACGCTATTAAATGGTTTCCCATGCCGGTTATATATTTGCATAATTTCAGAGGTAAAACTGACAAAGTGTCGGATGAGGTTCCAAGGGCAACAATCTTTGCCCTGAAAAAGGGAGAGCTTGATATACTTTTCACTATTCTCAATAAACGACGCTTAATTTACTATGCAATTTGCATTCTCTTGGACATAGGGCACACCTTCTTTCTTATTATTCTAAGTCTATTATTATTATTATTAAGGATTTACATAGTGCCAACAGTTTGCACAGCACTTTACAACATGAGGGCAGACCGTACAGTTATTATAGAATTCAATACAGAAGAGTCAGAGGGTCCTGCTTGTTAAAGCTTACAATCTAAGAGACCTGTGGAAATGACCCTAAGGCCATACCATAAAGGCGGCAGCCCAAACCCTAAGAGGGTTCGCCACCAGTATCTACCATTGGACACAACTTACTGGAGGGACTTTTCCTTACCCGCCCACGACCAGTGGTTGATCCTGTAAGTCCAATTCAGTCTTTAGCACAAACAACATTATAATCTAAAGGCATATTTTGACTTTTGTGAGTAGTTTGGCTATCAACTGCCAACCTGAGGCAGTGGAGAATCAGAGGCATGCTATGTCTTCTCTGCCAAAAAAAACCAACACTTGCCTGCTCCCAATATTCTAGTAAATATACACCAAGTAGTGTATGTGCATCTCGGCTTGCATCCTTGGCATGGAGGCAGTGTGCTAGGATCAATGACCCCTGTGCACATGCATGGGAGTCACCTCATTCTCGCTGTCCAATCAGTTAAACGATCGGATTGCTGGGACAGAGGTGAGTATTCTGCAGGCTGTAGTTCCGCTGTAAGCATTTTAGCCTTGTGGCGTGGCAATATAACAATGAATGAGTGTGTCCGGGACTTGCGGAGCTCCTATTCACACCTAAGCACGTAATTCCGAAGTGCGACAATGCTTAAGATAGGGAATTCCATTATTCTCAGTGGGCCTGTTCATACCCAAGCATTGCTGATTGTCACCTGTTTTGAGACGCTCGAAAAATAACTTTTTTGGGGCAGAATCTCCGGTTTATGACCTCGTTAATTTTGATGGGAGCTCCTGAAAAACGTATAGCGAGTTTGTTTGGAGGTTTTTATTGCTCGTGTGTGTATATGTACGGTTCATAGAGGAGCAGAATTGTGTTAGTTTGGTCTAACTCTTAAATGTAAAAGTCTATGGGGCCAAAACCCGTAATTCTGCTCCTCTACTATATAGGTAGATTTAGACTTGTGTCCAAATCGCCATTGCATGGGAACACTCCAGTGCCCACTGACGGTTGGTGAGGAAGCGATGTGATACCACCCAATCACCTGTTTTAGGCTATGTTTAGACTTGTGGTTGGAGGGTGGCAAAAATGCATGGTTGAGCCACACTTTTGCCACCTGCTTATCGCACCCCTTAAGCAGCAATAGGTAGTGGACAGGATGTTCACCTGCTGCGCTCCGTGACAATGTTGATCTGGCTGGTATAAATCTGCAGACAGCAAGCCTGCCAAATACTACACATTCAAGTCAATGGAGAAGTGCGTGCGCGTTTGTTGGCAAAAATGGGGTTACAACAGGTGGTGAGGAGGCGTTGCAGTGCTTCCTCACTGCATGTCTCTAGCCTCTGGAGCGCGATCTGAGTGCAAATTGGGCTTTAGAGGCAAGGGGGGATTTAGATGCATGTCTAAATCTACCCTTTACCCCATTTCTACCGACAAATTTGTGCACAACCACACATGGTTGCTAGGCTTTGTGAGGCAAAACCTAGACATGAGGCCCCCACTCACGCCCATAATGGGAAAAATAATTCATGCGATAAAAAAATTAACTTTATTAATTGCATATATTAAGAGCTCAAATGTGCTGGTGTCAATACTCTCTATCTCGGTGCTGGTGTCAGTGTCAAATCAGGCGGTTGCGAGGCCCCTGTGAGTGTGAGGCCTTAGGCGACTGCCTAATATGCCTAATTAGAGAGCCACCTCTGGTTGCAGGGTGTTTGCAGCGCTTCCCTATGGCCTTTAATGTGTGGCATTCGGTGGGGTTGCCACCCATTAATCGCTACAAGTTGGGCCAACTTTGCCGCAGGCGCGAAGCATTGCACCCACGCCATATGGACACCCTCGTCCACTGCCTATTGCAGCTTAAGGGGGAGAGGTTGGCGGGTGCCTCAACTGCACATTTTTGTGTGTGACTGGTGGCTAAACTCTCAATGCTTAAAATGATTGGCACTAGAGGATGGAACATTTGTCTTCTTATGAAGAATATACAATACAGATGGTCGGCAAACACAACGTGTTCGTGGGCGAATGTGGCAGTCGAATGGACTTTGTAAACAAGCAGCCAGAGATACGCAGCCTGTGGGCTCCACAAATTCAGAAAATATATTAAAACATTAAAAAAGGGATTGACTCACTCATATGGATTGTGAAGATAGCAATGGACTATATGCGTTACCTTCTGCCCTTCGTGGATCCAGTTGGATTCCATGAGCAACAAAGAAGGTTCATCCACCAGACGCTCTTTAAATACAGCCGGCTTGTGGAAGTACCTTTTTAAAATAGCAGTGGGGAATGCAGCACCAAGTCGGAAGTTGAACTGTGGCGATGGCAGCCCAAGATGTCATTGTGGTATTGAGTATTTCTGCTGGCTTGACCACAGAGCAACCAGAAAATTACAGGGTAGCCATCTTCAAACAGGATTCCTATCCATGTTTACTTCCTGCTGCCGCTCACGGTTTTGGGGCTATGACCTAATAGATGGTGTTATGCCAAATAGGTCTCAACTGGTTCCAGAGAAGTTATTCCCCGTCTGCATACAAGACACCTTCTTTCTCTGTGCAATTTCCATCCCAAATGGTTGCAAATATCTGCCACCAGTAGTGCCTGGCAGTCTGTTTATAATTCCTGCTGCACCACGAAGCTAAGCATCGTGACCATGGCTTGTGTACCCCCCCCCAGCCGCTGCTTTTTCAGCTTAAACGGGGAGTGATTGAGGTTGGTAAGAATGCAACTCAGCCAGGGTTTTATCTGTCCCCCAACCACTAGTGTAAACCCAGGAACAAAAAATGTAATGTATTACAAAACCAAAGAAAATTCCCAGCTCAACTCGCCAGCCAGCCTGCTACCAACCAAATTGTCCTGTCTAACAGTTTTTGTTAAAAACAGGGGTTTAGTTAGTACACATTTGCAAATGCACGCAGAAGCCGCGACAAGGCACCCCATTATTATTTGCAGTCCTAACTCTATACATTTTTGAGAGCCTCCACAGTAGAAGCACATGCATTATAATGGATAGGAAGAGGGCAGAGGTGAGCCTAGAGGGATCCCACCCCTCCTTAAAGGCACAGGGGCACACTGGACACAGGCTAGCTGGTGAGTTGTGCTGGGAATTCTTTGGTTTTGTTTTACATGCGTTGGCCTTCCATATGCTCCATGTTGCGAAGGCCAGTTATAGGTGGGAGCAGTGGCCATTTGTGTAGTACTGTTGGAACATTGGTGAGGGGATGCGCTGGACAGCTTTGCTGCCATTGTGCTTTTTGGGTGTGCAGTGTGCCCCTTTGAGGGGTGGGCTCCTTCCAGGCTCACCTGCCCTCTGCCTATACATAAAATGTAATATATTGCAGTTTATTAAATCCTTAGATGTGACTACATTAGATTTATTTTCTCATCTGGTGATCCTGCCAGTAACATAACTCCTATACTTGGGTGACAACACCCAAGGCGGTGCAGCGGTTGTCATGCTAGTTTAGGATGGGTCAGAGTACTACAGAACACCTGCCCTCTCTCCTCATCTCCATAATATGGAGGAGTGAAGTTGTTCTGTAGTTTTACGTGAGGACCTGGGAATAATGCTAACAGAGTACAGGCAGACAGAGAGCACATGAAGGTCTACTGTGGGCAGGAGTGCCTTAGAAGGGAGGTTGCGGGGGACCAGTTACACAGATAGGAATGTACTGGAGGGAGCAATAACCTGGTTTGGGCTGGAGACCTCGCTGGACAGACTGGATCACTTGTCTTAGGTGGCTGTGGGCAGTGAGGAAGGAATCTCTTCCAGTGGGCTGTGCCTAGCAGTGGATGGTGGTGTTGGACCCTCTTTGGGGCTTGGGGTGCTACCTTTCTGGTATGGCCTTGTGCCCATTTTTTAGAAAGAAAACTTGTGTGGAGAGGAAGAAGCACCCGGTGCCCAGAAAAATTAAACTCTCTTTTATATGTAAGGCTCAAACAATTATTGAAATCTCTGTATCATTAGCTGGCACTCTGTCAATTTGCAGTCCAAAGTCTATAAATTCCATTGGGAATAACTCCCACCCATGACTTCTCAGCAATAGACCCGAGGAAGGGGAGTTAGTTCTCCTGAAACACGTTGGCTCAATGTACTGTGCATGTTTACTTTTTTATAAAACGTTTTATGAACCCTAAATCAAGAGTTGTATTTTCTGGACACCGGGCGCTCCTTCCTCCTCAACCCCTCTGCCACTACAGTGGTTCTCAACCTCAGTCCTCAAGTACCCCCAACAGGCCATGTTTTGGGAATTTCTCTTAGATAAAATAGCAAGCCATTGACTCTGATTAAAAGCACCTGTGCAAGATGAAGGAAAACCTGCAACATGGCCTGTTGTGGGTACTTGAGGACCACTAGACCTAACGAGCATTTACACCAGCAGTGTGCGGTGGCCCCAATCCAAGGGTCTTTTTCTGGTGTTAGAGTTGGGCTTTAACAGGCCAAAAGGGAGAAAATAAGTTCATTGTTGGGTTTTACATTTGCTTTATAAAAGATTTTTGTACGAAACTCAATTATTCTGTTTAAATGATATTTTGTGTAATATACAATATAGATCCCTGGGCTACAAAATGTTTGATATCATGGATTACATACAATAGGTCTAAATAGATGATTTTTAATCCCCGAGATTGAAAACCTTTCCTTCAGATAAAATTGGTATTTTTGGGCAGCTAAATGATTAGTCTTGTGAGATTAATTCCCCAAGGGTGTACTTTAACTGGGATAAGAACCTTATGAATGAGCGACTGTTGAGCAATTAATCCCCTTGGCCATTAATACCTCTCTTCCTCAGTTTATAATTGAGGACACTTTCTGCTACCCTGCTGAATCTTAGCTCAGCTGTGCGACTGTTGATTTCATGTGTGGCAGTTCACATTGAATTCAATGTGATAGAAGAACAAAATAAGAGACTCGTCTAAAGCCTAGTACACATGGGCCGCATGTTGGGGCGACATCAGCCGGTTCGATAAAAACCAGTTGACATTCGGTCCTGTGCGTATGGCACTTTCTGTTGGACATGCATGCTGGAAAACCAGCAGCCGACCGGCTCTCCATCAGCGCTTTTAGCCAATGGCTGAGAGCACTGACTGGAGTGTTTGGGGGGGGGGGGTGCGCACTCCCCCTGTTATTGTGGGTAAATGATGCAACTCTGGATCATATAAATAAATTAAATGTATGTAATAGGCACCATTCCTCCCACTGACCCCATAGATGGGGCACCATTCCTCCCACTGACCCCATAGATGGGGCACCATTCCTCCCACTGACCCCATAGATGGGGCACCATTCCTCCCACTGACCCCATAGATGGGGCACCATTCCTCCTCCTACCACCCACAGGCATTTTTTTTTTGTTGTCCTAGCTAACCACCAAGTCTAAGGTGTTTTCGACCTCCACAGGCCACAATCCAGCCCTCCTAAAGTCTGCAGGACAGTAAACTGGACCTTTTGCTTGGAAAGTTTGCAGACCCCTGGTCTAGTGGAATAAACCTCGAACAATCGTTGCCTGAAAATAAGAAGCCTTTCCTGTATGTTAACATCGGTTCTGTTACATGAAGAAATGTCCCAACTTTCTTGTATTCAGCGTAGATTCTAGTATCACAAAGTCCAAAGCTGTCAATTTGAGCATTTGCTGTATTAAAACCTTCTATATACATTTTTGGATAGGGATCTAGACTTTTGGGACACCCTGTCTATGCAGTTCAATATTTATTTTTCGTTCTGTACAGCCCTCTGGGATCTTTCCAGAGAGATCCTTCTATGTTCAGCACTTGGTTTATCGTGCTAACTATGGATAGCTTACAGGCTGCTAAGTCTAGCCATCTTATCGCCTTCGGGACAGATCCACGTGCAGAAGGCAGCAGTGTAAACACATGCAGTGTGTGTGCAAACAGGACAATATAGGGAAACAACCAGCAGATATAGTCCTGGCCAGAAAGATCCTGTGTGGACAATGATTGCCCCTGCTGTGACTCGCATGACTGCTGACACCCTACTTACATTCATGTGCTGCTTTTCCAGAATTTCCCTGTAAATAAAACTGCAGCACCTCTACATGATTCAGGTCACAATTCCAGAATTACCACAAACCGGGCTACGCATGGAGACTGGTCAGCAGGTCACATCCTAGAGACACCAGCCCTCGAAGTCTGCAGAGTCATAACTAGAATCTAGTCAAACCTGAATATTTTTGTATTTTAAAGCTCATTTACATCCAAGAACAAAAAATGTAATATAGTTTACCAGTCTTTACCGGCATGCATTGCCCCCTAAGACCCTTCCCTAGTATTGTGTCATATCTCCACCTTTCCCGTTTTGCTAGGTTTTTTTTTTTTTTTATATTCAGGATTGAGTTTTTTCAAAAATGCCGTAGTTTGTTTTAGTGACGTACTTATAAAATACTGCATATACCCCGATCAGCCATAACGTTAAGACCACCTACCTAATTTTGAGCAGGTCCCCCTTTTGTCACCAAAACAGTCCTGACCCATCGAAGCATGAACTCCACTAGACCTCTGAAGGTTTGCTGTAGTATGGGGCACCAAACTGTCAGTAGCAGATCCTTGAAGTTCTGAGGTAAGTTGTGAGGTGGGGCCTCCATGGATCAGACATGTTTTTGCAGCACATCCCACAGATGCTCAATTGGATTGAGATCTGGAGAATTTGAAGGCCAAGTCAACAGCTCAAACTCATTGTTGTGTTCCTCAAACCATTCTTGAATTCATCAAACCAGGCCAACATTTCCATTGCTCCGTGCTCCAGTTTTAATGCTCGTTTTAGTCCTTTTCGGTTGTGGACACAGGTCAGCATGGGCACCTTGACTGGTCTGCGGCTACACAACAAATTGTGATGAACTGTGCGTTCTGGCACCTTTCTGTGACAGGTAAAACACCAAAAAGCTGTGCTTGTTACAAAAAATAGACACTACAAAAAAAAAACAATCTAAAATGTTGAAGAAAAGTCAATGTGAAAAAGTAGTAATTATTGAGGAAATTTTCAAATAAAGTTGATCAAAAATTCCAACACCAAGATTAATAGAAGCTCCTTCTGTGTAAACCACCACCTCAGATAGTAGGGGCGCTTAACGGATCCTATTGACCCTCTATCTCTAGAGAGGTCAAACAAGCTAAAATCATAACCCTCTATGTGATGTTGTGGACGGAAATGCACTCCTTTGCAACTTGTCTTGTCTCCAGGCCAGCCATAATGATTACCATGGATCTCCAATCATCCCAGATTAGGGACTGGATCCAGGACAATCCTCTCAGAGAATAACCAGTGTGTAGAGAGATCCAATGAAGGCATAAAGTTGTGAAAGTAGTGAAGGAAGTCCAGAATCTTTTGCACAATAGAGCGATTCTGTCGGAACCAGCATTAACCTTTTTAGCAAACCGAACTACAGTAGCTCTTCTATTGGATCGAAGCGGGTGAGCCTTGGTCACCAATGACCCTGTCTTCAGTTCGCCTTGGACCACTTTTGGTAGTTCTCAACCACTGCAGACCAGAAAGATCCCATAAGATCTTCAGTTTTGAAGATGCTCTGAGTCACCTGGCCATTACAATCTGGCCCATGTTAAAGTCTCACAAATCCCTTACACCTGCCCATTTTTTTCTGCCTTTAGCACATCAACTTCAGGGACAACATGTTCACCTGCTGCCTACTATATCCCACCCACTTTCAGATGCCTAGGTCACAAGAAAATCAATGTTATTCGCTTTACCTGTCAGTATTCATCGTTCTAGCTGATCTATGTATATGTTTTATATCTCTAGGCTGTATTAAATGGTTCAAGAATGGTTTGCTCAGGGTTTCTCAACTAAGGTTCCTTCCGAGGTTGTTAGGGGTTCCTTGAGCAATTCCTGCCTCTCAGATAAGTTCCCACTGACACCAATGATCTTTTTGCGATCTATTGGGGGGGGGGGTTCTTCCCGATGTCCCCAAGTGTAAGGAGCATTTTTAGCAGGGGCTCCCTGACATCGGAAAGTTGTTTCGGGTTCCTCGCTGTTGAAAAGGTTGAGAGAGGCTGGGTTAGAAGAACACAAAAAGTTGGAGTTGTTGACTTGGCCTCCCAAATTCTCCACATCTCAATCCATTGTGCATCTGTGGGATGTGCTGCAAAAACATGTCTGATCCATGGAGGCCCCACCTGACAACTTACCTTGGTGCCAGATACCACAGCATAACTTCAGAGGTTGAGTGGTGTCCATCCCTCGACTGGTCGGGGCTGCTTTGGCAGCAAAAGGGGGACCTACTGAATTTTGGGGTGTTGGTCAGAAAGTTATGGTTTATCGGTGTAATTTGCCTGGGATTTCACCATCCTTCACTGGTGCTACATTCGGGACTTGTATGCTCGCAGGGTTAATTCAAAATACGACACCAATGCAATGATCAGTGTGTCTTCCCCCTTTTTGTACTCCTCTGCTGTGCTTAGGGAAAGGATCATGAAATGCTGACATCAGCGAGCGGCAAAGACCTTGGCACCATTAATTAGCACCGCTGTAACGTGAAACTCTTCAATTATATAGTGCACCTTGAAGACTACAGACAGTGCGGGCTCAATGCAGGACCAGGAACAGCGCGACAAAGACCACAAAGCCATCCAGCTTCCAATACAATCCAAATAGAAATAATACAGTGTGTGTATGAATGGAGAAGCACCTGCACTGAAATTTAGTGATCAATTCCCAGATGCTGACAAAGCCTTTTATTTAGAGTATTCTGTGTGTAGGGACCACTGCTCAGCTGATGGCTTGAACTGCTTTATAAGCAATGGCTTACTGGTAATGGAAGGGTGAGATATTGTCTTTCATATGGGCTGCTATTCTAAACTCTGCATTCAAAATTTAAAGCAGATCCAAATAGACATGAAAAGGTTTAGGGATTCCAATGCCTTCCCTTAAGGGCCAATTCACACCATAGAAACGCAGTCTGGATGCGTTCCGGATGCTTTTCTGCATGCGCGTTTTTGACGCGTTTCCGGTCCGTTCCGGTGCATTTTTGATGCAGTACAGTGCAGTTTTTCCCCCCCTTTTTTTTTTCTTAGGACATGTGCATTCCAGTGCGTTTTTGGTCCATGTAGGTGCGTTCCTGTGCGTTTTTGATGCGTTTTACCGCGTTCCAGTACAGTTCAGTGCATGAAAAATGCAGCATGTTCTACTTTTTTTTTTTCTGGAGCTGGAACTGACTGCACTGGTGTGAACTATGCCATTGGAAACCATATAACCTACTTTCCATGCGTTTTTGATGCAGAATAAAAATGTACTGGACTGCATGTGGTGTGAACTGACCCTTAGTCTTGCACAGCTGTACAGATTCCTCTCCTGTGCTGAAATTACCCTGATTTCACTGCACACTGTGAGCTTCTCACAAGGTGCAGCAAAAGCTGCAGCAATTCACAACCCTTCTCTTTGCCTGGCTGGAGGACTTCCAACCTCATCTAGTGCTTTGCATCCCAGCCTTACAGTCCCTGGCCCATCCCTTTCATTCACTGGATTTTAGTTCTTTCAAGGCTCAGCATCACATGTGGGCATTCTGCATGCAAAAGCAGCCTGCCTAGAACAGCGGCCACCAACCTTCCGGACCTTACAGTCCCTAAACAATTTTAAATCCCACGGACCACTAACCTGAATTTTACATGCCTTATGCTCTGGCTGTCTGCCCATTTTATCCCCCCCCCCCCCCCCCCGTGTGCTTGAGCTCCATGCTCCCTTCCACAATATGATCAGCACTGCCATTTGAAGTCCCCTCCTTTACCTCCTGCTCTCTGAACTACTCCCAGCACCTCCCTCTGAGTATAGAGAAGCCAGAACTACAGAGGAGGCTTCAGGTATCAGTGCTTGCTGACACTATTGTCTGTCAGTGCACATTGAGAACAACACTAGAAACATCCGGTATACATCTGCTACAATATTGATTTGCAACAGAACCCCTGGGGTCACCAAAACTTATGGACCATCAGTAGCCCATGGACCACTGTTTGGCAACCGCTGGCCTAGAGCACCCATACCTACCCATTAACCTTTTCGACAGTAGGTCCGTACGTCGTACGGACCTAAGGGCGGGGGGTGTTGCACACAATCCGGTGGCTGCAGCCACCAGCATTGTGTGTGAAACTGACAGGCAGACTCCTGCCTGTCAGGTTACGGCGTTTGGGCGGCACCGCTGCTGGCCAATCGCTCGCACACACCCCCGGTACCGGCGCCCCTTCCGCGCACACGCTCCCGCCATGCTTACCGGGCACCGCTTGCCCAACGGTGGGCCGGGATCTCCATGGCGGGTGGAGGGGAAGGAGAAGAGTGGATACACGTCCGCTCTCCTCCTCTTCTTCTTGTGACCCGGAAGTGGCATCTCTGAAATCACTTCCGGATCAAGCTCTTGGTGTCCCCGGCTCGGTCAGCTGGGATATAATCATGAAGACATTGGGGATCTTTTAGACCCCACACATCTCAATAAAGAGAACCTGTCGCCTAAAAAAACTTTTTTTTTTTGTATTTTTTGCAAAAAAATAGTTGCA
>BLSH010191021.1:79865-96984 GCA_018402905.1 Glandirana rugosa
CCCCCTCCCGAGTTGTAAAAAAAACACCCCCCCCCCCCCCCCCCCCCCCCACAAAAAAAATGTTGAGCCCTCCCCCCACCACCACCACATACACACCCGCATGAACCTAAACACATGCATTGGGGTGCCTGAGCATGAAAACGTCAATTGCGATACACATGTAACCTATCGCTGTGCACGCCAGAGTGAAAGCAATAATTCTAACACAAGACCTCCTCCTTAACACTAAACTGATGCCTATAGGGGGCGTCTGAAGCGTCGCCTATAGAAAATAGAGTACTGAAGTTTGACGCCGGTTCACGTGGCACACACAAATTTAAGGTTTGGTGTGTTGGGTATCTATTTACTCAGTGAAACCTCGTCTTTTATATTGTACCAAAAATTTGGGTAATTTATTGCGTTTGTTTGCCCTAAAATTTACGTTGGTGTGTTTTTTACTGAAATTTTGCGTTTCCTAGACCTTTGCGGTAATATCGTGTAAAATAAAAAATTGCAACTACCACTGTTTTATTCTCTAGGGTGTGTGCTTTCAGAAAATATATATAATTTGTGGGATTTGTGTAATCTTACGCCTAAAATTATTTTTTAAATGTGTGCAAAAATGCAAAAACTGCTTTGGCAGCGAAAGGGTTTTTATATTTTCCTAGCTTCTCCCAGTAGCCAGCCCATTGCTTGCATCCAGGTTTTTAAGCGGAGTACTGAGGCAGGGTGCTGTGAGGCTTTCATAAAGCTGTGCCAGCCCCCCCCACCAGCCATGATCTGCTTGAATTGCATAGAGACGTACAGATGACCATTAATAGTAAAACAGGTGGTTTTTAAAAATGTCATTAAAATACTGATGAAAGGCAGGACCAGAAGGGCAAGATAAAAATCACATTCAATTTCATTTTTAGAGTAAGGTCTCTGCCTTAGTAAGGTTTGTTGGAACAAGAAAAGCATTCATATCTTTATTTTTTTTAAAAAAAATTTTTTTTCTTTACTTGAATATTTTTAAGCAACTCAAATAACATAAAAAAAAGCCTTCATTGGTTCCATGTGGTCAGATGATGGCGATGTAGTCACATGACCCGCATACATAATCAGGTGGTGAACACACATGCTGAAGTCACATGACATGCAGGAATGTATAGGACAAGGCTGCGATTCTCCAGGCTGCAGAAACAACATAATGCACCATAAAGTGTACTTAGAGTAAACCTTTTCTGCCTGGAATATAGGGGCTGCCATCGCTGACCTCAACCTGAAAATGCTAATTGTCTGTTTTTTTATTTTTTTACTGTCAATACATTTTAAAGCGGTTGTAAACCCTTATACATTCCCAGTTTTCTATACTCTTACATAAGTTGTACCTGTTTATCTGCAGTCTTCGCTTTCCTTTACTTTGTATAAAAACCTAAAAAATAAAAAAAAAATGTAAACAGTTAAACTGACAGTGAACGGGTCCATTGTGACTTGTAATGCGATTTGGAACTGTCAAGTCGTATGACAAATCGCACCAGTGTGGAAGGGGGCTTAACCTACAATGACAGAAACATTAGAAGGCGCAGGACCAAACATTTTTCTCGCCCAAACAAATTTCTAACGGCTAATGTGGTTTCCATTTTGGAAAAGTCCATAAACTCCTAAAAACCGAAGGTCACCTGTTGCTTTTTTTTTTCTTTTTCCTCTTTCTTCTTTTAATGTATGACCTTTTCTATTTTTCTTCTTTCTTTTTGTCTGTGTTTTATCCTAGGGCAGATTCCTGCCCACGTGAAAGAATGGTTACTTAAACATAGCTGCTATTGTTGAGTAGGTGATAAGATCTATGTATATTGATCTTCAAAATATTTGGGAAGATTGTCTTTTTCAAGCTTCACTAATGTTGTAATATATGGGATCAAGGTGATCCAGACTATGGATTTTTTTTTTCCCTCTTAATGTAACTCTGCAAATTATTTAATAAAAAAATTTAATATTTAAAAAAAAAAAAAACAAACAAAACCTGTTGCTGCCTGCGTAACACCCGCACGCCGCCCATGTGCGTCACTGGATGGCCAATGTGCTGAGAGCGTGCCAGAGACCCGAGCTGTCATAGCCGGCAGAACTGGCCCCCTATCATGTACACCCTGTGACAGCCAATCACAGTGATCCCATGATTGCCAATCTTTTCCGCACCCCCTTGTAAAGTACGCCTGGGCGGCCAGAAAGGGGTTAAAAGAATTTTCATATGAATGTTCATTGTTGTGTATGGCCAGCTAAAGTGGATTGTATGTTTCCTTTAAGCCGTGTGTGTACCCTGTGCTGGGGCGATGTGCTTGGCACCTGACACATAGCAATGGCTGCCCATTCTGGGTAAGCTGTCTGTCATGTTCACGTTGGGGGTCTCGGTGTGAATGGAGCTGCAGGAGCGGACCTCTGTGAATGATGTCACCGGTGTCTTTGATGTGTGTTTGGCATTCCTCCAATGTCATGGCTGCCCGAGACTGAGCCAAGCTTCCCAGCGTGCTGAGCTCTCAACACATCAATGGCTGAGCTATTGTGCCGGGAGAGATAAAATGACAGAGGGCACCCAGTTTTCATTTTCAGGTCACTGGGTGTAATACGCGGGTCGCCAGGTGTGGTATGCGGATCGATCGCCAGGTGTGGTATGCGGATCGATCGCCAGGTGTGGTAATGGACTGCCATTACTGGGGATTGGGACTATGACGCCTCCCTCCCCATCCTGGCGACCATGAGGTAGGTGGCTACTTAAGCAGCCTTACTTATGGTGGCACCAGCCATGTCCACAGGACAGGAAATGAAGGGTAAAAACAGGAAGAAAAAAAAAAACCCGACGAGAGATTTAACCATTTCCATCCAAATGGGGAAAAATGGCTCTAGGTTTTAGATTTCCTGTAACCCTTTCCTTGCCATTAATGTAAGGCAAACTTCGGCAGTCATGGCAGATTACCACTGCTGGTGAATGTGTGTAAATTGGACAAGCCGACTGCCAGATGGAATCGATTGATTGCTCTCGCCATCCAATCGCCGCATGCAACGCCACCATGTTTCCCTGACTTTGCGCTCCTATCTTTGGATATACGTGTAACACGGAGGGAAATACCACTGACTCTTATGATTGCTTTTCTCTACACGAAGCACTGAACCCATTTTGAGCTCCCACATGCACACGAATATGAACGTAAACGCACGTTCCAGAGTCTATGCATGAAAACGTAGAATGCACTACACAGGGTACATATTGTCGTGCATGTCAGTGTCCCCTATGAAACATTTAGACCCCTTTCACACGTGTGCGAGTTGTCCTGCGATTTGGCACTGCAAAGTCTCATGACAAGTCATTCCCATTATTTCCAATGAGTACCGTTCATATCTGTAAGACTTTCACGTCGCGCCGACTTCAAAGTAGTCCCTGCATTACTTTGGTCCAACTTTGATGCAACCCGAGGTCCATAGACTTCAATGTTAAGCCCTCAAAATCTCATGCAAATCACACCTGAATAATATGGATGTGATTTCTGTACGACTTTGTAATGTTTTCATTGAGCCAAAGCTGCAACAAAGTCCCATTGATCCCAAATCGAGTCAAAATTGCGGTAAAATCGGGTCGCACAAGTGTGAAAGGGGCCGTAGGGTAACAAAGTTTGTTGCTGTTCAACAGGCGCACACAATTTTTATAGTGTTTATTACCCCAACATGTTCTATTCCTGATATGTGCCCGATGTACTTTCTACTTGTGTGTAAAAAGTCTCCTGTTCTCTTTGTATTGCTTCCTTGAAATGTGAAATCCTTGGTATTCCTATCAGTCCCTCTGCTTTCCTATTAAAAACTGACCACAATAAGCATGAGAGCATTCCATTCCAACATGGTCAGTTTTCTGGATTTGCTAGAACAGCCTGCCTGTCCTCCAATGGCCAAGGCCTATGCTGACACCCCCCTCCACGCCTCCTGCACAGCCATTCACTGGGAAGATCAGTGTATTGCTTTTTCTCCTCCCATTGACACTCCCCCCTGCAGTCTCCACACGCCCCTCTCTAAGCCTTTTATGCCACTGAGAACAGAGATATATGTATAGTACACACAGTGCATTCAGAGAAAAGGGAATGGGGCTGAATACTTTATTTTGTATACCCTGAACTTAATTTTAGTGTGTTTATTTCATACCTGAAAATTTGCGCTTGATAAACCGTTGTGCAAACATCGTGCGACATAAAACGTTATAACTACCACCAATTTATTCTCCAGGGCTGCCGCTTTCAGAATATGTATGCTTTTGGGGTTTTACATAATCTTAATGCCTAAAATGATTATTTAACTATGTGCCAAAAAAAAATGAAAAAAGCTGCAAAAGGGTTAACTGTAATACATTTGCCTACCACCCCATAGCAGATTTACTGCTACGGGGTGGCTGCGCTGCACAGAAATATATATATATATATATATATATATATATATATATATATATATTTATTTTTTGTAATTCTGCTGTTATTTGTAGCCAATCAGCGGTTGCCAGCCAATGGTGGTTATCCACCGGCACCCTCTGATCGTCGGGAAAACACACAATGGAGCTCTGCATATGTAAACAAGGCAGAGCAGGGAAAAGAAAATGCATCACTTTCCTTTGTAAAAGCACAACATCTAGTACACAAACACTGGCTAGGCACACATTTAACCCTTTGATCGCCCTAAATGTTTAACCCCTTCCCAGGCAGTGTCATATTTTTTATGTGTATATTTTTTAGCACTGATCACTGTATTCGTGTCAATAGTCCGCACAAATTTCCAAATATTTCAGTTAGTGTCTGATTGCCCGCCACCATTACTAGTAGAAAAAAATAAATAAAAATTCCAGTGTGTGTGTGTGTGTGTGTGTGTGTGTGTGTGTATGTGTGTATATATATATATATCTCATTGTTTGTAGACCTCTAACTTTTGCGCAAATCAAATATACGCTTTTTGGGATTTTATTATTTTTTTTTTTGTACCAAAGATATGTAGCAGAATACATATTGGGCTAAATTTATAAGGTAATTTTTATTTATTTATTAACTTTTTTATTGGATATGTTTTCTAGCAGAAAGTAATACATTGCATGACTGCACAATTCTCAGTTAAGGTAACACCGTCCCACATTGCAAAAGATGGCCTGGTCATGGGGGGGGGGGGTAAAGCTTCTGGAAGTCAAGTGATTAATACCGCTTTAAGTAGTGGATGTGAATGGATTATTTTGAAAGAATAAGGATATCGTTTAGTGTCAGAAGAAGAAAAAAATCCTAATGTGGTGCTAGTTGGCCGGCAGCTGTCTTGTAGCTGGCGGCCCGGTTTGCCTTTGTCTTGTTGTCTGTGTGGATTTTCAGCGTGCTCTTTGAATGACTCTTCACGGCATCCAGATGCAGAGAGCATTATCTGCACCGACACGCGCGGCTCCGCTTCCCTGTCCTGCCATATGCTGCTAGCTGGGGTACATCCATACTGTCACAAATCGGGTCGTCAGAGCGCGCTCAACTGCCTTGTGAACATGACAGCGAAACGGGGTGAAGCCAAGTGTGTGGAGAGCTGGGATCTGGCCGGTGGAGGGAGAAGGTGCAGAGCGCGTATTCCCGAAATCCAATCTCACAACTGCTGAAGAGCTTTATGTAGTCTGTATGAGTTCACTGAAGCCATTCATGAAGATCCAGCCCATCACTTGAGGGAGCAATGGCATGTCTGTTAATGGATCAAATGTTTACCTAGGATAGGTATCTAGCTCAGTGTTTCTCAATTTTTTTCAGTCAAGGCACCCTTTTAAAATTATGGACAATCTCAGGGCACCCTCCAAAATTATGGACAGTTTTGAGGCGTTCCATTCTAAAATGTTTAATAGTATTCTAATAGTTCTACATAATGCAGCAACATCCACGCACATCCCAACATTAGAGGTAATTTATTCTTCCAAAGCAAGGAACCAGTACCAGTCCAGTTCCTCCACCCCAAACTCACTCATCCATGTCTTTATGGACCTTGCTTTGTGCAGTGGTGTGCAGTCATGTTGGAACAGGAATGGACCATCCCCAAACTGTTCCCAAAAAGTTGGGAGCATGAAATTGTCCAAAATGTCTTGCTACGCTGACACCTTAAGAGTTCCCTTCACTGGGACTAAGGGGCTAAGCCCAACCCCTGAAAAACAACCCCACACCATAATCCCCCCTCCACCATATGATTTGGAGCAGTGCACAAAGCAAGGTACATAAAGACATGGATGAGCAAGTTTGGGGTGGAGGAACTTGACTGGTACTGGTTCCTTGCTTTGGAATGAATTAGAGAAGAGACTGCAAGCCAAGCCTTTTCGTCCAACCTCAGTGCCTGACCTCACAAATGTGAGGCCAAACATTCCCATAGACCAGCCTTTCTTAAAGTGGTTGTCTACCCAGAAAAAAAAAATAAAATGAAAAAAAAACAGCAAGACAATAGCATAATGAGCTAGTATGCACCGCATACTAGCTCATTATGAAATACTCACCTTGAAACAAAGATCCGACCGGGCTGCTCAGTCCCCTCTGAGTGAGTGGACATCTTCCCTCAGATCTTGCTTCCGGGTACGCCGCTCCAGCGCTGTGACTGGCCGGAGCCGCGAGACGTCACTCCCACGCATGCGCGCAGGACCCGTCTTTTCGGCAAGGTCCGGAACTATTGCAGGGCCTTTACCGGGACATACACGGCGCATGCGCCGTAACACCGCAGCGGATTTCAGAGGGAATATCTTCTAAACCGTACAGGCTTAGAAGGTATTCATTTTACCTACAGGTAAGCCTTATAGGCTTACCTGTAGGTAAAAGTAAAGAAAATGGGTAGACAACCGCTTTAACCTTTGCAACACCGAGGAACCCTTGAAATAATTCTCTGGTCTCGGGGAACCCTGCTAAAAATTAAAATACATCAGGATACATTAGTGTGATGGTCAATGGGAAGAATGCTCCTTACACTTGTGGTCATTGGGAAGAATTACCCCCTTACAGATAGTTAAGAATATCCTAGCAACCTCTGGAGGAGCGTTAGGGTTCCACAGAACCCTGGTTGAGAAACCCTGCCATAGACACACTTCTAAACCTTGTGGACAGCCTTCCCAGAAGAGTTGAAGCAGTGATGGCTACAAAGCGTGGACCAACTCAATATTGAACCCTAGGGACTAAGACTGGGGACGCCATTTAAAGTTCATGTCCATGTAGGTGTCCCAAAACTTTTGACAATATCGTGTACTTGTGTCCCAGGGTGAAGCTCACTTACTGTACTGTATCTCTGTAGGGGCAACGATGTCACCCCAGGGCAGGAGGTGTCTTAGGGCTATAAAACGCCTCCCTCTTCTTTATATAATGTGGGGAAGGTGTTCTGTAAGAAACTTGTGAACAATGATTAAAGTGCAGCACAGGCAGAACTCACAGGATGTTAAGAGCTCGGGAATTCTTGCAGGGTGAGCATTTTTTCATTTTTGCACTTCTACCATCAAAAGTGTTTTGTTATATTTGTTTAATATTAAAGTGGTCTTAAAACCAAAAGCAAACCCTTATTATATTGCAGCTTACAAATTCTTAGATGCTGTGGCTGCATTAGCTTTCTTTTTTAGGCTTTTTCTCTCCCGGTTTTCATCTGGTGATCTGACCAGTAACACATCTCCTGTATTAGAGTGCCCCCAGCTATGCTTTATCCTTTGTGAAGTTTATCAGGCAGAGCAGCGAGGTGCTCAACCTTCTAAATTTAGATTTCCCATTTTATTCAGGCCAATTTTTTGTTCTTCTCCATTTTGCTCAGTGAAAGCGTCTCCGATTGTTGAATAGCGTCAGGTCCCCTTTAACTTGAAAGAGCCCTTTAACATGTCTTGATCTGAGGTTAGCTGTGGAAAAATGTTAAGCCGGTAGAGGAAATATTTCATTTCATAACACTTGTCCGGGATTGGCGAGCAGATGTTGTTGGACTCAGACAAGGCCTGTGTGTGCGCCGGCAGCTGACTCACAAATGTATAGATGTGCAGACCTGCTTCCTGTGGGCTTGAGGAGGAAATGTTTGCCTCCCTTCTCTGCCAGCCACATTGCAGTCATTCCTGAAAGTATAGGCTTCTAGCAATGGGCTGTCTGAATTCTGGGGCTCCATTTTCTATCCAAGACTTCATGGCATGTGAACATTTCTTTTGAAAGGAAGTAAAACAAAGACATTTGTGTGGATCTAACTGAAGGGTCGTTGTCTGCTCCAGACGTTCTTTTATACTGTCAATAATGGAAACTGAGAACACTGGATGGTGCACATAAAACACTATTTTAATACTTGATCGGGACCTATACACCCCAGAGAAACCCATCAATGGAACACCAGGTCACACCAACCTGTAGCACTCTTGCTAGGTTGCCAGTAAAAGAAGAACGGTAATTAGAAATGGACAGCCTAAAATCCACACTGCAGGAAACAGAGAGGAACTGCAAGATTGTCCCAGTAGCGGTACAGAGGGGGAACCCAAGTTTTATCTTGGGATGTTAAAGACGTTCCACTAAATCTGGGTTCCGTGGAACCCTAGGGTTCCTCCAGAGGTTGCAAAGGGTTCCTTGAGCAATGGTCAACTTCTACTTCTCAGGTAAAAAGATCAATGATGTCATTGGAAATGTATCTATCTGTAAGGGGGTAATTCTTCCCGATGACCCACAAGTGTAAGGAGCATTCTTCCCATTGACCATCACACTAATGTATCAGGAGTTGTACTAAACTGACCTATTTCAAGCCCATGCCCCTTTCTCGTAGTGGAGGAGTGAGGTATTAGGAGATAAACACCCTGAAGTGGACTCCACAGGAACCACAGAGAGGGGAACTGCAACTATGTCCAAATGGCTGGTGCCGAAGGAGGGTCGAAGTTGTATCCAGGGAAATTAAAAAACTTTGAATGAACTGTTCAGGGCTGTGCCCCTTCCTCAGAGTGTGCAGAAGTGAGATACTAGGAGGTGGACACCCTGAAATGGATACCACTGGAACCAAAGTGAGGGAAGCTACAAGACTTTCAATGGCTGGTTCAGAAGGGAAACCAAAGCCAAGATGGTCAACCTAAAGTGGATACCACAGTAACCAGAGAGAGGGGAACTACTAGGACATCCCAATGGCTGGTACACAAGGGACACCCAAGTTATACCCTGGGATGCTCAAATGTACTGACCTGTTTCGGGTCCATGCCCGCTCTTTAGAGTGAGGCGTGTGAGTTATTAGGAGATGGACGCTGTAATGTGAACACCACAGCAACCACAGAGAGGGGAGCTACAAATATACGGCCAAATGGCTGGTGCTGAGGGAGGGCCGCAGTTGTATTCAGGGACATTAAAATACCTCCACTAAACTGACTCTTTTGGGGCCGTGCCCCTTCCTCAGAGTGTGCAGAAGTGGGGTTCTAGGAGATGGACACCGTGAAGTGAATACCAGCAGAACCAAAGTGAGGGAAGCTACAAGAATGTTCCAATGTCTGGTTTAAAAGGGCAACCAAAGCTGTATCCTGGGATTTTAAATCACTGGCCTGACCTGTTTTGGGGTCCATGCTTCTAACTCGGTGTGGCGATTTATAATATGAAGAGCCTTTGAACCAGGTGAGGATAACCATGAGATGTTGGCCAAAAATGCGCTAAAAGGCTTCATGCACACAGGACGTTAAAAAAGTTCTAAAAACGTCAGTAGCTTATCGGTGATTTTTTTTCAGCTTTTATCAGCGTTATATTACCGGCGTTTTTGCGCATTTATTTGCGTTTTTAAAGGGCCAGTGTTTTTTTATTTTTTATTTTTCTCAATTGATCTAAAATGTCCAAAAATGTTTTTACAGCTGAAAAACATCTCTCAGAACCCTCTGGTCTTGGGTTTTTTTTACAGCTCAAAAACGTCACTGCCAAAAACAGTTGATAACAGCCTGTGTGTGCATGGACACATAGGATAACATGATGGAGGGTTTATTGACTGTAGAAAAAAACGTCTGCAGCTAAAAAACAGCTGCTGTAAAACAGTCAAAAAACATCCTGTGTGCATGAGGCCTAATGATGGAAGAGCAAGGCAGGTTAACAGATGGGGCTGTTGGTGAATGACTGCATAGTTATGCAACCGCATGTAAACAAAGAGCTGTCAAAAGCTCATCGGCTCCATAACATAGAGCAGTGGCAGAGTGCACTAGGTAGAAATTGCTTTCCGGTAATGCGAATTGTCACATTTGCTAGTGTACCATAGTGGGCCTTTTGCACATACTGGGAGGAGGATGGCCTGACTGATACCATTAATGTCTGGCAAGGTGAGTATGGAGCTGTAGGGCATAAGTTGGTATTAGGTGGTCACGTTAAGTATATCTAAAGGCTAAATGTGTAATTTTTTTTTTTTTTTTTTTCTTTTTTAAAGCTCAACGTTGTGATTAATTTTTCTATGCATATAAGCCCAAATTTTATTTAGCCCCCATTCACGATTTGACAGGCCGTGCTCAGTGTGACCGAGTCTTTACTCCTATATTGAGTGTATTGTTTTTAATGATTTTATTTTTTAAATACATTTGCATTCTTTAAAAATTATATTTGTTTAAGTGTTAGTTATGGTGTCAGGATCTTTATAAAGGATTACGGATATTGAACAATAATTTCTATATTTTCACCCTGTGGCCCTAAAGTAAAGTTAAACCAAATTACCAGTGGCGGCTGGTTAAGTTTTAGGACCTTCCTTTTTGACCCCTCCCACAAGCCCCCACCCCTTATACAATCCACCAACTACGTTCCCCTGTTTTCCACTTGCTTCCACCCATAGTGTCAGGAGTATACTGCTCAGAATCACAGGACAGAGAGTACAGCCCCGGCGTCGCAGGACAGGAGTGTCCAGCCCCGGCGTCACAGGACAGGAGTGTACAGCCTCACAGATCAGGGTAAGCGCAGCCTCACAGATCAGGGTATACCCCCCCCCCTCCCAATGCTCAATTCTTTATAATCATGCCAGCCAGAAAAAAATCCACGTAAGCATGCTGTCTTAGCACCCATGCACTTTAGTTACACCATAGAAATCACAACATGCGCAGTAATTGGGTATTCATATGATTGCTCTGCATCCACTCTCCACTGCTAGATACTGTATTTTCCATCCCTTCCTGACCTGGTACACCCTTTGCAACAAATATAACAATATAAAAGACAAGATATTTTTATCTTTCATTTATTTTACGTTTTGTTTGACTCCAGTCTCTCTGAACCTACCAATCCTGCCGAAAGATGAAAGAAAGCTCTGGCTGTGTGTTCCATCCACGGAGCCACGGCGTCACTTCCAGTTCCCCACTGGCACAGAGAAACCGGAAGTGATGCCGTGGCTCCAAGGAAAGCACTGTTGCCCGTACACAGTGCACCCAAAGGACCCTTTTTTTTTTTTTTTTTGTGACTAGCTTTGGGGGGGCGGTGCCCATGCGTCCCGTATGGACAGGCCGCCACTGCAAATTACTAAAAGCTGATATCCATTTTATATCCTATATTTTAATGTCACTTTAAAAATCAGTAATTTTCAAAAACTGCTTTCAAGCCATTTAAATTTGCAACTTTCATTTGAAATACCTGGTGATCCTGCCAATGGAGGTCTTTGTTTAGTTTGCAGGTGAGTTAGTGCTGGTTCACGTAGGTGCGATGCGGGAACCGTGCGAATCCACTGCGGGTTCCTGCATCGGACCTGACTCACATGGCAGTTCACATTGCCATATGCGAACTGAAGGGAGCTTCAATACAATGTTAATGATACCTCCATTTCAGCTTGCATATCGCAGTGTGAACTGACAGTTCAGACATGAATCGGGTGAACAGCAATGGAATCTGATTCTGGTGCAGATCCAAAAAGGGTCCTGTGCGAGTTTGGTCTGAATGCGATGCAAATTTTGCCATTTTGTCTGTATGGCTGAAATCGCATCGTACAGACATCGCATGTGATGCGCAGTGCGGTGCAAATCACATGCAATCTCGCACCACGCACAAGTGCTAACCGGCACTTACAATCAAAGACATTGTGGGCTGGGTTTTAAACCCTTGAGTCAGTTGAGGCTCCATTCACACTTGTGCGACTCCAATTTCCATTGCGATTTTACATTGGTACTTAGATGCAGACTTGAATGGCCATGACTTGGATGTGGCTTTGGCTGTTGACTTTCGCTTTGACTGTTGCACAACTGTCGCATTAATGACATTAATGATGCGGCTTTCATGCAACTTTTGAGAGTTTACATTGCAGTCTATGGCACTCAAAATGCATGAAAGTCACATCAAAGTAGTACAGGAATCTTTTTAAAGTCTCAGAGTTGACCGGCTTCCTTTTTCTAAATACATGGGCTGTGACTTTTCATGTGAATTTGTGTCCAAAGTCACATAAGTTGCACAAGTGTGAATGGAGCCTTAGTCCTTGCCAGAGCTAAATTTCCTAACTTGTACAGTAGTTTTGTTTAAAGCTTAAAGAATGTTACCTCAACATTTCATATCCCTGATATGTGCCTCCTGTACCATGTACTTACATAGTTAGTCAGGTCGAAAAAAGACACAAGTCCATCTGGTTAAAAAAAAAAAAAAAAAAAAAAAATTTATATATATATCTCCAAACAATCCCATATACAATCCTTCACCCACAGTTGCTCCAGAGGAAGGCAAAAAACCCCAGCAAAGTGTGATCCAATTTGCTATAACGGGGGGAAAAAATTCCTTCCTGATCTCCCGAGAGGCAATCGGATTCACCCTGGATCAACTTTACCTAAAAATGTTAGTACCCAGTTATATTATTTACATTAAGGAAAGAATGCAGACCTCTTTTAAAGCAATCAACCGTGCTGGCCAAAACCACCTCTGGAGGCAGTCTATTCCACATTTTCACAGCTCTTACTGTGAAGAAACCTTTCCGTATTTGTAGATGAAATCTCTTTTCCTCTAGACGTAAAGAGTGCCCCCTTGTCCTTTGTGATGACCTTAACCACTTGCCGACCGCAGTCCGACGGTGACAGAGTGGCATGTTATCGCAAACCGCCGTCATATGATGGCGGCTGCGATAACTAGTGCTGTGAGCGTGCGCCCACTGTGTCCTTGGGGGGCCAGGGAGCCGGTAGGGCGGACTCGATCGCCGCAGGCTACCCGCGATGGCCCCCCCGCAGTGAGAGAATGGAGGGCCGTGTAAGTAAACACGGATCTCCGTTCTCATAGAGAGGGAAGGGCGGTGATCACAGGCTTCCTCTATATGAAAGCCGTGATCATCCCCTTTCCCCAGCCAGGCCAGCCCACATACAGTTAGAACACGCCCAGGGAACACAGTTAACCCTTAGAGCGCCCCCTGCAGGTTAACCCCTTCACTGTTAATGGCATTTACACAGTAATCGGTGCATTTTTATAGCACTAATCGCTGTATAAATGCCAGTGGTCCCCAAAAAGTGTCAAAATGGTCCGACATGTCCGCTGCAATATCGCAATACCGCTAAAAATCGCAGATCGCCTTTATTACTAGTAAAAAAAAAATAAAAACCCCAGAAATGAATTCTCATCATCCGTAAACTCTGCAACTTTTGCGCAAATCGATCCATAAACGCAGATTGCGTTTTTTTTTTTACCAAAAATGAGGAAGAACATAAATCGTCCAAAACCGATGGAAAAAAATGTTTTATTATATATATTTTTTTGGATTTGTATTTTAGCAAAAAGTAAGAAATTTTGGGTTTTTTTTGCAAAATTGTCACGCTTCTTTTGTTTATAGCGGTGATCAAAAATGACGCAGAGGTAATAAAATGCCACCAAAAGAAAGCTTGATTTGTGGGAAAAAAGGACGCAAATTTCGTTTGGGTACAACGTTGCACGACCGCGCAATTGTCAGTTAAAGCGATGCAGTGCTGAATCGCAAAAAGTGCTCTGGTCCTAAAGTGTGAAATCTTTCCGGGGATGAAGTGGTTAAAGTAAATAACTCGACACCAAGTTCACTATATGGACCACTTATATACTTGTACATGTTGATCATATCCCCTCTTAATCTCCTCTTCTCAAGAGAGAATAAATTTAGATCCTCTAATCTTTCCTTATAGCTAAGCGCCTCCATGCCTTTTATTAGTTTGGTTGCCCTTCTCTACACTTTCTCCGGTTCCCCGATATCCTTTTTGAGAACTGGTTACCAAAACTGAACTGTATATTCCAGATGAGGTCTTACTAATTTGTACAGGGGGGCAAAATAATGTCTCTATTTCTGGAGTCCATACCTCTCGTAATACAAGAAAGGATTTTGCTTGCTTTGGAAACTGCAGCTTGGCATTGCATGCCATTATGAAGCTTATGATCTACCAACACCCAGATCCTTCTCCACTATGGATTACCCCAGTTGTACCCCCCCCCCCCCAGTATGTACGATGCATGCATATTCTTAGCCCCCAAGTGCATAACTTTACATGTATCTACATTAAACCTCATTTGCCACATAGTCGCCCAATTAGTGCATTGAGGTCTGCTTGTAAGTTGGAGACATCCTTCAAGGACGTTATTCCACTGCATAGCTGTACTTTTATAAAAAGTATCCTGTTCTCTTTGTATTGTTTCCATTATGTGAAACTGCTGGTGTTCCTGCCAGTCCCTCTGCGTTTCTCTTAAAAACTGATCACACTAAGCAAGAGAACACGCCGTGGTCAGTTTTCTGGCTGTGCTGAGAACTCTGTTGCTTTCAGCCAATCAATGGAAAGATCAGTGTACTTCCCTTTCTCCTCCCCTAGCTCTCTGGGCTCCTTATGCAGCTGAGAACAGAGGGTATGCGATCACTTATAATGAATACAAAGCTTCCTCTGATTAGCTGAGTCAGAGAGGCAGGGACTGATGATGTCACAACCTCTGACTTAGCCAAGCATCCCCCCCCCCCCATGGTTAATGGGGGAGGTATGCTCGCTCATCTCCCCTCCCTTCCTGACCTGCTGGACTGCATGCTTCCTGATTAGGTCCGCCTGTCCGTTTTGCAGGCGTACCCGATTGGACGCTCCATTCACCTCTATGGAGCGACAGCATGTCTGCTGACCTCCGCCACTATCCGATCCGGTCCACAAAATCCAGACAGATGGAACCCTTTTTTTCCATCCGTTTTCATCCGATCCCCCATAGAGGAGAGTGGGGATCTAACAGGTCCGTCTCTGCACAGTGAGTGGAGACGGACCTGTCCTCCGTCCGCTCAGTGGGAATCAACGGATCGATCCCCGCTGAGCTACCGAAGTCCATCAAAACGGACCGCCCATGTGTGAAAGGACCCATATATGTATTTTTTTTGGGGGGGGGGGGCATCACACATTTTTGTTTTTTTGTTTTTATTTTATTTTTCATTGCCGGCATTCTTTTGTTTACATTCAGCTGTCAGTGGGGAAATCTGCTGACAGCTGATGAGTCATTGGTTAAGGACGCGGCAGCAGGCTTCCTGGCCCGCTCCTTAATCAGCTATTCTTAACACAGAATTCAAATTGGTAATTTTTTTGACCAATTGGAATCATTCTGAAAATTTTGAATTTGTTTGTTTGTAAATCTAGAAACCAAACAAAACTAAACAATTTTTTTTCCATTCTGCACATGTCTAACGACTTTGTAGAGCACAAACACAACGATCACATTGGTCAAAGCCAATTTTCATAACAAAGTCACGCTCATCCAAAGTCTCACGGTAAAGTCGCAATGGAAGTCGCACAGTTGTGGATGGACACTTAAACAGTTTTTGCCTTTGAATATTCATTTTAACCTGCAGTCAACTTTGCATCAGTAATAGTGAAAATTCTGGTGTGGATTTTTTTTTTTGGGTGGGAAGGTGGTCAATGTAAAACACATATTTTACAATTTTCAGGAAATATCCCACCAGTAAAATAATAATAAAATTGTTAAAAATAAAACGCACACCCTTCCTGACTTTCTGCCGTCTGTCTGCTGTCTAAAGCTTCCATTATATTTGTTACGTTCATGTCTGTTTTTAAGGCGAAACTGAAGTAAGATAATTATTTTTCTCCTTCTGTATTATGATGACCTCAGAAATTTCTGAATTGTTTTGTCATTAAGCCCAGCAATTTATTCTCCTCCTGTGTTTCCGTTGAAGGCCTTTATCCAGTAGTTTCGTCCATGATGGCCAGTTTTATGAGCGTGCAGCCCCATAAACTATTCATGCGTCTGCTGAGCACATTGACCCTTTGATGTTAGGTTGTGCTTTTAATTTGCGCCATCCGATACCACGCTGGGACCGGTTTTCCTGCTCCGCTCACCCACAAGCCTTTCCTCCAGAAAAACATGGCTGCCGCACGGCTCCTATTTATCTTCTCTCCACCTGCAAAGGTTTCCTTCTTGCCACGATATTTACCGAAGTGTTTTCCAAATTTGACATGCTTTATGAGTTGTATGTTCCCTGAATGAGTTCCTCCGCCCTCCCCTCAGCCCTCACACAGGATGCTTTTCTGCAATCCTGCTGTTCCCAATCAATATTCCTTTACCATGGAAATTAGATTAGGACTTTCCATATTTATAAGAGTGTCACGAACCCCCCACACGCCCACGGCGACTAGCTAACCGCGACGTGCGTGCTGTGACTGGGAGTATATGAGGGAATAAGGAGAAACTTATACTACCATAAGATTTCACTGTGCTTTCACAGCCCGCACTACCTTCGGCCACCACTAGAGGGAGACTCCACTCCAATCCAGCTGGCTGACCACACACAGGCAGATACGAATCTTACATACAATCTGGTACACTCTATGGGTTGGGGAGCAGTCTAGCAATTAATACACTTCTAGGATTTCTCTAGCTATCCTACAAGCTAAAACCCCGGTGCTAATCACTCTTCCCACTGTCCACACACCCACACCAGACCCACAATAACCGATAGCCTGCCACCACTCAGCCGTTTATTCCTATCGAATTGGTCTGCTGAGCCACCACACACACACAGATCTCCGTCTGGCAGATCTGTTAGTTTACAATCTGCATGCAATCTGCCCACACACAGAGCAATTGCACACCGATTGGCCTGTAGCGTAAACCAAATATTAAGGCACTAAAATACCACAATCTCTCTAGAGATATGAGTCCTAGCTTAGTACACAGAAGTCACTTATTAATTTTAACATTTAATATCCCGAAAATGGGCAGTGCATAAAGTATATACAAAG
>BLSH010191021.1:97769-108469 GCA_018402905.1 Glandirana rugosa
TCAGGTACGATTAGTAGAGTCCATGGAGCCCCAATTGTGCACACTACTTTCCCGAAGACGTTTAGAGGTGTCCGTTTGAGAAACATTGTATTTACATTGTACATTCTATCAAACGGAATCGTTCTACACTACACTACATATTTTTATCATTTTAATACCTACATCAATGTAAGACTACTTTCATATCGTGTGTTACAATCGGTACGGTATACAGTAAAGTAATCGTACATTTATCTTCATTCGTTCGATTTCACAGGTCAACTAGGTAAAGTGTGGATCTGTGATTATTCTCAATGGTTAGTCTCCTTCGTGTCGCACAGTGGAATGTGCTCGAAGTTTGTCCTCAAGATCGGCCCTGCGGTTCCTGCAGCCAGGGAGGCTAGAACTCCTGTTTGAAGCTCGTGTAAGGTGACACGCTGTGCTTCCTCTGATTGGTAACTCTTATTAGTGTCTAGGTGTGAAATGGATCAACTGGACACTTTAGCTTGCTTACTTCTATTTACATGCTAATGAAATGACATATGGCATGGCTAACATTGTGTGCTATACTTTCATCAGAATGTAACTACATCCATAATTTTACTATTTTTATACATCACATCACATCTTGCTAAGGCAAACTATCTTACATGTTACATTTATGTTACAAAGAGTTTGCCTGTGGAGATTTGCAGAAGCCCTTTCATCACACGTGTTAACCCCGAGGTACCTGAGATGATTAGCATGGACTTGTTAGGGGAGGTGAAGCTTCATTTTCATGTGTTACCTCAGAGATGTGGCCATTTTGTTTTCTGAGGCAGCCAATGGTTTGAACATCTCCCCATACATATTAGGCTTTATAAGGAGCCTGCTTTAATCTTTGAGGAGATCATAAATATATTTGGGAATCCACAGGTTTGTTTACTACTTGTTAGTGTTGACAAAGTCTTGGAAAAATGTGGCCATATTGTATTCTGAGGCAACCATAACTTGATGCATCTCCCCATACATATTGGACTTCACTAAGCCTTAAAGGAGCATGCTGTCATCTTTGAGGAGGTCATAAATGCAGTGCTGGAAATCATTGTTTACTACTTGTTAGAGGTGAAGTCTCATAGAAATGAAACCATGTTGTACTTAGAGGACAGCCATAGTAGGCAACTATTAACTAAAAATAGTGGATTAGTGCAGGGGTATCCAAACTGCAGCTAGATGTGTGGCCCTTTAAGATGTGTGCTTGCCTTTAACGAGCCCTTTGCACACTATTACTTGCACTGACACCAAGGATGGGGCACTATTCTGCCCATGGATGCCAAGGATGGGGCACTATTCTGCCCACGGATGCCAAGGATGGGGCACTATTCTGCCCACGGATGCCAAGGATGGGGCACTATTCTGCCCACGGATGCCAAGGATGGGGCACTATTCTGCCCACGGACGCCAAGGATGGGGCACTGTCGCTCCCACGGACGCCAAGGATGGGGCACTGTCGCTCCCACGGACGCCAAGGATGGGGCACTGTCGCTCCCACGGACGCCAAGGATGGGGCACGATTCTACCCTCTAACCACCAAACATTTACTCCCACAAATTCCAGGGCATGTTCTACTCCCACTGGCCACAGTCCAGCTCCCCTAATATCTGAAGGGCAGTAAACTGGCCCTTTGTTTGGAAACCCCTGGCTTAGTGGTTAACACTTCTGTCTGTAGGGTCTTTTGTACAAATCCTGGCAAGGATATGGTCTGCATGGAGTTTTCATGTTCTCCCTGTGCTTGCGTTGGTTCCCCCTATATGCCAAAGACCTGCTGATAGGTTATTTAGCCCTAGTTTGTGCATTAAGTTAGGGACGACTTGTAAGCTTCTTGATGATGCAGGCTGATGTGAATATACAGTATGTAAAGTACAGTGTAATTGGTTGGCGCTATATAAATACCTGTAATAAATAAATAATAGTCAAATTTGAAAATGTCTGTACAATAAACTTTGTCTACTGGGAGATCAGAAAAGGCAGATCTTGGAATCATCAAGTTATTTGGTCATACAATATGAGTATGTCATTCAACAAATCAATTTTGCATTTTTTTATTTTTATTTTTTTTCAGATTCAATTGAAAGCAAATATTCTTTTATACAATTAAAAATCACCAAATGCTACCCATCTAGGCACATTTTATTATACATTTTTTTTTCAATCCAGATTATGTTGTGAATCACAACCTAAATTCTTTTTAGAACTTTGATTCTTTTTCTATATATTGCCCTTAAAAGAAAATTGTTAAATTTTATAATGTATGACCTCATCAAAGTAGGGATCATTTTCCTGCCTATGCAATTGGTACTCTTTGATCCATTCATTTTTTTTTCATACTCTTTATTGCATATCAAAAACCTATATAATTAATAATTAGATTTATTTTTATAGGTAAAATGGGCTTTCGTTTCTTTTTAAATTGAAATGCGCGTACAATATGCTCTATAGTCGCTTTTTTTTGCTGCTTTTTTTCTGCCATCAGTTCTGGCATTTTTTCTGCTGCCTAGTGTTCATGAACATAAAGGAAGTTCTATAAGCGGTCACCAGTTACATTGTGGCAGAGCAACATAATTGCTTAAATGAGTCTCTTATTAGGAAGAGCACTGTGAGAAATGTGCAGTCAATGGGGAGAGAAGCTTACTCACAGCAAGAGGAGTCAGCTGGAAAGCGGGTTCGATCTTTGTAATACTTGGCAGATGTTATACAGCATGGAGTCCGGAATAATTCAAAGTGGGTAACTGAAACCAAAAGTGAACCGGAGATCTCGTCTCTATTACGGTTTAACTCCACCTTTTGTGTGCGGGATCTGTGATAAGTGCAGTATGGATACTGTGTTCTCCATTTCTCCATTGAATTGCTTCTCCCTCTCTTTATGTATAGAACCTTTAAATACACACCAGAAATGCATAGAAGTGAATTATTTTACGGACTAAAATATTTGGAATGCTGATGTTGAGTTTTTGCATAATGTGCAACATTCCTTCTGTTTTAATGTGTCTCATTCACTTAGAACTGGATGTTGAAGTGTTTGCAAAACTTACAGAAGAAGTGCACAGAGCTCAACAGTGTGATAATGTGCTTTTGTGATTCAGTAAGCATGCAGGTGACACCAAAAGCTCTATCCGGAAACAATGGTGTCACTGAATTGTGTAGTGTACCAAGGAGTGTCTGAATCACAAGAGCGACTGAGCAGAGTTGCAAAAAGTTTGACCAGCAAAACTGTTCCCTTATAATTTGCCCATTTAGAAGAGATCTGTGTTAAGAGAAATACAGGGGGTGTTGCAGCTGATCTTCTCCTAGGAATTTTAATTGCCTGTCGCTAAGTTCACTTTTTTTTCCTAAACTCCAGATCCCCTATGTACCAATATAGCATTAATGTACTACTTTTGCAAAAATAAGCGTTCCATTAATTCTACACAGGCTTACCTCACTCTCTTCATGGCTGTTTAAACACACTGCTCGATTAGTTCTTCCTTACTTCCTGGTCAGACTTTAGGTCATGACACAGGAAGGAGTTGACCAGCTGAGGGTAAATGATGCATGTGTAGCGTCATTAGTATATACCCCACACAAATGGATACCGGAAGTAACGTTCCGTAAAAACCTACAATGTGTGTCCAATTTTATTCCCCAATGTCCACGTAGACAGAGATTGTTATTAAAAATGTCAGGAGGCTGAGTGAGCAAAGCGAGGCCAACCGACCACTTTCCCCTGTGTCCATGTCGGCGGACTATGTTTTTTTTTTTCCCCCTAATGTGCAAGGAGGGACGCATAAGCACAGTCGCTTTTTTTTTTTCTGGAAATGTCCCTTCCAGTTTCCATTTTTGTGGGGTTATCCATTAATTAATGGTGCTACACAGGTCTTTGCTAATGAGATCAGCTGGTAAACTCCTTCCTGTGTCATGACCTAAAGTCTGACCAGGAAGTAAGGCAGGAGTAATCGAGCAGTGTGTTTTAACCACTTCAGCCCTGGAAGGATTTACCCCCTTCCTCAACAGAGCACTTTTCGCGATACGTCACTGTGTCGCTTTAACTGTCGTGCATCGCTGTACCCAAACAAAATTGACATCCCCCCCACAAATAGCTCTTTCTTTTGGTGATATTTGATCACCTCTGTGGTTTTTATTTTTTGCGCTATAAACAAAGAGCGACAAATTTAGAAAAAAAAATATATATTTTTAGACTTTTTGCTATAATATATAAAAAAAACAAAAACAAAAAAAAAACAAAAACGAATATATATTCCTCAGATTAGGTCGATATGTATTCTTCTACATATTTTTGGTTAAAAAAAATTGCAATATGCGTATATGAATTGGGTTGCACAAAAGTTATCACATTTAAACAACTATGGGAATAGATTTATGGCATTTTTTTTCTTTACTAATAATGGCAGCAATCTGCGATTTTTATTGGGTCCGCGACATTCCCACGCACAAATCGAACACCTTTGACACTTTTTGGAACCATTGACATTTATTCAGTGATCAGAGATAAAAATAGCCACTGATTACTGTATAAATGTCACTGGCAGTGAAGGGGTTAACACTAGGGGGCAATCAAGGGGTTAATTGTTCCCTAGGGAGGTGTTTCTAACTGGGGGGGGGGGGGTGTAGTGACTGGGGGTGGAGAGAGAATGCTGCTCCTGATCACTGGGAACAGCAGATCTCTCTCCACTACTCTGTCAGAACGGCAATCTGTTTGTTTACATCCACAGCTGTTCTGGCTCGATGAGGAGTGTTTGCGGGTGGCTGGGGGACATCGCGCCTGCCGGCCACCCGCATCGGCTCCAGAGACATGCAGCCGCTGTCTGCTACAGTCTCTTCTAGCACCTCCGTACAGCTACGGTGATTTGCTGAATAGAGCCGACCTGCCGCCGTCAATCAACGGCAGCTGGTCGGCAAGTGGTTAAACAGCTATGAAGAGAGTGAGGTAAGCCTGGGTAGAATTAATGGAAAGCTGTTTTATTTTTGCAAAAGTAGTACATTAATGCTAGATTGGTACATGAGGGATCTGGAAAAAAAAAAGTGAACAAAGGTGTACTTGGCCTTTTAATAAAAGAAATTTGGACTCTATGAAGGTTCTCATTTATCCAAGTCCATTGTATAACTAGTAGTAGTTAGACCTCTGGTGCCCACCTGCTGTCCAGTGGCCCTTTGGATGTGATGTGTGGCCCTCAGACCTTAGCAGTTTGTAGTCGGAGCATTGATTAGGATAGTAGTATTGATCTCTACCAGCCTTATGTAACATCTTCCCAGTTTCATATGGTCATCTGCAGCATACCTCAGCCAAGAATGTATCCTGTCCTCACTCTCTGACCCTCATTTCCTCCATTAGATCTGCAGTCTCTGACAGTCCTCTCAAGCATTACATACATTGAAGATTGGTGATGTCTTGGGGCCACATTTGAGGCCTCCTATTAACTCACAAGTTGACAACCACTGGTTTTCACATTCAACTGGACTTATTTAGGAATGTAGAAAATGTTTAAAGTGGTAGTAAACCCGCTGACAAAAAAAAAAAATTAAAAAAAATCCTGCAAGACAATAGCATAATATGTTAGTATGCATTGCATACTAACATATTATGAAATACTTACCTTAGAACGAGGCCCCCGATGCCCGAGTCGGTCAGCGCTAAGGACGCTGACATGTTTGTCCTCTTCTGTCTTCCGGGTACGCGGCTCCGGCGCTACGAGTGGCCGGAGCCGCGTGACGTCACTCCCGCACATGCGCGCGGGAGCTCTTCGCTCCGGCAGCCAGCTCTGAGTTGCCGGCCGCCTCGGCCGGATCGTCAGAGCGCATGCGCCACTAATGTCAGCGGCTGCATGCATGGCGAATATCTCCTAAACCATTTACTACCGCTTTAATGTCTTACCCAAGCCAATTCTTTAATTTGTGTCCAGGAACATACCTCAGTATTTATAGCTACATGGGCTCCCAGGCAGGGGCTCCTCCTGAGGTTGCTAGCAGTTCCTTGAGCTGTGGTTGACTGACCTCCCATCTTCATGGTTCTAGGTTCATTGTAAGTTGGCACAGTCGGTAGCATGACCCCAATGGGCTTTTTAGCTGGTTGGTAAGTGGGGTGTTCTGATCACTACTGGCAGGAGGGAGGCAGTTTTTTCACGCATCACCAATATAAGGGGCATTTTCCTAATGACCCCCGATAGAGTAAACTGTTCCCTGAAACCTGAAAATTCTAGGGTAAAAAAAGTTAAGGTAGGTTGTCCTAATACAATCACCTTTGAAAGTGTCCAGGCAGATGTTGATTGTCCTAGAACAGGATGGGAGGTGTGAAAGTACCATCCTAGTTCTAGCTACGTAATCCCATCCTTGGTGTCCCGAAGGCTTCATAGGTGTTAATCTTTCTGTTTACATGACTGAATGTGTGAATTGTCAAATTGCCAGGGTATGGCAATACGGAATTTAATTTGTAAGACAGGTGCTGTTAAAGGAAGCTATTCCCTACTCCTGTGATGGTGGTTCCAGTTTGTTGGTGGTGTTTTTTTTGTGAACCAGTTGACCTCTGTTCAAAATGTGCAGCTTACTGTCCTCAAAAGAATGTCTCTCTTGCCAATGGAGTAAGTTCACTCCTTTACGAAAAAAAAGAAAAGGTGGACTAACTACAAATATCCTGGCCACCCCTCTGGACCTCACTGTATACATTGGCCACAATGCCCTGTGCTGCTGGTGTAGTGGTCGGTACACCACAATACATAGCCCTGGAGTCCACCATTATGTTTGCTAAGGCATTCACTCATTGGTCAGCATGATCAGTGACCACACTTGACTTCAAAGGCTTCTTACTTCTGGGACACCTTACCAGAAGAAACCTCAGATGTGCTTCCCATTGGTCAGCACGGTCATGTGGCTGCACTAACCAATGAGTACTTGCCATTGTGAGCATTATGATGGACGCTCACTCCAGCATTGTGTCTTGCGGTGCATGAACTGGTACATTAGCAGCACAGGGCATCACAGCTGGTATGTGCAGCATGGTCCTGAGGGGTGGCCCAGATATCTGGAGGTAGTCCAGTCCACCTTTTTTTTTTTTTTTTTTGAAAAGGTGAACTTACCCTTTAAGGCAGGGGTCTCAAAATGGCAGCCCTCCAGCAGTTGCGAAACTACAAGTCCCATTATGCCTCTGCCTGTGGGAGTCATGCTTGTAACTGTCAGCCTTGCAATGCCTCATGGGACTTGTAGTTTCACAACTGCTGGAGGGCCACCAGTTTGAGACCCCTGCTTTAAGGTGTAATATGAATGTGGACCCTTGACCTGTAGAGTTAGCGATCCTATGTTGGGCTATTCGTTTAAGTGCTTTTGTTGTTCCTCCCTGCCCCCCCCCCCCAATGCACAAGTCTTGCATGCTTCAAGTATTCCTTATCTGCTTGTTTGTATTAGACCAGTGGCTCAGATAATAAAGCCAGAAGTAAAAAAAGAAAAAGACAGCAATGGAATCCTCCATATTTAAACCAGGGTTTCCTTTAAACCAAGGGTGGAAGAAGAGAAACTGTTTTGGGTTGTACATAAAATGCACCAACAATGATAGCTGATGGGCAGTTCCTCCTGTGGCTCTCAGCAGTTAGGTGTGGCCACTGGGCCCCCTTTTTTTACAAAGTGCAACCAGCAGTGATCACCGCTGGTAATTGCTGGATGTGTAGAGAGCCGCGAATAGGTGGTGCTGCCGGTGAACTGTCATTCTAGTGTACATGGTCATTGTTTTATCAGATTAACTCTACCCATCAGATAGTGTAACCGAAGTGACGTTCCGACCAAAAAATGCTTACTGCGCACGCGCTATGATGTCCAACATGCGTTCCATGGCGATATGCGTTCCAAAGACTTTATGATCTGATGGGTAGTGGTAATCTGCTAGAACACCCATGAGGACCTCTTACTGCACCCAGCTACTTCTTGAATTTCAGAGTAATTCTAGCAATAAGGTGAGCGTATACAAATAGTAATAGTATATTGACATCTGTGATGCTGTTTTGATGATACATTTTGAAAGAAGCTGGACGTCAGCAGTAGGAAGGTGACGGAAGCCATGTTGGTTCCCCCTCGCACTGATCAGCGCTAAACCATAAGGCTTCACAGCATCACATATGTCAATATACTATATTTATTTGTATACACTTTCTTTATTGCTAAAATTCAAGATGTAGCTGGGTGTAGTAAGATGTTCGCATGGGTGTTCTATCAGATTACCGCTACCCGTCAGATCATGAAGTGTGGAACACATAGCGCCATGGAATGCATGATGGAACGCATAGCACATGCGCAGTAAGTTTTTTTTTTTTTTTTTGGTCAGCATGTCACTTCCGTTTACACGATGTGACGGGTAGATGTAATCTGATTAGAACACCGGAAGCCTCTCCTACCTGCTAAAGGCAGCAGGAGGAACTACCTCTACAATTCACACTGGCCTTAATCACTGGTCTAAATGTAGCCAATGTACTGTTGGGGGCACAGCCCACCCCAGAACCCCTCTAGATCCTGCCAAGCAGCATTTATTTACTTGGTAGCCCTGGCATCCGTCCAGGAGTGCATTTGCCTGGTTTCTCAATGTAGGCTGCCGCAGCTGATATGTTTGCACGGCGTCCCTACAGATGTGCATGGGTCAGGCTTGTTTGTATCAGCTGCTGCCCTTGCACAGCATCCTGGGCGTCTCTCCAGGCGGGCAAGGGCTGCATGCTAAACATGCTGGGGCCACGTGTTTGACACCCCTGCTTTAAACAGTACATCTAGCACAAGTTTTATTCAGTGAGATTGGGGAAGGGGTTTAACTTCCCAGCATCATGATTTCCACCCACTTCTTGTACTGGTGACATTATTGCAAGTGGGGAGTTCTCTTTGCCACAGGGACACAGTTGGCCTTAACCTGGCAGGGGGCTTTGCTTGTCTTCCACTGTCCCATATCTGAATGGTGTTTGTATAGATTTATGTACTTTAAATCTGGAAAGCGTTTCACAGATGGGAGTGATTTCTGGCCTTCCCGTCTTTATTTCTGCAGTGAATCCTTCTGATAATTGTTACCTGGGAAGTGAATGCAGCATGGCTTCTGTTTAGCATTATATGGAGCCCTAATGAGTCTTCAACATTAATGAATCATTTCCCTATGGACCTTTGACTCAGCAAACCCAAACCGCCCCCCACCCAGGCAACCGCTCAAGTCCACTCAGCTGGATATTGTTCACTTCCGACTAGACCCCCCCCCCCTTTCCTTTCCATTGACTGGCTGAGTGGACAGAGGACAGGGCAAGTGTCATTACTGATAATTAAGATTTATACAGGAGCTGGTGTGCTCTGGAGCTGCTGGGGAATGGAAATAGACATTGCATATCAAAATTTACCATAATTTAAAAGGGCCTTTAAAATCCAGAACTCAACATTAGTCAATAGATTTACATAGATGAATCCCAAAAGCAACATGGCCAGGTGTCATTTACAAATGTGGATGCAGGCTATGCAACATATCAACTACACCCCCTGGCTACTTTATCGGGTACACTATGCTATAGTACCTGGTCGTTGCCTTCAGAACTGCCTTAATTCCTCATGGCATAGATTCAACAAGGTGTTGGAAACATTCCTCAGAGATTTTGGTCCATATTGACACGATAGCATGACCTGATTTGTCGGCTGCACATCCATGATATGAATCTTCTATTCCACCACATCCCAAAGGTGCTCTATTGGATGAGATGTGGTGACTGTGGAGGCCATTGGAGTGTCCAGTGGTGAGATGATTGGAGCTTTGTGACATGGTGCATTATTCTGCTGGAAGGAGCCATCAGAAGATGGGGACACTGTAGGGGTGGCCATGGTGTTTAAACAATGCTCAAGTGGTACTAAGGGGCTCAAAGTGTGACAAAAAATACCCCCCCACACCATTACAGAACCAGCCTGAACTGTTGATACAAGGCAGGATGGGTCCAGGTTTTCATGTTTATGCCAAATTCTGACCCTGTCTGAATGTCGCAGCTGTAATTGCGACTCATCGGACCAGGCAACGTTTTTCCAATCTTCTATTGTCCAATTTTGGTGAGCCTGTGTGAATTGTAGCCTCAGTTTCCTGTTAGCTGACAGGAGTGGCACCCGGTGTGGTCTTCTGCTGCTGTAGCCCATCTGCTTCAAGGTTTGTCTTATGCCAGAGATGGTATTCAATGTATTCATACATCATACCTTCGTTGTAACAAGTGGTTATTTGAGTTACTGTTGCTTTTCTGTTATTTTGAACCATCTGCCCATTCTCCTCTTACATCAGCAAGGCGTTTTCCTCCAGACAGCTGCCGCTCACTAAATATTTTCTCTTTTTTGGACTATTCTCTGTAAACCGGAGAGATGGTTGTGTGTGAAAATCCCAGTATATCAGCAGTTTTTTAAATACTCAGAGCAGCCCGTCTGACACCAACAACCATGCCACATTCAAAGTCACTTAAATCCTCTTTCTTCCCCATTCTGATGCTTAGTTTCAAATTCAGCAAGTTGTTTTCACCACGTCTAGATGCCTAAACACTTTGAGTTGCTGCCATGTGATTGACTGATTACCAATTTGTGTTACCAAGCAGTTGAACAGGTGTACCTAATGAAGTGGCCCGGTGAGTGTATACGAACTTGCTTTTCAATACATTATCATGTATTTGCAGGGTATTTTAAAGCTGGATAATAGAAAAATTACAAATGTCCAA
>BLSH010191021.1:119169-136596 GCA_018402905.1 Glandirana rugosa
GTGTGCGTGCGTGTGTGTGCGTGTTACCCACTGTGTGTGTGTGTGTGTGTGTGTGTGTGTGTGTGTGTGTGCGTGTGTGTGCGTGCGTGTGCGTATATATATATATATATATATATATATATTCCTTTGTGTGCAAGCCAGCTTTCATGTTATCACTCACTGTAGCTAAATCCCTCACTGGTGTTTACTGGAATACCTAGCCGATTGTGACGTCTCTCACACAAGGGACGTCGATCTGTTCCATTCTGTTGATGACCCTTTTTTTTTTTTTTTTTTAACAACTTTAGAACTATTGGCTTTGAGAGATGGCAAGAAATGGCATTGCATAACTACACAGCTGAGCCTTTCTCATTAAGTTAACAACATATAAATCACGAGACAGAAGTAGTTTAGTTACATTTGTATTGCTTGAAAAAAGGCAAAATAAAATCAGGAGTTCCCCTTTAACTCTGGGCATCCAGATACACAGGCAGTGCATTTGGATGAAGGGTTCCACCTGCCAGAACATTTGTAATTCTCCTCAGCCGGTCTTGTGATTCACACTTCCCAGGCACATAGCCTAGCCAATAGGGTGACATAATTTATTAACCCCTGAAGCGCTGTCTGTCAGATGCTAGCAGATTGGATTGTGAAAGAACGGCCTTACCCTGCCGTGGTGGTCGTCGTCCTTGAGTGAGCGGACTAAACCGCTTTGTCTCCTAAACGCATCTTAGACACAAAAAAAGTCAGGCATCCTTATCTGCATACTTGTTCCAGGTCTGTCACTCAGCATATTGAAACTAGAGGCTCAGCATGACAGCCAGGCAACTAGCATTTCTCAGAAAGGAGAGCTCAGCAGTGGCATCATCCTGCTTTCTTTTGTGATGGGTTTGCTTTAACATTGGACTTCAGAGATATTTGTCATTTGGAATGAATAGTGGTATTCAGAGTATGGCGAAGTCTAGCGGATGAGTCACTGCATTCACTTGAGGGCCAGGAGTTGGGCTTTATCATCACATAGTATTCTTCTCCATAGTGTAACCGCTATCTGTCCAGCTCACCCTGACCTCTCCCTGTGGCTGGAGATGTGCCGTGTATTTTATTACTCATTGACCTTCCTACACATGGACTGGCTGACACATTGTGTAGGAGGCTGCAGATCTGCTTTATAATGATTCACGTCTAATAATCTGCAATCCAAGCTCATGCCGCATGCATTAAAGGCGCACTGACCTCGGAAAGTCTTCTTGTATGTTGGGTGCACAGCAAAGCTTTGGTATATCCGAGATAAATGCAAAAAATACCTGTTGATCCTACCATTAGTCCAATGAGCTGTTGACTTCCTGGGCTCTATGCTCTTGCTGACTGTTAACCATTACTGTTCCCCATGTAGCGCTACCCCTGTGGGAGCTGCTGGAAAATTGGGCCTATTTGCCCCACTCAGAGCTTGCACAGCCAGGCACACAGCATTTTCAGCATTCTTTCTCTGGCTCAAGAATTGGTCTAGAGCAGGGTTCTCAAACTGGCGGCCCTCCAGCTGTTGTGAAACTACAAATCCCACCATGCCTCTGCCTGTGGCAGTCATGCTTGTACCTGTCAGCCTTTCAATGCCTCATGGGACTTGTAGTTTCGCAACAGCTGGAGGTCCGCCTGTTTGAGAGCCCTGATCTAGAGGTTTCTTTTAAGGGTTTTTATTGAACAGTTGAGCAGGAACTTGGATAGGGATGGGGAGCATGGGATACTCTGAACTGTGGAACATGAGGACTTGCTATGCTTCTGGCTGCTTTGTACAAAAAAAAATGCAGGCTGTATTGCAAAATCGTAGGCTGCACTGTACACACTTAGGCCTGGTTCACACCATTCATTTGAATGGGCTGCCGTGCCTCCTGAAAACACAGAAAATGCCCCCCCACACTCCTCTTATTGTGTAGCCTGATTAAGTACTCACTCAGTCCCAGAATAATTATTATTATTATTCAGAATTTATATAGTGCCACCAGTTTATGCATGGAGCTTCCTCACATCTGTTCTCCTGGCTCAATCCAGACTCTGACTTAGATTTCCTCTCTCTCTGGTAGGCCCCCCCAGCTAAGCCTAGCTGGGACCTTAGTGTCTTTAGAAAGGACCCCTCAGGCTTCTCCTCAGTCTCTCTGCCTCAGAGGCAGAGCCCCCAGCACAGGGGTGTCCTCCAGAAGGCTGATCCCTGGAACTCAGCCCCCTTCGCTGTTGGGCCTAAGAACATTTATGAGCTCTCCCTCCACCTACTGGGCACTTCTCCCCAAGGATTGTCCGAAGAACCCTAAATATTCAAACTGCCTACCCTGCTTTCTCTCCCACTTACTTTTCTGAATATCTAGAAGATAAGGGGAAGTAGCAGAACAGCAGCCTGTGAGAGACTGAACAGCCCAAAGCAATCAAACACTGCTCCACTGATTAGAGGAGCTTACTAAATTTGCCTAGCAGCCTACTCAACTAGAAGGATTCTACTCCCATTTCTATTTCGACTATAAAACCTTTCCCCTTCTGTTCATCTCCTTAACATAGGGCAAGGTGTTCTGTAGGTGTTCCTGTCCTAGGGTTACAGTGCAGTTCCTTCGCAGATACACTGCACATTCCGGTCTGGTAGCCATTGGTCAGACAGTTGGTTTGGCCTAAGAGGGACTTGCTCAGAATTGGTCGTATATGTGCAAATGACGGGGTCCTTCAAAACTGTTAATTTACCACCAGCCTGAAGAGTAGTCCTCCTGCCCCTTATTCACAGACCCCCTATCAACTAGTGAGCAGGATTTAAGGGAAATGCAACTTACGATGTCAGTGACCTAATAAGGGATTAATGTACATTATGAGGCCCTAGTTTAACAGAGAAGCAAGGCCAGAGGGTTTTTGGCCATATATTTATTTTGAGTCACAGGTGCACTCACCTTTGCTCTCCTGTTAATGCGCTATAGCCTACTATTTGCTGATTATGGCTATCAGCCGATGTCACAGAGCCACTGAAGGCTCTTGGAAGAGCTTGACCATATTGTCAGGATCCACCCAGCTGCCTATTTGACAGCTGGCTCCAGCTCTCTGGCTGAGAGCTGAAGTTGGCTGCGGTGCCACCTCTCCAGCTTGACTCTCCAGTTAGCGCTGGAGAAACAAAGTGGAGAGCAGTGACTGAAGTCATCGCTGTTTGGTCAGAGTTGAGCGTGAGCTGAGTGATCTCGGGCTTGGTGCTGGCAGGTGACCAATGCAGCGTCAGTCCGATTTTGCAGTGTGGAGGTGAGTAGGTGTGGTGTGTTCTTTTTAAAACCCTAAACTTTAATAAGGGAATGACGTAGTAATCTTTTGTTACAGGAAATGGGGAGTTTCCTCATGTTCCCCACCACCAGGAAAGCCTAAAACCAGTAATTCTGTTAAGATATTCTTCTGATTCATAAGTTTATGGCAGTTTCTTAGTGATTGAACAGTGAGCTGAGATCCTCCTATCTGTGTTTGCTTCTTCTTGTTGATTACAGGACCACCTCTTGATGGTAACAGAGCTGACCTGGCAGTAAAACCAAGAGCTTATAGGAGGATACATTGCATGAATGGATTTACTTGTAGCCATTCTCAACCAGAGTTTTGTGGAACCCTAGGGTTGTTCTGGGGGTTGCAAGGGGTTCCTTGGGCTGTGGTTGATTGACCTCCCATTTTAATTCCACAGGGCCTACGGCACTTGGCAAAATCAGCAGTATGACACCATTGAACTTTTTTGCTGTCTGTAAGGGTTTCATTCTGACCTAGACTGCAAGGCCTCATCTACACGGGCGTTTTGAAAAAACGAGCTGTAACGTTGGGTCCGACGCCAAGAAAAATTTGGCGTTAGAAACATTTAATTGGTTTAATGCGCGTTATTGAGCATCAGCGCTAAGTAGCGTTTTGCTTGAAAAGGCATCCCTCTGCTATTTTTGGATATTTTAAAACCGAAAACGCCAGTTAACGGCGCTACGGCACTAATGTATATTGAGCGTTTTTCCGGCTCAGCGTCAAAAACGCTGTAACGCTGCAGCTTCGGAACGCGTGGGTCCTGCGTTAGATTTACAGCTTAAGAACGCCTACGCTATCTACAGCTCAATATCATCAGCATGTATATGAGGCCATTGAATAACATGGTGTGGCGTTCTTAAGCTGTAAAAACGGCTCAAAAACATAACACCCGTGTATATGAGGCCTAAATTTTGCATTCGTCCAACTAACACACCAATGAAACAGGCATTTTTTCCCATTGACCCCCAATTAATTGATTTTAGTAAGGGTTCCCCAAGACTTCAAAATTATTTTAATTGTTCCTCTGCTTTAAAAGGTTGCCACCGGCTGTACTAAAAGATTAAAGCTTGATTCATAAATTCCCACGTCTGTTGCTGTACTGCATTGCTGCCCAGTGTTTTCAGGCATTGGGAGCTGGCGAGAATTGTACTTGTTCAAAGAAATATATTCTCCTTAAATAGGTGGAGGTTGATGAGGCTTACTTCTCAGGGATGTAGCCAGGGTACTAATAAGCCAAGGCCACCCTTGGGCACTCCACCTAAAGTGTAAATTTGTGGACTGTCATATTGAACAGCACGTTCTCTCCTTTCTCCCTATCTCTTCTGTTTTACCTCATTGCTCCCTCCCAGGGGCGTTGCTAGGTGGGAAAAAGACCAGGGGCTTTAGCCCGAAGAAATGCGGTGCGTGAAGCGCGCATGGCAAAATATTGGCGTGGATTAAAGTAAGCGGTGGGCATGGCTCGAAGGGGTGTGGTTTGAGTCTGAGATGAACGAGGGATGGAGGAAGGAAGAGAGAAAGAAATAGGGAGGGAAGAGGAGAGAAGAGAAGGAGTAAGGAAAGAGGGATGAATGGGACACCAGACCCAGATTCTAAACTAGAATAGCAACATTTGTAATCTAGAAAGTTTAACAATCAGCAGATAGATACTCCAAACACCTGGTGTTAGCGCTTCAATCATCCCGGCACCATGGTTGATATTTTGTCAGGATGATTGAAGCACATTATTTCTTATATTACTTTGCAATATAAAATTAACTCATTCAACTCACCATAATGCAGAATCAGTGGGGGCCCAGGGTGTGTCACTTGCCACGTCGCCTGTCACCAGATGCCATCAGGGTGTCCCCCAGCAGTGTGCCTCTTCCATCAGGTGTCCCCCAGCGTGCTCCTACATCAGGGTGTCTCCAGTGTGTCCTTTAATAGACGTCACACGTCCCGCGCTAGCGCGGGATTGGTTAGGTGTGACGTCCATCATAGCCGCCCGCAGTGTCACTGAGTCACGGCAGCGCCCTGTAATAGACGTCTCATGTCCCGCGATGCAGGATTGGACCACTGTGGTGACGTGTCCAATGTGCCAGGGGACGGGCAGTGCAGCCAACACGCATGGCAACGCGCTACAATGTGTTGTGGTGCTTTTTGCTACGAAGCATTGTACATGCATGTTTTTTGTTGTAATTTGGTGCATTAGGCAGCCCATTGGAATGGTTGGGCTGCCTTAATGCAGCTCACATTAATGTCATCAATGCACTTGCATTACCACAGTGCAAAAGTATGAGAGTAGCCTTAACTAATCTTAGTATCCCCTTAGTATTGCTCATCCTTGTGTGCAAATAGACTTATTTGCCAGCTGTTACCTATATTACCAAACAGGAAATTTCTAACACTTTCTGCTCAACCTTGGAGATTAAAGGGAACACAAAGGTGTAGTCATAAGTAATCTGCACTCTGCAGGTAGGTATCCAGCATCAAGAAAGGTGGGCTGGGATTGTCTGCAGACCATCTCTCTGCAGTAGTAGCTGCAAGCCTGAGACTCAGGGCACAAACTTGGAGACTTGGGGCCAGGTCTTTGTAGAGCCTTTGCTTTTTATATAATTGATATTAAAATTCCTGTGATCACTGTTACATATGAGGTAGGGGGTTACTTGTGAGACAATCTTGGCCTTTCCATGCGTTTCCTCCAGAGTGTCTGGAAGCAGATGTTTGATGTCACATCGCAGTACAGGTTTTATCTTCCACCGGTCCTCTGTCTGTATTTTGATCGGTCCGTCCAGCACAGATTGAACTTCAGAGTGTTCATTGTGTTTTATTCCCACTAGTATGCGGTGCTGGTGGTCCTATGATGTACAGGTGGTCTGTAGGAGGACGGCAGCTGCTATATACGATGCTTTCACTACAGCGGCTGCCAATATTCCTAGAACAAGCTATTTTTTTCCCTGTGCTAATCACTCATTCTTACACTAATAATTTCTTTTTAACTCTTCAGGGTCTGTACATGAGTCTGTGATTCTGTATATTGCTCATAATCCATTGCAGTTATGTTCAAAGATAAAATCCACATGGTGTGTGTGTGATGTGCTTAATGCTTATTCAATAAATCAAAAGTCACTCCGAATTCGAAGAGCAGTAGGTTCCTCAGTTTGAGTTCCGGGTACTGGTTAGCATTTGTCTTTTTTTTTTTTTTCGTTTAAGGGCATACATTGATTACGATGGCCATCTACGCTATATGTACAAAAATATCCGGACTCTCCCTAGTATGGCAGGTACACGTTTATAATTAAAATAAACCTAAGGTTTATTTTGTATGAAATCGTATGATCTGGTATCGTACGATAGAAATTTTCATGCTTGTACCATCGGATAATTTTTGCACGACCTGTCCTGATCGGCTCTTGAAATGATCATATTATCGTACGATCGCTTTGAAAGCAGTATTTCTCGTGAAATTTTCTGACCGTGTATAGGGACCATAAACCTTGGTACGGGATGGGGCCAGGCTCTTTAGCTATAGACACCTGCTCATCCTAACCATAAGCTGCCCCTAAGGCTGTCACACTGAAGCTCTGGGGGTGGAGAGGGGGAGGATAGCGTGGTATAGCTTATGGGTGGTAGAATTATTTAGAGCCGATATAAATGTAAAGCCAATGTTTAAAAAAATAAAATAAAAAATGGATTCCAATTTTCTCCTAGTCTAAAACTAAAATAAAAATTGTTTTCACTAGCGGTACACTTTAAAAATGCTCGTATCCTCCACCCTCCTCTTCCCCAAAATATCTGCTTTCCACTACACTACGCCCTCTGACAGCACAACTAACCTTGTTAAAGTTTTATGAGTGGGAGAAAAAACAGGAAGGCTAATTTTGGCAAAACAAAGGTATTTTTCCTAGCTTTATTAATAGGCCCATAAAGCTGGCCATACATTGATTGAAACTTGGCTGGTTCTGCACAAACTGGCCGAATTACAATCCATGTTTGGCCATTCCTGTTCATGAATGGGCTTGTTTATATGTTTTTGCTTGATCAGCTCAAGCAGCCAATCGGCTGCAGCACTGAACAGCGTATTCTGACAGTGGGGAAGTCACGCTGTCAGAATACAATGACACAACAGGAAGGATTTCCCTACCCACCTCAAATGTGTGTGTATAGGGAAATCATTTCAGTTTTTTGTTCAGCCCTGACCGCTTCCCCCATTTTTTTTTTTCTATTTTTCTTTCTGGCCACAGCTCTGTCCCACACTGCCATGTTATCTGACATCATGGAGAGGCCCATTGGCTCTTCCAGGTTCGATGGGCCTCTTGATGACGCGCTGACAGGCCCACCCCTCCGCCTTTCTTTCAATGAAAAGCTATGCCTCCTGGGATATGTGACGTGCATGTCGTAGGAGGTACAGTGGGCAGTATGTGTCAATCACATAAGGCAAATGGCATGTATGGGGAGGCGGGCCCGGACAGTTTTTGAAAAATTAAAAGGTAAAAATTAAAAAAGCGTGATACTTCTGTGTCACCTTATTGTTGTATACAGAAGTAAATGCACCTGTAGACTTGAGGTTGTTGTAGACTTGCGTTCTGGAACAGTTGACATTTTTGTACAGGTGTGGTTAAACATTCTTGTCTTTGTGAACTATGATGATGCCGAAAAATCACCCCAACCTAGCTACTTTTAAAAATTTAACACCAGACCATCCCACCGAAATGTGCTTGTTGGACATTCTGTTCCAAAACCATGGACATTAATAGAGACTTTGTCCCCTGCTTTCGGTTGTTTTAGCCCCCCACTCTAGAGGAAAGGTTTTTCAAAAAAAAAAAAAAGCATTTGTAGGCTCAGGTACTGTTGTTGATGAGAAGACCTAGCTCACAATCAGCATTCCTGCTCATCCCAAAGGTGTTAGTAGGGTTGAGTTCAGTTGAGTTTTTCCAGTTCAGACTCGTTATAACATGTCTTTATGGAGCAGACATTGTGCACAGTCATGCTGGAACAAAATAAGATCTTCCTCAAACTGTTACTACTAGATTGGACTCACAGTTGTCTAAATTGTTTGTATGCTTTATATTTACTAGAATTAAAGCTCCATGTTTTGGGGGGCATCAGTGCACTTTTGGCAATATAGTGTATCTTAACAGAGAAAACAATACCAACAGGAAAGTAAAAGACCGTTCCCAAGCAAAGGGACTTTAAAGGCTTTGTACTTGAGTCAAGGTAACGCAATTAAATTCCATAAAAATCAAATTTTGTTTCACAATTTGAATATTAAAAATGGGTAATTCTTGACCATATAAATATGATCATAACAATAATCACGTAAAAACCATAAAAGGAGTTGATGCTAGTGTATCTTGCTGACTTAGGCCAATGCGTTTCGCTGCCAATTATGGCTTTCTCAGGCATGCCGTGGAAGCATTACAGTGATAGTATACGCCAGGCATGCACAAACTCCGAAGGGACGACATGCATGTGATGTATCCGCCAACTCCCCACCAAGCCAGGCAAGGGATAGCGACACAGACACTGGATCACACAGCGGGGAGACGGGGACGCGACAAGCCAGCCAGCAATAATGCTCAATCAAATGTCTCGTATGCAGCATCAGATACAAGGCAGCGTGTATCTTTACAGAACACTCCGACACATCACCATCACACAGCTCCACAAATATCAGCTGAATTGTGAAGCAGTTATCTCTTGTAGGCATTTATTGAACTGTATAACCACCTGCCCATAGTAAAAATACGTCATTACTTTGACGTTTAATGCTGATGTTAGGGCAGCAGCTAGCTGCCATAACCCCGGTATCATTTTTTACTATGGGCGATTCCACGTCAGATTTAAGTGGTCCCACATGCTCAGTTAGTGCTTTTTGAGGCAGCGTGAGAGGTGCCCCCCACCACTTTCCGATTGTTTCCGAGTTTACCGGAGCCTTCGGTAAACCCGGAAGTGATCCAGTCCTGCCGTTTGCTTGGCAGGAAGTTGAGTGAGGGCAAGATGGCCTCCAATCGGCTCTATTCCCTTGGAGGACCTGAGCGACCTCTGACTTCGCTGCCTGTCCTTGGGCATAAACACTTTTTTTTTTTTTTAAGTCAAAATTTGCTTTCAAAGGTAAATGACAGATCTCGGGTCTTTTTGAGGTATTGCTGCGATTGTTCGAGAGAGAGCAATAATTCTAGCACAAGACCTCCTCTGTAACTCTAAACTTGTAACCTGTAAACATACATACATACATTATATATATATATATATATATATATATATATATATATATATATATATATATATATATATATATATATATATATATATTATATATTAAAAAATTTTTTATTTTTTCAATTTGCATTTACATAGACCAGCAACAAAGACAAACAACCTACACATGCACAAAATTGCAAATTTACATCCATACATAAATTTTTTCAGCATTGACTCCTTCACTCATCTTTATGCCCATTACCCAAGCATATGACCAACAATCCAAAACTAAAATCCTAATTCTCCCATATATACTATGTAGAACTTGATATGATAACACTTACTTCATCACACATTTACTATATACTTGGATAGTTCAGCCGCATGATTAATTATACCTAATATATATGTTCACTCTTCCTTCCAAAATATAACAAACAGCAGCCAGTTAATCCGTCACCGTACATACACTGTTTAGCCGGCATCCCCACACTTTATCAAATATATTCTGTGTTCCCCTACCATTATAAGTAGCTTTATACAAGGGGACGGCACTGTTCATCAAAGTCTTCCATTGAATAATTGTTGGAGGGGCAGCTTATTTCCATGAAAGCACTATTAACTTCCTGGCTTAATACAATAAAATTGTCAACAGAGTACGTGTGTCACTCTCTTTGGGACTAAGGTGTCTACCAGTCCCAATAGACAAACCTTCACCATTGGTTTTATTTGAACAGCGACCGACCTCCTCTATACATTCAATAACCCCCCACCAAAGATTTTGGACAGTCACACAGGTATGCAGAAAATCCACATTGGGTGAAGTGCACCACCAACAACAGGAAGACTGGATCGGGAACGTTCTAGCCAATCTAGTCGGGGTAAGATACATTCAGTGTAGAAATTTAAATTGAATAAGATGATCCCTGGCCAACACCAGCCTGCTAAAATGATGGTCCCAAATATCATCCCAGTCACCCCCATCCAACTGGGGGAACACTGCCTCCCAACCTGCTCTGCAACGTAAAAGAACCTCTTCAACATCCGTAAATATTTTATAAATAGTGGACAGGGCATTGTCTATGCTTTCCTTTCTAAGAAGAGCTTCCAGGCCACTCATTTGCAACCTAAGAGTGCTGTTGCCAAACTGAGCATTATACACATGTCTAAGTTGCAAATAACGAAACAAATGACTATTGGGAAGCTGAAATTTTGATTTCAAAACATCAACCGTATAAGTATCCCACCATCCACTATATCCTTCAGTGTCTTAATAGCATATCTAGTCCAAGAGATTGGATCTGGATATTCTGGGAAATGGATCAGAATTTGATTCCTCCATAGTGGTGTATGAGGGGAAAACACAACGTCATCATTCACCTTATTTGTCACAGCCCAAGGCCTACCGATTGCACGCATGGATATTGTACAATTATATGGGGCCCTATTTTAACTTAACAGTAGATGTGCCAATGCTTCATAGGAGCCAACAATGGCCGCTTGTAGAGTAGTGGCAACATCATCCTCTTGAGACCTTATCCACCTATGAGCAAAGACCAAGTGACCCGCCAAGAAGTAACGATAAAAATCAGGGACAACTGTTTCCATGGCAGTTACAACACCCTGAGCTTAATCCTCGGGTGGCGCCCCACCACAAAAGAGTCGTAACAAGTTGATCTATTTTCCTGAATACATACTTTGGTATCCAAACAAGCGAATTCCAAAATATATATAAAAATAAAGGCAAGAATTTCATCAGCAACAGATTCACTCTACCAATAAACGACAACGCCAAGTTGTACCATGCGTGCAACCTGGCTTTGAACTTTGACAACCGTGTTGCTTATGGTAATTTTTAAGTTCGTATTTTGTCGCCATTCCACGAGCATGCGCAATTTTGAAACATGATATGTTGTGTAACTATTTACTTTGCGTAACATTCTCTTTCACATTTTACAAAGAAATTTAGGTAACTATTGTGTTTTGTTATTTCTTTTAAAAATTCATTAAAGTGTATTTTTTTCCCCAAAAAATTGCGTTTGAAAGACCACTTTTCAAATACAGTGTGACATAAAATATTGCAACAATCGCTATTTTTATTATAATAAATAATTAAAAATACTCATTTAAACTTGTAAACAAAAAGTGCCAGAAAAGGCAGAGTCAGCAAATTTTTTTCATTTTGGATAGAGTGAGGGAGGGTTGCTCCCATTTAAGCATATATAAAAACTGACAGGGGTTCTAATCCATCTCCACGCTGTCCGGAACTAGGAAAAAAAAGTTTTGCTTTTAATTATACTTTAACTATCCAACATGGCATATAATGGAGTTCCAAATGTATTTCTCTCGGATATTAGAGGACTCCGCACAAGGTATGCTCAGGATCACAACATTATCAGGATAAAACGCAGATTCCAAATCCTGGGTCAAATGTTTCTAAATCATTATAACATTCAGCAGTGGTATTCGGCAATAACACATGGAGCCCTCAGGGGTTTGCTACAGACAGTCAGGGTTCCAAAACAGTGCTTCACTGATGCTTATTATTCTGCTTTGTTAGTTCACTAGCAATTTGAGTTCTGCATTAATGCATCACTGACACCCACGTTCCTACGATTGTTGTTGATACTTGACATGCCTGCAGACATCACTGTTCTTAGTATAGGCTTCTTACTGTATTTGGTCCAAAGGAAGGTGATTTCTGATATCTCCCAGCTATTTCATATTGAATGTATGATGGGGAAAAAAAAAAAAAAAGAAAAGCTGTCGGACAGCTAAAGCTATAGATATGTGGAAGTAAGGAATGATTAAAAACCTCCCACTCACGCGTTTCATAAGCTTTAACCTCTGCCCACTTCAATCTTTCATATTTTTTTCTTTCTTTCTTTATTTTTTATTTTTTTATTTAGAATTGACAATTATTAAAGTTTTTTTTTTATTTATTATTATTTTTTTTTTTATATATATTTTTTTCAATACAAAAGTAGAAAAGGATAACAATCACTGGAAAACCTGCAAGCTTACAATAGCGAACCAGTATAGAATACACCCATACCCCAATACGTGCGTCTGGAGTAAAACCAATTAAACTGCTACATAGTTCTGTAACCAGATAATTTGTATACTACGTAGGAGCCAGGCATACCAGTAGTGTGGAATCAATACAATGGATTCTTATAATAGCTATACCAGTGATTCCGAACCCAAGGAAGTATAGCAAGTGCCTGTTGGGCTTGTAGGAAAGAAGAAGGAGAAAAAAATGAGTGGGCAGACAGGGCTCGTCATTCCTGGATCTAGAGAGGATCGACATCCCACGCGAAAGAAGGGCTTGAGTCTCATGGAGAGTCTTCCCTGAAATGCCAGGATTCCCAGATCGCACAATGGCGATCAACCTTGTCAGCTAATCATGCCTTCAAGGACTCCATGATCTCCACATCCTTAACCCTAGCACAAAGGTCAGTTGGTATAGGTGGCGTTTGTCTTTCATTGGAGGGCTATCAGACATCTGGCCACCGTTAAAATGTGAGTGGCCATTTTTTTTTTGCTAAGCCTAGCAATTTAGGACGGAGTAGTCTTAATAGATTTTTGAATGGAAAGGAATATCAACTTTGAATAACCAATGAATGAGGTCCTGGACCAGTAGTATGACTGCAAGAAAGGGCATTGCCAGTAGATATTCATTAGAGTGCCTCGCTCTTTATCGTACCTCCAGCAGTGGTCCCAGGCCGATGGATATATAGTATGTAGATGGAAGAGGGTCATGTACCCGAAAAATAGTACTTTGTACGTATTTTCCTTATAGAGGATGCAAATGGCGCTTTTTTGAGAGTCCATATTGTATGAGTTTAAAAGTTTATTTATATATATATATCTATATATATCTCTCTATCTATGAGGTTAACCACTTCACCCCCGGAAGGATTTCCCACGGTAGGACCAGAGCACTTTGTGATTCGGCACTACGTCGCTTTAACTGACAATTGCGCTTTCGTGCGACGTTGTACCCAAACAAAAATTGCGTCCTTTTCCCACAAATAGAGCTTTCTTTTGGTTTGATCACCTCTGCGTCATTTCTGATCGCCGCTATAAACAAAAAAAAGCGTCAATTTTGCAGAAAATTTTTTTTTCTTTTTGCTAAAATACAAATCCTAAAAAAAAATATATATTTTTTAATCGGTTTTGGCCGATCTATATTCTTCCTCATATTTTTGGTAAAAAAAAAAAAATCGCAATCTGCGTTTGATTGGTTTGCGCAAAAGTTGCCGCATTTACGAATGTTGAGAATTCATTTCTGGGGTTTTTATTTTTTTATATTTTTTTTACCACTAATGGCTGCGATCTGCAATTTTTAGTGGTACTGCGATATTGCAGCAGACATGTCGGACCATTTTGACACTTTTTTGGGACCAATGACCTTTATACAGCGATCAGAAATTTAAATGTCCACTGATTACTGTATAAACTTTATTGGCAGTGAAGGGGTTAACCTGCAGGGGGAGATCTAGGGGTTAACTGTGTTCCCTGCATGTGTTCTAACTGTCAGAGGGCTGGGCTGTTTTGGACATAACAGATCTAACTGACCCCAGTGACAGGGATCAGTAGATCTCCTATGTCCCCACTGACAGAGCGGGGAACCGTCGTGTTTACATCGGCGGTTACCCGTTCTTTTGCTGTGGCAGCTCATCGCGGCTCGCCGGCGGACATTGGGTCCGCCCGAGCCGCAGGCAGACTCCTCCGGAGTACGGCGGGAGCGCACGCCGCTACCGGCACGTGTGCGCCCCATAGATGCCACTCCGCAAATCGCTGCGTATTTCCGGCAATTTGCGGGACACATCCACACTGCCGCAGTAAATATACTGCACACAGTGTGGAAGTGATTAAACCCTTCTGTGAGGGGCCAGAAAGAATTAGGCTTTCAAATGGGGACAATTTGGAAAACTGAAGATTGGGTGTAAAGATTGGGGCGTAGTGCCGAATTTGGAGGTAACCAGAAAGACACTATGGAGCAGATCATGTTTTTCCCTGAGAGCCTTCAGAATTACCCAAACCATGTAGTGTCAAGTGCCTGCCTGATTGCATACAAATTGAAAATCTTAAGGTAGTTGTAAACCCCCTAATGTGATTTTTACTTACGGGTAAGCCTATAATAATGCTTACCTGTAGGTAAAATGAATATCTCCTAAACCTGTACGGTTTAGTTGATATTCGCTCTCCATGCAGCTGCTTGACGTCACAACGCATGCACTCTGATCCGGCGGAGGTTGCCGGAAATCGGAGCTCACTGCCGGAACGAAGAGCTCTCGTACGCAAGCGCGGCTCCAGCCACTCACAGCGCCGGAGCGAGCCGCGCACCCGGAAGAAAGAAGAGGGACATCATGTCTGCTCCCTCAGCGCTGATCGTGTAGGGCTGCGGGGGCCTTGTTCTAAGATAAGTATTTCATAATGTGTTCGTATGTGATGCATACACATTATGCTTGCAGTGTCGTTTTTTTTTTTTTTTTGGTGCGGGTTTACTACCGCTTTAAGGTTTGACCTCATATTATATGGTTTTGGTATCTAAAGAAAATTATATAGTGTATATCCAGCTTTACACTCCCCTCATTGGGTTCACTAAATGGCTATAAGTGGAAGAGGTTCCTCTGTCTTTCATATTTTTATATTGGTCGATGTCACTGGCCAGTTGTGAATTTTATGGTATGAGTGGAGAGTGTTCCCACGAAGATTGGCTAGATTGATAGGGATGCGTCAATACCATTTTTTTTTTTTTTGAGTATGAATACTTTTCATTTTTTTTTTATTTTAAGTACTCGCTGATACCAATTACGGATATCTATACTGCAACTGTTTTGTTTAGACTTCAGCTGTCAGCAATGGTACAAAGCATTGAAAAGTTATTTATAAATGAAATACATTACTAGTTTAAAAAATAAAGGCAGGAAAATAATAATGGAGAAGGATGAGTTAAGGCTGATTAGAGTAAATTAGAGTAAATTAGGGATTAATAAGGGGTTAAACAGAGTAGCATTTAATAAAAAACAAAAAAATATTTTTTTTACTTGACGGTTTGATTTAAACCTCCGATTGCTGTACTACCATGTCAAAACACGTGCATTGCATGGCAATCATGGGTTTAAATCGAGTGGTAAGGAGGCAACATATGGCCTCCTCACCACCTGTCAAACACACTTGGATCGCTTTTCAGAGGAGCAGCAGTGCCTGCTGCACTTGTGAATGAGCCCTTAGTTGTACTTGGCAGTGGCACCCTTAGCTGCTTTCACACTGATGTGCTGCAGTTGACCCACACCGCAGGTGCAGCTCAGTGAATCTGTATCTGTCCTGGGGTTAGCTGCACTTTGTCATAGATTTATATCCTGCAGGTGTGGTGCACTTTCTGAAAGCGCGCCAAAATGCCATTTTCGGCACGCTTTCAGAAAGTGCACCAAACCTGCAGGATAGAATAGAAGTCTATAGCTAAACCCGCAGGAAAGCTGCAGGTACACTCATTGCAGTGTACCTGCGGTGTGGGTAAACCGCAGCACATCACTGGCGGTCCAATGCAGGAACCGCCACACCTGGCATTGAATGGGATGCATTCAAAGCCTTTATGAGAGGACAATACATGTCACTTGTGGCAGCGGTTAGGGCTGAGCAGCGCAGCGAGTCCGCCGCACTACAGAGGGACATAGAGGAGAAGACTGTCTTATATGCTACCTCGTCCACCCCTGAAAATTACACTGGGTTACAGGCTGCTAAGAGGGATCTAAATATACACATGTCGGAGATCACTAGGCTGGAGCTGCAGGATAGCAAACAGGTTTTTTTTTGAGCAGGGAGATAGGAATGGTAAGTTTCTTGCCATGCTCGCTCAAAATGACAGGCCCTCTACCTTAATACCTGAACTTTGCACCTCGGACGGTACAAGAGTGACTGATCAGGAAGCGATACTCAATGAATTTTTTCTTTTTTACACCCGATTGTACACGACTACTATCCCTCCTGACTTTGAACCTTCCCAGCTTCACACTCTCCTAGACCCACTGGCCTTGGGTTGGCTATCAGACAGAGAGAGAGAGTTTTTGGTACGTCCCTTCACTGTAGAGGAGGTGAGTGGTATTATCATGTCCTTCCCTTCTGGAAGATCCCCGGGTCCGGACGGTATCCCCATTGAATTTTATAAGGCCCACTGTCCCCTTTTGGCGGCTAAGCTGACGACGTTGTACACGCGGTGTTTGGCAGATGACCTACTGCCCCCTTCCATGCAGAATGCGCACATTACTTTGATCCATAAGCCCCCTAAGGACCCTGCACAGTGCACGTCATACCGACCCATAGCGCTATTAAACTGTGACATGAAAATTCTGACCAAGTTACTGAACTCGAGGTTAAGTCAGGTAATAAATTCACTTATAGACACGGATCAAACGGTTTTCATTCCCCATAGATCCACAGACATTAACATTCGCAGGCTCTTCACAAACATTCATGCTCAACACCTGAATACAGGCACCAGGGTCGTGGCCTCACTCGATATTGAAAAGGCTTTCGACACGGTCGAGTGGCCTTTTCTGTGGGAGGTTCTACGCAGGATGGGGCTCCCGCTGAGGTTTATTCAGTGGATCAAGATCATATATACACAGCCTACGGCTTCGATCAGACTTGGGGGTGCTCTTTCGGCTCCTCTGAGGCTGTCTCGTGGCACTAGGCAGGGCTGCCCTCTTTCTCTGACCCTCTTTGCCCTGGCCATGGAGCCTATAGCAGAGGCTTTGCGTGTGTCTCCCGATATCCGTGGGCTGAGGGTGGGCTGGGTGGAGGAGCGGGTAGCCCTGTATGCTGACGACCTCCTGCTGTTCTTACAGGATGCAGGTCCGTCTTTACAGGGCGCGCTTCAGGTGCTGAACACTTTTTCTAAAGTCACTGGCCTGAGGGTAAATTGGCACAAGTCAGTCCTATTCCCAATAGATCAAGAAGCTATTTCCCATG
>BLSH010191021.1:168880-181150 GCA_018402905.1 Glandirana rugosa
CTTTTTAACAAGGACCACTGATGTAGTTCTTTCTTACGTGTAGCTCAACGTTTTGTCATGACAAGGACAACGTGTCTCGTCACAGTTTACGTAGACTTGGTTTTCTCCGTGGCAGGGGTCGAGGGCGTAGTAATCTAAACTAACTGTCGTCGCCCTCGGTTACCGACACGACGATAGTTAGATAGGTTAGTCCTGGGTTCTGTCGCCGACCTCTATCACACGAACAGGGGTAGCGACCTTGCTAGCCCAAGTCCATTCATTTTCCCCCCGAGACCCCCCGACGACGTAGTGTCCTCCAAAAAGTGGAATTACGTATCTTACGTAATCCCCCTTTTTGGAACTCCCAAATGTTGGGGTGCCTCTTTTGGTTCAGATGCATTTGACACTGCTCTGTGCAACAGGAACAGTACTGTTTTGCAACTCGATGTGCATTCTTTCTTGATGTAGTCACCAGGAACAATTTTTCCTACGCCTTTTGTACCAGTCATGTGCCTAGCACGAAATGCGTCAGTCAAAAAATTGCTCCTGCTGGCTATTTAAAAAAAATAACATTTTGCTTCTTGATATTCATGTTGACAGTATAACTGATTGCTTTGGTGGAGAAGAGCCAAGCCAGAACCTGAGAATGGAACTATGGAGGGTGTCCAATCTCACCTGGAGCCACATGTGGAAAGTTTCAGTATCTGTTCATGGCACTGCTATTTATCCAGAGTGTTATTGCTTTCTGTGAGTCAGTGGGGAGTGTCACTGGGGATTATAGTCAGTGTCTAACATAGATAAAACAGGATATGACAAAATAATATTAAAAAGTATGCAGTTTCGAGTTGAATGTGTGTACATTATTCTGCAGGGATTTTATAGATGAATATCACCAGAAAATCTATTTGTAGAGCTGGAATTAGTCATTTTTTCTTAAGACAAATGATCTATTCATATTCATTCTCCCTAACCACTTGAGTCCTGGGCACTGTGTTAAAATGGTGCTGCAATCTCATTTGTCCCAGTGCCTGTCCTGACATATGACGGGTGCTGCAACTGCAGTCTGGCTTGAAGACCAGGAATTGATCCTATTATCTGCTGGGCTTGTGATCCTGCTATAGAATGGTCAACAAAATTGCTGTATAGCAGCCTTTCTCAACCTTTTCAACATGGAGGAACCATTGAAATAACTTTGTGGTCTCAAGGAACCCCTGCTAAAAATGACTGTAGCTACAACTTATGACACATTGGTTGGATGGTCAGTGGGAAGAATGCTCCTTACAGATAACTAAAAGATCAGTGAATGTCAGTGGGAGCTTATGAGAAGCAGAAACTGCTCAAGGAACCCTTAACAACTGGAGGAACCCTAGTTGAGAAGCCCTGCTCTATAGCAACACACAGCTTCCACTTGTAATAGGTATTTACTAAGAAAATCCAGTCGCCATCTTTAACCCAATTTCAGCTTGGGAATAAAACCTAAAGTGCAGCCCCCATCATATCTACCGTGCCCACTCAATTTCCATCGCTGTCCCCCGCTGACTGCACCGTTCCTCTTCTGCGCTTGAATGATGCCCGGCGCCAATCAACACACTTTCTCTGGTAACAGGACGCCCTTCTCTGGTGCCACTTCCTGCAGCATTCGGGATTTGCATCACTAGAAGAAGAGGACCTGTGAACTTTTTTTTGGGGTAGAGGTGGAAGGGCCATGAATCATATTTATTAGACTTTAAATAGGGCAACCATGGATGAGTTGCCCCTATGCTAGCATTTCATGTTGCAAATTAAAACTGGGAGAAGAACAACTAGAGTGTTGAGCCAATGAGGCTTCCACTGCATTGCATAGTACTGGGAGTCATATGGGCTTTAAAACACTTGAGCTTATGTTACTTACGGTTGGGGGTGGAGGGGCAGTAGAAAAACACTTGGTTACGTAGTTGATAAGGTTGAATAAAGATATCAGTACACTAGAGCTGTACAATTAATCATATTAAAATTGCGATCTCGATCCACCCCTCCCCGCGATCTCCACCAGGCATTACCGTGATTTTTATTGCAGTAATGGGGTCTGACTTGCGGGCGACTCAGTACGACTTGACTGTAATAAAAGTCAATGCAAGTCGCCTGAAGTCTTTTCTAAGTCAGAGCGCCTTGAGTCTCTAGGGAGACTGCCAAGTTCTGAGGTCATGCTGATAAAGACCTAGAAGAGATACAATGTAATTACTTCAAAGGAATGAACTCCCGTGTATAGAAGATGTTCAGTTTAACCATTTAAAGACTAAATCATTTCTGATTTGTTGCTTACAAATAAGAATCCAGTATTTTGTGCTAGAAAATGACTTAGAAACCCCAAACATTATATATTTTTTTTTTTTATCAGAGATCCTAGAGAATAAGATGGCGGTTGTTGTAATATTTTATGTTACATGGTATTTGTACAGCGCTCTTTCAAACGCAGTTTTTTTTTTTGAAAAATGACCCTTTCAAAAAACTAAACAGTGCTGTTGGCCCAATTTTTTTGTATATGTAAGATATACGGCGCGAGAATCGTGATCTTTATTCTAAGCAAAAAAATCATGATTCTCATTTTGGCCAGAATCGTGCAGCTCTACAGTCCACCTAGTTCAACCTTTGTGGGTGTATGAGTCTGTATGTATTTATGGCTCTACCAATTCCCATATCTTTGTATATTGCATTTGTTAAGATGCCCATCTAAGAGCCATTTTAACTTATTGGCACTCTCCGCTGACACCACCAATTGTGAAAGGGAGTTCCACATCGTTCTTCAGGGAGAATTAGTATATGTAATTGTTCCTCATAAGTGAGGTCCTCCAGTCCCTTTATCAGTTTTTTTGCCCTTCTCTGGACTCTCTTCAGTTCCAGCACATCCTTCATGAGGACTTGTGACCACAATTGGTTGGCACATTCATGCTGCTGGTTGAGCGTTTTTTTCTTTTTTTTTCTTTTACCTTCTTACCGCTCCACCGAAGCTGCAATGGCAGCTACAGTGGGGATCGAAAGTTTGGGCACCCCAGGTAAAAATTTGTATTAATGTACATAAAGAAGCCAAGGAATGATGGAAAAATCTCCAAAAGGCATAAAATTACAGATTAGACATTCTTATAATATGTCAACAAAAGTTAGATTTTATTTCCATCATTTACACTTTCAAAATAACAGAAAACAAAAAAAATGGCGTCTGCAAAAGTTTGGGCACCCTGCAGAGTTAATATCTTGTACTGCCCCCTTTGGCAAGTATCACAGCTTGTAAACGCTTCTTGTAGCCAGCCAAGAGTCTTTCAATTCTTGTTTGAGGTATCTTTGCCCATTCTTGCTTACAAAAGTCTTCCAGTTCTTTGAGATCTCTGGGCTGTTTGTCACGCACTGCTCTTTTAAGGTCTATCCATAGATTTTCAATTATGTTGAGGTCAGGAGATTGTGAAGGCCATGGCAAAACCTTCAGTTTACGCCTCTTGATGTTATCCCCCGTGGATTTCGAGGTGTGTTTAGGATCATTATCCATTTGTAGAAGCCATCCTCTCTTTAACTTCAGCTTTTTCACAGATGGCATCAAGTTACCATCCAAAATTTGCTGAAATTTTATTGAATCCATTTTTCCTTCTACTCGTGAGATGTTCCCTGTGCCACTGGCTGCAATACAACCCCAAAGCATGATTGATCCACCCCCATGCTTAACAGTTGGACAGAGGTTCTTTTCATTAAATTCTGTGCCCCTTCTTCTCCAAACGTACCTTTGCTCATTCCAGCCAAAAAGTTCAATTTTAACCTCATCGGTTCACAGAACTTGTTTCCAAAATGCATCAGGCTTGTCTATATGTTCATTTGCAAACTTCAAACGCTGATTTTTGTGGTGAGGATGTAGAAGAGGTTTTCTTCTGATGACTCTTCCATGAAGACCATATTTGTACAAGTATCTCTTTATAGTGGAATAGTGGACCACAACTCCAGTGTCTGCCAGATCTTTCTGGAGGGATCGTGCAATCAAACGTGGGTTTTGAATTGTTTTTCTCGCAATCCTGCGAGCTGTTCTGTCTGATATTTTTCTTGGTCTTCCAGATCTTGCTTTAACTTCCACTGTTCCTGATGACTGCCATTTCTTAATTGCTTTCCGAACAGAGGATATTGACATCTGAAAACGATTTGCTATCTTCTTATAGCCTTCTCCAGCTTTGTGAGCGTCAACTATTTTCAGTTTCAGGTTTCTAGACAACTGCTTAGAAGATCCTATGGTGCTGATTGTTGGGGCAAGGTCAGATGAGTCTGGGCATTTAAAACCTTTGAGATTGACATCACCTGGTCTTCCCAGACGATTGAGAACAATCCATGACACTGGCAGGTCTCAGCCTTGCAAAGGGGGCAGTGAATGCTATAAATTCTGCAGGGTGCCCAAAATTTTGAAGACTCCATTTTTTTGTTTTCTGTTATTTTGAAAGTGTCAATGATGGAAATAAAATCTAACTTTTGTTGACATACTCTAAGAATGTCTAATCTGTAATTTGATGCCTTTTGGAGATTTTTCCATCTTTCCTTGGCTTCTTTATGCACATTAATACAAATTTTTACCTGGGGTGCCCAAACTTTCGATCCCCACTGTATACAGGAGTATACATATGCCGTGGGAAAAATGATCCCAGCTATTGTATTCCGCAGGCAGTATGGCCCACAGAACACGGCCCATTTAGGTAATTTGAGACTGCACTGCAGCTGTGTGCAATGCATGCTGTTGTGGCACGATGGTGTGGTCTCTTAGGGGTTAAAACAATGTTACCTGCGGTGGATCGAATTTCAGAGGGTGTTTGACAAGCAGTGGGGAAGACATTAAGTCACCTCCACACTGCCTGTCAAACATGCTCTGATAAGTGATCCGGCAGGGATCACTCTTCAGAAGGTGATGCTAGTGCAAATGAGTCCTTGGAGCTTGGTTATAGGAATGAAGAGCAGGATTGGTGTCATCTTAGCACAGGGGTGTCAAACTGGCGGCCCTCCAGCTGTTGCGAAACAGGTCCCATCATGCCTCTGCCTGTGGGAGTCATGCTTGTAATTGTCAGCCTTGCAATGCCTCATGGGATTTGTAGTTCCGCAACAGCTGGAGGGCCGCCAGTTTGACACCTGTGTCTTAGCAGACTTGGGAGTAAGGCTGGCCATAAATTAATTTTTATTCAGCCAGAGGGCTAATTGGAGAAAAAAAAACAAATGGATTCCCCCATCTACACAAGTGAGGTGGATGGAGGCAGGGCCGGCTCTACCAATAGGCAGAGTAGGCGGCCGCCTAGGGTGCACTGACGCCCAGGGCGCCAAGCCCCTGTCCATATACTACCTCAGCCTGCCCCTATACTGCCCTAGCCTGTCCATATACTACCCTAGCCTGTCTATATACTACCCTTGCTTGCCTATATACTACCCCTGCCTGCCCCTATAATGCCCTAGCCTGTCTATATACTACCCTAGCCTGTCTATATACTTCCCTAGCCTGTCTATATACTGCCCTAGCCTGTCTATATACTGCCCTAGCCTGTCTATATACTGCCCTAGCCTGTCCATATACTACCCTACCCTGTCTATATACTGCACTACCCTGTCTATATACTACCCCAGCCTCTCCATATACTACCCCAGCCTGTCCATATACCTGTGGACCACGGCTGGCATAAGAAAGCGAGCCGGTGCCGCCATTATTTGACTTTAGGCCGGGTCCAGAGGCACAGGTGCAGGCCTGTGGATCATGGCTAAAGAAATAGGTAGAGAGGCGCTGCAAAAATATCCACCTCCGCCACCTACTTCGTATACAGGGCAAAGGGAGTCAGGGGCAGAGCCAAAGGGGTGGGGCAGCAAAATGAGGTTTTGCCTAGGGTGTCAAAAATCCTTGCACCAGCCCTGGATGGAGGAATCCTCCCTGCTGTTTCAAGGTATTCTGACACTGAGGCTGCTGATTGAATGTAAATTTTCCAACATTCCCATTCAGCAGAACCGATCGACTTCTGTTGAGCTGGAACAGCCCTACAGGGCAGCCGGAAAGTATTCACATCGCTTCACTTTTTCCATATTTTGTTATGTTACAGCCTTATTCCAAAATGGATTAAATTTATTATTTTCCTCAAAATTATACAAACAATACCCCATAATGACAATGTGAAAGAAGTTTGTTTGAAATCTTTCCTGACTAGTCTCACAGTTCCTGCTGCTGAAAGACGTCCTCACAGCATGGTGCTGCCACCACAATGCTTCACTGTAGGGATGCTATTGTCCAGGTGATGAGCGGTGCCTGGTTTCATCCAGACGTGATGCCATTCAGGCCAAAGAGTTCAATCCTTGTTTCATCAGATCAGAGAATTTTGTTTCTCGTGGTCTGAGAGGCCTTCAGGTGCTTTTTGGCAAACTGCAGGCGGGCTGTCATGTGCCTTTTACTGAGGGGTGGCTTCTATTTGGCCACTCTACCATACAGGCCTGATTGGTGGAGTGCTACAGAGATGATTGTTCTTCTGAAAGGTTCTCCTTTCTCCACAGAGCACAGCTGGAGCGCTGTCAGAGTGACCATCTGATTCTTGACCACCTCCCTGACTAAGGCCCTAAACCCCCAATTGCTTAGTTTGGCTGGGCGGCCAGGTGGAGTTCTGGTGGTTCCAAACTTCTTCCATTTACCGATAACGGAGGTCACTGTGCTCATTGGGACCTTCAATGCTGCAGAGATTTTTCTGTTCCCTTCCCCAGATCTGTTCCTCGATCCAATCTGGTCTGGGAGGTCTACAGTCAATTTCTTGGACTTCATGGCTTGGTTTGTGCTCTGACATGCACTGTTAACTGTGGGACCTTTATATAGGCAGGTGTGTGACTTTCCAAATCATGTCCAGTCAACTGAATTCACCACAGGTGGACTCCAATCAAGTTGCAGAAACATATCAAGGATGATCAGTGGTAACAGGATGCACTTGAGCTCAATTTTGAGTGTCATGGTGAAGGCTATGAATACTCATGTACATTCCCTTTTTTTTTTTTTTGTTTAATTTATTTTTTCTTTTGTTCTTTTTAAAAAACTTTCAAAGATTTCAAACTTCTTTCACATTGTCATTATGGGGTATTGTTTGTAAAATTATGAGGAAAATAATGAATTGAAGCCATTTTGGAAAAAGGCTGTAACATAACACAATGTGGGAAAAGAGTAGTGCTGTGAATACTTTCCAGATGCATTGTAGGTGGATTGAAATGCAGCTGGTCCCTCCTGGACTGACCAAATTTCAATCAGTCTGTGGCAAAGCGATCTTACTTATTTGTGATAGAAAAAGTTGGGTCACCTTGCTGAATGATTGGCTTGAGGTAGGCAAATCTTTTGGCGCAGGGTAAAGCCCTTCACAGAAAAAAACAAAAAAAAAACATCGCCCATACATTGTAGTTCTCTTTATAAATGGAAGAGTTTGATATAATTTCCCTTTGAAGAAATCGTCATCATTTTGCTGTATTTAAATTGCTGGGCTGTCCATTGGTATTCTTGCCGTGATGAGCGACTCCCGGTAGGTTTAGTAGTTCTTTGTGAAAATCCGAGAATCTTGATCTCTTCTTCTTTTGACATGTAATAGTCTGACTGGAGGTTGTCTTGAAAGATACCTTTTAATAAGCTTCTCCCAGAATAGAAGAGCAGGGCCGGATATGGAGGCCGTCCAGCTGCAGCCAGATCCCTGTTACATTTTCAATAGCGACATTATTACATTATGAATTGCCGTTTCCTGCTTTGTATCACATTGTCCAGTTCACTGCTTCCAGAGACACAGCTTTCCTATCTTAAAGGTCCACTGCACCTGAAACACTGGATTCCTTTCATATGGGAAAGAAAGAAGAGTACATATAATATTCCTGTGTACATATGTACGTGTGTGTGTGTGTGTGTGTGTGTGTGTGTGTGTTTATGTAATTGATTAGGGTTACCAAAGTCTGTATAAAAACTAGGAAGACACTATTGGGTAAGCCCTTGACCAGAACCCAGTAACTCCACAAGCATAGAAGCAGCTGGCATGGTATTGTGGAACGACATTCACTATTGATGCCAGCACATTTACACCTTATCAGCTGTGTTTTTTAATTATAATAATAGAACATGGAGCCTTGGTGCCCAATCTGCAGTCATTCGTGTGTTGGCCTTGAAGATGGTAGTCTCTTTGGGTGCTTACTCAAGCCAATAAAGAAAACGATCCTTTAGTATGCTTTCTTGTAGGTATATGGTGTGGTTTATTTCACAATATCTTAACTCTCTGTGTGCTGTCCCTTTTTCCTGCAGTCTGATTGTCTCCTGATGTCTCCAATCTCCAACAACTAAAGCATATTTGCAGTCTCTAACCATCTCCTGTAGCATGTCCATAGTCTCTGATCATCTACTGTAGCATGTCCATAGTCTGACCATCTCCTGTAGCATGTCCATAGTCTCTGACCATCTCCTGTATAATGTCCATAGTCTCTCCATTTCCTGTACCATACCCATAGCTTCTGTTAATCTCTTGTAGCATGTCCATGGGCTCTGGCCATCTCTTGTAGCATGTCCATGGGCTCTGGCCATCTCTTGTAGCATGTCCATGGGCTCTGGCCATCTCTTGTAGCATGTCCATGGGCTCTGGCCATCTCCTGTAGCATGTCGATAGGCTCTGGCCATCTCCTGTAGAATGTCCATAATCTCTGTTCATCTTGTAGCTCATCCGTAGTTTCTGGTCATCTCCTGTAGCGTGTCCATGGGCTCTGGCCATCTCCTGTAGCGTGTCCATGGGCTCTGGCCATCTCCTGTAGCGTGTCCATGGGCTCTGGCCATCTCCTGTAGCGTGTCCATGGGCTCCGGCCATCTCCTGTAGCGTGTCCATGGGCTCCGGCCATCTCCTGTAGCGTGTCCATGGGCTCCGGCCATCTCCTGTAGCGTGTCCATGGGCTCTGGCCATCTCCTGTAGCGTGTCCATGAGCTCTGGTCAGCTCCTGTAGCATAGCTGCAGTCTGACCATTTTCTTTAATATTACATTTGCTGTATTTTATGGGAGACCCTTTGGTGATGTGGGGGCTACACTTGAGGCAACCTACATCAGTAAGTTGACTACCACTGACATGGAGTATGATGGCAACACTGGTCCAATTTCCTTTGCAGTTCCCAGTCTGAGATCTTCTGTACAGGGGACTGGCTCAGTGCTGATCCTCCTTCTCCAAGTCTGAGCTGTGCTCTGCAGGGGATTGGCTCCAAGTCCTGTCCCTCCCTCACCCAGTCTGCACCTTGCTGTACAGGGGATTGACTCTGAGGCTGTGCTCTGCTCTGCTCTACAGGGGACTGGCTGCCACTTTTGATCCACTATCTCCCAGTCCGCGCTCTGCTGTACAGGGCATTGCAAAAGGCTCCTACCAAGTTAAATTCAGGTATCTACACTGCTTGCATTAGAAAAAAATAGATGTAATTTTCGTATACTGGATACAGAGCTCCATGAATTGGTGAATTCTAGATCTACAGGGAGATTAGCTTTAATACAAAATGAAAACCTTTTGAGCCATCAATATAAACTGACATTTCAGAACAAGGTTAGTCTTTCATTGGACATAAAATCCATACTACCTTAGAATAAAATGCAAAGCCCTCGCCAGCAATCTGGGCATGCGCAGTATAAAAGGGGCTTTATTTGGTACTGAAGCAATGAAACAAATACGAAATCTTTTTGAAACAACCCTTCAACCCTCTTCCTGGGAATAAGAAATGCCCGGCATTGTGGAGGGATTTAGCGAAGGTATAAAGTGAATGTATCTTTGCTTTTATTGCTATTATTTTAGTGGTTAATGAATTGTCTGCTGTGCCCATGGCAGGGTGGAACTCAGGGCAGCAAGCTTGCGCACCTTGAGCACAGTGTGCCTGTTGTCCTTACTAATGGCTGCTACTTTGTGAGGCTAATTATTTCAAGTACAGTTTTATTAACTTTACAAGTCTGCGGGAATACATTTTTGAGGTCGTAATTTATAGCCGTAGTCGTGCGTTTTTTTTTTTTTTTTTTTTTTTTTTTTTAATAAAGCTGCACGTTTATCAATAAGACTCCCTATACTGCAGTCTAGTGACTTTGCCTAGGCTGAAATTTCATGTGACGTTTCCCTTTTTCTTTCCCATAGTGTTTAGACTGAAGTATTGGAGCTTTGTTGGAAAAAGTGAAGCAGGGGCTGATTTGTGTCAGACATTTGTCAATACAGCAAAGAACTGCACAAACACTGGGATTTGCTTCATTGCGTTATCTCTGCGCCAGAATATCAGTCCAGGACAGTAGTTGTCTGAACAAAGATGGTGCTGCCCTTGCGGGGAGAAAAGCAGATGAAGGCGTAAGCTGAGGGGGAAGCACTCAGGCTTAGGTTAGGGGGCAGAATTTTTTCTTTTAAGCAAACATTAACTTGTCAAGAATATCAAACACTCTGAAAAAAAATAACATAAAATGCTTTATGCACTTGCAAAACCAAGCTTTTTAAGTGTTCCAATACCCACAACAGTAAAATCAGTCTGTATATGCAGTAAAGCACGCTTGTTATACTCACTGTGGAACCTAAGGGGTTAATCTTCTGCATTGTGTAAAAAGGCTGTGTGATCCTGTCTTCTCTGATCCTCCTTTTCTTGTACTGTCCCCAGTCCATCTCCTGGTACTACAGTCTTGGGGGAACTCTGCGCATGTTCAGTTTTTTGAGTATTGCTAGAGTTTTTTATTTGATTGGGGAGAGTGCGTGTGATCAGCACAGGGCCACTGTCCAGACAAAGTTAGGAGTCATGCAGCTTCATAGGACAGTCAAAGTAGAATGAAAACTCCTTCTACACGCTTTACTAGGAACTGATAGAAATCACAAGAATGCTATATACCGCTGATGAGAAAGGGTATTTAGCAGTTTATATTTACTAAAATAATTGCATTTCCATGTTGTGTGTACTGTGAGAGAACAGGTCTAGTGAATGCAGGCTCCTGGATTTAGTAACACTTTATGTATGTAGAAATATATGACATCAAAACAAATGATCTGCTGGGGCAATAATTGTGGTAGAGAGTGGGATTTCAGGGTACCAGATTTCACAAAATTCAATAATTGATAAGAAAAAAAAATCCCTTTTATTTGAACAAATATAAAATATATAAATGCATAAAACGGCCATCAAAAGTTTATCATACGATATAGATACATAGGTGTATGCTCTACATGTTTCGCATTGATGTTGGCTTCCTCAGGAGTCTTTTTAACACTATAGTTTTTCACTAGGATAAACAAAAGACCTCTATTAATGTTACATACGTATTATGTACCATCAAAAGAGGTCCTTTGTTTATCATAGTGAAAAAGGACCTCTTTTGATGGTACATAATACTTATGTAACATTAATAGAGGTCTTTTGTTTATCCTAGTGAAAAACTATAGTGTTAAAAAGACTCCTGAGGAAGCCAACATCAAGGCGAAAGATGTAGAGCATACACCTATGTATCGATATGGTATGATAAACTTTTGAGGGTTGTTTCATATATTTATATATTTTATATTTGTTCAAATAACACTTTTTTTTAATCAAATATTGAATTTTGTGAAATCTGGCACCTTGAAATCCCACTCTCTACCACAATTATTATTCTTGAATTTATACAGGGAGGTGGTGCATTCTTTCAGATATCCCTCTACTCTCCCGATCTCCTCTTCTCTTTTTACAAATGATCTGCTAGGATTGACCCACCTTTTCACAAATAAACATACCAGGCAATCCATACAGCCCCAATAATTAATGATGGTCTCCTCAGTAGGTAAATGAGTAAAAGTAATCAATGACCAGCTTCTTCTATCTGGTTGTCCATGCCGGCCCACTGGTGACATCTGCACAAGATCTTGTGCATGCACTGTACTAGATCTAGCATGGTTTGCTATCTCAGGGAGAGAAAAACAATAAAAATTCTCCCCCCTGAGATCTTGAAGATCCTGCAGTTTACTGCAGAGTGTGTCACGTGCACTTGATTAATTCACCTTAAGAATATTTAGAAGGTGCTAACAGAAGAAGTATCAGTGTTTGCGGCACAGCCAGGTCTGACGGTGGACTGAGGACTGAGCAGATCGGTTTCTCAGGATGTGACAGTTATTAATAGATAGCAGAGTTTGTTAGCTGGGTGGTGGAATTCCTGATGGGAAACCTTGGCTAACCTCTTTCATGACACAGACCACCACCTCTGTCCGTCTGTCAGGGCTTCTGCTGAAGCTTCTATGGACTTCGTTGAGAACTGTGGTGAATATGGAGGCAGATTTTAGGGGGGTCTTTTATAT
>BLSH010191021.1:183025-200390 GCA_018402905.1 Glandirana rugosa
GTTTCCCCCCCCCCCCCCCCCCCCACTGAGACCAATAAAAGGGCACAATTCCTCCCACAGACACCAAGGATGGGGCACAACTGCTTCCCGTGAAACCAACAATTGGGCCCAATGAGACCAATGATGGGCACAATTCCTCTCACGGACATAAACAATGGGACACAACTCCTCCCACTGACGTTAGTGATGAGGTTCAATTCTACCCAATGACACCAATGATGGGGCACAATTCCTCCTAATGACACCAATGATGGGGCACAACTTCTTCCACTGGTGCCAAAGATGGGGCAATGTTTTTTCCAGCTGACATCAAAACATTTTCTACTCCCATTGCCCACAGTCCAGCCCCCCTAAGTCTGAAGGACAGTAAATTGGCCCCCAGTTTAGAAATTTTGGAGAACCCTAACCTACACACTATTGAAGAACAACATTAGCTAATAAACAATAATTTGGCAAATTTAAAATGATAGCATTAGCTGATCACGCATGTTAAAGTTTCATTAAGGGCTCATTTAGATGTGCAAAGAAATTTGAGCGCCCATTAACAGCACATTTTTGACATGTTTGCGTTGCGTTAAGAACCACTAGTTATACGCCACCTCTTGGTTTTCTTTTATTATAGATTTTTGTATTATCTCTGCTACTAACGCTTTCTTAATGCAGTTTTCTACCCTAAAAAAAAATAGAAATAAAATAAAAACCTGAAAGACAATAGCATAATGAGCTAGTATGCAGCGCATACTAGCTCATTATGAAATACTCACCTTGAAACGAAGATCCGACCGGGCTGCTCAGTCCCCTCTGTGGGAGTGGACATCTTCCCTCAGATCTTGCTTCCGGGTACGGGGCTCCGTCGCTGTGACTGGCTGGAGCCGCGAGACGTCACTCCCGCGCATGGGCGCGGGACCCGTTTTTCCCGGCAAGGTCCAGAACTAATGCCGGGCCTTTGCCCGGGACATACATGGCGCATGCGCTGTAACGCCACATTGAGTTAGAAAGGGCATATCTTCTAAACCGTGCAGGTTTAGAAGATATTAATTTTACCTACAGGAAAGCCGTATTCTAGGTAAAAGTAAACAAAATGGGTAGACAACCGGTTTAATGAATCCCCACAACGTTTTTAAACACCAGAGGGGCATTTGTGATGCGTTTGCAGCGCATTTACATTAACATCAATGAAAGCAATTGCGGAAGGGACGAGGCCCGCCAAACGACATGTCAGCTCAATTTTGACACCACGCAATGCGACCATGTGAATAGCCCGCTATCGGCTGATTCTGGGTCACAGGAGTGCAAAAATAAGTGCACTCCTGTGACCCAGAAGAGGCAAATGGCTAAAAAAAAAAAGCTTTGAACATTTTTCTTTTAAATGTCAAACTTTCTGACTAGCATCTGGATGAAAAAAAGCAGGCAGATGGTTAAAATGAATGAAAATAGAAAACACAAAGTTGTTCCTACCCCCAAATCCTGAATGATTGAAAAACCAAATTCTTGCGGGCAGCAGGAGTTAGAAACCAGCCTGATAGCTATGTTGCCCAGGCAGAGTCTGGATGCTGGTGATAAAGCGGGCACCGTCACTCGTAGTGGTGACAGAATGAGAAGATTCCATCTGACGGGCGGCTCGTTGGAAGCAGAGCAAGTGCAGATGGTGATTTTTAGAACGTTTTCACCGTCTGCCTGTTTTCTGCCTCTGGCTCTTTAGAGCGCCTCCATGTTATCCAGTCACATTTCATTATAACTGGCTGTAGACTGTGTGCGTGAACTGTGCAAAGCACCAACGGCGTTAACTGCCCTTCACGAGTGCACTCATTCACACATATGACAGTCCATGTACGATTGGAAGAGACCTCGAAGGTCTGTGAAAGGGTCCCACAGGTCATTGCTGGTCAGGAAGCAAATTGCCTCCCCGGCTGCCCACCTAAAGCCTAATATGGCAACTGCAGGGGGCCAGTATACATGCCCCAGCAAACTCAACTCTGCTTTTTAAGTTTGGCAGATGGCCTGTAAAGCCTGGTGCACATTACGTTTTTTTTTTTTTTTTGTTCAACCCAGCAGGCCGAATGAAAAAAAGCTTGACAGCTCAGGTCGGAGCCACTTTACTAACAATCCGATGTTAGTACAGCGATCTGCGCTGCTGTGCTATTGTGCTCTGGCAGAGGGACTGCACCCTTGCCAGTACACTTCAGTATAATCAACCTTTTTCAGCCAGCTTCTGTCAGACCAGGGGCAGTACACACAGGCTCGATGTCCCCCCAACATTCACCCCGTATGTACTAGGCTTTGAAGTCCGCCATTGCGATAAATGAAACCACACAACAACCAGAAGCCGAACACTTGGCTCGCTACTGCAGTGTGGTATTTCAATACAAAAAACCCTTTTGGGTGCGCAAAAAAATAACATCCAAAAAGAGAAAAATAAACTACTGGAAGCCACTGGTTGACCACGCTCCTCCATCGATGGCTTTTCTGGGGGTAGAGACTGCCGTCTGTGTGAAAGGGGCCCTACTGTATTACCAATTCACCCAATTAGAAGTATTTATTCTGCCATACCAAACATATGCAACATTTATGGGCACTGCTGAGCAAAACATACCTGAAATATTGCTTGTATTGTGATAAAATTAGAGCTTCCAGCAATTTTTGAAAGCGGCGCCATCAATACATTTCTGGATTAGGAAATCCAGCACATGGAGTGCCTCAAAAGGACCTATCCAAGAGGTGCTGGGACTTCAAATCCTATTCATTTGATGAAACCGAGAAAGCACAATTGGTGAGCTTGCGGACTCTAGTAAGACTGCTCATGTGAAGCAAGACTCCCCTACTGCTATTGCCACAATGTGACTCAAAGCCTAAAAACACCTTGGGCCCCACTGCTACTATTGGATCACTCATTTTCATTTGTATCCCATGAGCAAGCAAGCAAGATCTAATACAGATTTGTCTGGTTATGCCTTCCACATACTCTATTCTACCTTAATAACTCCATGCCCTGATAAAGGGTGTGGTGCCCCCGTAACACGTTGGATGTTTGTGATCGTATTTCATATCCTTAAAGCTCCTTAGACTCCATATGACTTTACCATTTGGAAGTCATGTTCTTTGGTTATACTGCCTATTGAGGGACAAAGGAAGTCATATCCTCTTGTTACACTGCCTTGTTGCTTGTTTTGCGTTTTTTACACTTTTAAGTACATGGAGTATATCAGTTATCTCTTTCGACTTATTTCAGTGCACAGGTACAAGCGCACATTGTCATATAGCTTGTCAAAAGGTAAATCCCATATGCACCGTCTGATGCACCTCTGAAGTGCTCTGTGATTCTCCTACCTCTAGTTAAAGTGTTTTTATAGCCAAAACCTTTTCTTTTTGTATTAGATACAGTGAATGAAGGAAGATGAGAAATTCCCTCTTAGCTGTCATTGGAACAGGTGGCCTCTTAGGAGAAATTTCCCTCACCACTGGTTTTGTTGACAACTGTAAAAATGCGGTTTTCCTTAAATTTAGGCTGTCAACTGAACAAATAGAGAGGCCAAAATTCACCAGCTGAGACAAAGATGGCAGTAAAACCTGACGGGTTTTTGACCATTCCAAAAATTTGTTGGTTTAGATATTTTCATTTCAATTTCTCGTTGATTGAGGAACACCTGGAGTCATGTACTGTAGGCGGCAATGTAACCCAGCAGTGTATGACTACCTGTGTCCCTCAGTGAACTCCAAAAAAAGGATCCCGTGGTCAGTGCTAAAATCTTATTTTCATTCTTGTCTGTTGAGGGGCACAAGATGCCATATGCTCTCAGGATATACTACCTATTGAGGGACATAGGAAGTCATGTGCGCTTGGGTTATACTGCCTATTGAGGGACACAGGAAGTCATATGCTCTCGGGTCATACTGCCTATTGAAGGGCAAAGGAAGTTGTCATATGGTCTTGGGATATACTACCTATTGAGGTACACAGGAAATCATATGCGCTATTACTGTCTATTGAGGGACATAGGAAGTCATATGCTATCAGGTTATACTGCCTATTGAGGGACATAGGCATACTGTCAGGTTATATGGCTGCCTACAGTATGTCTGCCTGTGTCTCTCAATGAACTCCAATAAAAGGATTTTAGAATTATTGTAAAAACACTAGTTTCTTTTTCATACATCACGGCACACAGAGTTAGGCTGATATTCATTACCTACTGGGTTATACTTCAAAGTCTTAGACAGGAAGTGATCCCCTATATAACCCCTCCCATACAGGAAGCACTTCAGTTTTTTACCAGGGTCTGCAAGGTGGATGGGCACGTTTGTTTGATCTCTCTGAGATCCAGGTCTTTAGTCCCAAAAATGGTTCTTAAATGAATCAAGGGATTGACTGATCAGATCCATTTGAAACAGACTATATGCTTAGATAAATGGTACCCGAGCCTCGCAAAGAAGACACGAGGATCCTGCAAGGTTTTGCCTTTTTTCATGGTTTTATTTGATTGCTTCTACATTGCGACGAGGTGATGAGAATATGACTTGTGTTGTATAGTCTCAACTGAAATGCAGTGCACAGGTATTGATCTCCTCTCTTATTCCAGGTGTGAAGAGGGAAGTTCTGACAGATGCTTCTTATGGAATGTGGAGGTTCTGAGCACTGACGGCTGACTTGGTCCATCTAAGAAGGTAATCCCTCCATACAGAGGGGCTTTGCACAGTTTCAAAGGCGAATGCTTTGACTTCTAATGAGTAGATTATGATATTTGCCAATTGTTATCGGGAGGATGATGGCTCTGTAAAGTACCTGTCTCATCTCACTTTAGTGAAATATTTCTACAAAGCTGTATATTGTCTACTAGGGAGCCTCTGATGGGGTTCTAGGAATAATTGCAGAATGCATAAAAGCAGGGCTTTTTTTTTCTCACAGAATAGGTCTAGGAACCCCCCCCCCCCTTCTGAGTCACTTCTCGTCTCCGCCCTCTACCCACCTCCGAGCACCATCACTTGGTTCAACCTTTGAGCACCATCCCCTACCCTGAGTTCCATCCCCTACCCACCTCCCAGTACCACCCCTTTTAGAGAATACAGAACGAACTATCATCTTGTGTTAAGTTTTTTGTATGTAATTTGTTAATAACCACAAGAAATGCAGTAAAGTAGATCTCCCACAGCCAGCAGCAATAGACTCTTCCCAGCAACAATAGATTCCCCTAGCAACAATGAACCCCAACAACGATAGATCCCGGCAGCAGCAACAGATTTCCCAGCAGCCAGCCTAGCTTCAATAGACTCTCCAGCAGCCAGCAACAATAGACCCCTCTCTTAACAGTAGATCCCTTCCAACAACAATTAACAACCCAGCAACATAAGCCCAACCAGCAACAATAGACCTCCCCAGCAATAATAGACCGCCACGCAAAAATATATGCCCCCAGACTAAGTCCCCTCAACAGTAGATCTCTTCCAGCAACAATTGACCCTGCAGCAACAATAGATTTTGCAACAGCAATAATAATAGACCTCCACAGTAATAATAGACCACCATGCAAAAATAGATAATCTTCAGGAACAATCGATCCCCCAGCAGCCAGCATCAATGATCCTTAAGCACGCCCCAGCACCCCTGGTGTTCTCCCATGTTTCTGCTGAAAAAAAGCTCTGCATATAAGAAAATCCGGCCAGGTCAGATCTGAGAGCGCAAGTGATGGTGCAAGACCAGAGGTGGCGTAATCTCCCTGTAGGATTCAGAGACGGCAATGAAGACTCCACGTGTAGGATGGGGTTATTGGGTGACTGAAAGAGGTTAGGATGCTTTTTGTTTTGAGTTTCTATCCCCACCTTTGCACCATGTTACACCTGTATTTACAAAAAAAAGAGTAGGCAATATGGGCCCATAACCATACACCTGCGCTAAGATACAAAGTTTAACCCCCTCCTCCGGGGGGGGGGGGTGTTGGGCGTTTTGATTGATCGTTATGTGACCGCTGTGACTTCTGAAGACATTTCAGTATATGGGGGTGTGCTGGAAAGGTAATCTAAAAAAGGCCAGGTGGAATAGGGCATTTTCCACTTCTCATTTGTCAGCATCATAAACCTCTCATAAACATGAATTGTGAGAAGGACCAGTACAGCGCAATCATTGTGCAGCACTGTAAAGCAGGAGGTAGAGCTGGAGTATGGAATGGGCAAATCCAGCCATTCCCATGTACATAATATAGTATAATTCTAAAACTATTCTTAGAAGCAAGGTCAATCGGCTAGTTGCCTCCTCTTCTTGGCATTTTTTTGCTCCCATTCATTCAATAACAAACAGGAAAAAATCCCCCCTGGTGGGACTTTACCAGCCTAAATAGTATTATGCAATCATCATAAAGAGGTAAATTGTTAGCGGAGTATATGAGAAATCCATACAAATTTTGTTGAACAAATTGTTAAAAAAGGAGGCAACAATAAATGGCTGGTGTACATTCAAGTCAACGTATTGCAAAGAACAAAAGTGCATACAGTTCTATGTATTCCCTGGGCAAAATAAGCAAGGAAAACACCCAACCCATTTCAGAAGTTCATTCTTTGCTCAGGGGGATGTATGTTTATATAGAACTAATCACTTCTATAATAAAACAAACAAGGAATATAGAAGTCATATAATAATCGCATACATCAGTCCTGTTTTTCCTTGGTACAGGGTTGCACTTACATGTTGAGAAGAGTTAGAACTTGCATACAGCAGCCAAGGAATTATTAAAAACAGTCAATGATGTCCATCGCATTAACCCGGGGAGAGATGTCGTTTCAATGTGCACAGAAACAAAACCACAATCTAATGAAAAAGAAAGGATTGGTAGGAGTAGATAAAATTAAAGGTAAACCACACATTGGTGCATGTGAGATTCACATGTACAGTATCTCACAAAAGTGAGTACACCCCTCACATTTTTGTAAATATTTTATTATATCTTTTCATGTGACAACACTGAAGAAATGACACTTTGCTACAATGTAAAGTAGTGAGTGTACAGAGTAAATTTGCTGTCCCCTCAAAATAACTCAACACACAGCCATTAATGTGTAAACTGCTGGAAACCAAAGTGAGTACACCCCTAAGTGAAAATGTCCAAATTGGGCCCAAAGTGTCAATATTTTGTGTGGCCGCCATTATTGCCCAGCACTGCCTTAACCCTCTTGGGCATGGAGTTCACCAGAGCTTCACAGGTTGCCACTGGAGTCCTCTTCCACTCCTCCATGACGACATCACAGAGCTGGTGGATGTTAGAAACTTTGCGCTCTTCCACCTTCCATTTGAGGATACCCCACAGATGCCCAATAGGGTTTAGGTCTGGAAACATGCTTGGCCAGTCCATCACCTTTACCCTTAGCTTCTTTAGCAAGGCAGTGGTAGTCTTGGAGGTGTGTTTGGGGTTATCATGTTGGAATACTGCACTGCAGCCCAATCTTCGAAGGGAGGGGATCATGCTCGGCTTCAGTATGTCACAGTACATGTTGGCATTCATGGTTCCCTCAATGAACTGTAGCTCCTCAGTGCTGGCAGCACTCACGCAGCCCCAGACCATGACACTCCCACCACCATGCTTGACTGTAGGCAAGACACACTTGTCTTTGTACTCCTCACCTGGTTGCCGCCACGCTTGACACCATCTGAACCAAATGATTTTATCTTGGTCTCATCAGACCACAGGACATGGTTCCAGTAATCCATGTCCTTAGTCTGCTTGTCTTCAGAAAACTGTTTGTGGGCTTTCTTGTGCATCATCTTTAGAAGAGGCTTCCTTCTGGGATGACAGCCATGCTGACCAATTTGATGCAGTGTGCGGCGTATGGTCTGAGCACTGACAGGCTGACCCATCACCCCTTCCACCTCTGCAGCAATGCTGGCAGCACTCATATGTCTATTTCCCGAAGACAACCTCTGGATATGATGCTGAGCACGTGCACTCAACTTCTTTGGTCGACCATAGCAAGGCCTGTTCTGAGTGGAACCTGTCCTGTTAAACTGCTGTATGGTCTTGGCCTCTGTGCTGCAGCTCAGTTTCAGGGTCTTGGCAATCTTATTATAGTCTAGGCCATCTTTATGTAGAGCAACAATTCTATTTGTCAGATCCTCAGAGAGTTCTTTGCCCTGAGGTGCCATGTTGAACTTCCAGTGACCAGTATGAGAGAGTGAGAGCGATGACACCAAATTTAACACGCCTGATCCCCATTCACACCTGAGACCTTGTAACACCGGGGAGGGAAAATGGCTAATTGGGCCCAATTTGGACATTTTCACTTAGGGATGTACTCCCTTTTTGTCTGTGGTTTAGAAGTGTTACTAAACCCAGTAATATGAAAATAATTCATCTGCCCCCCCTTCCCACAGTGCCCACTTCTTGTAAATCATCTTTTTACATTAAAATACTGCCACTATACTGTATACCTTTTTGGATGATTTGCATACCACGGTTTCCTGATAACCTGCACAGTTTGTCCATAGCTGTGTGTTCAAATAGGAGGAGATTTCCACTACAGCCTCTATACACGCCCACATGTGTGATGTCAATATCATGTGACCTGAACAGTTCAGCTGAAATGGGAAATGTAATCTCCAGCATAAGAGACCAAATTGAGTATGTGCAGCTTTACCACCCTGCCGTGTATTATATGGACTTAGATTGGCAGTGTAGGAGGGAAGAATCTATGCATACAGGATAAAACAACCTTTTTTAAACAATGCTGAGGATTAACCCCTTAAGTTCCACAGTGAGTATAACAAGCATGATATGCTGTATATACAGGCTGATTTTACTGTTGTGGGTTTAGTAACACTTAAATGGCTGTGTTGAGTTATTTTGAGGGGACAGCAAATTTACACTGTTATACAAGCTGTACACTCACTACTATACATTGTAGCAAAGTGCCATTTCTTCAGTGTTGTCACATGAAAAGATATAATAAAATATTTACAAAAATGTGAGGGGTGTACTCACTTTTGTGAGATACTGTATATTGGTAGCAAGACATGACATCAAAATACAGTGGGTACGGAAAGTATTCAGACCCTCTTAAATTTTTCACTCTTTGTTCTATTGCAGCCATTTGCTAAAATCATTTAAGTTCATTTATTTTCCTCATTAATGTACACACAGCACCCCATATTGACAGAAAAACACAGAATTGTTGACATTTTTGCAGATTTATTAAAAAAGAAAAACTGAAATATCACATAGAATCACGGTATCACGTTAGAATGAACCAGCGTCAAGGTATGGATGAGAGTACCGAGTGACCTGGTAATACACATCACGGGTTCTAGAGACTAGTATGATGCCAACTGTGGACATGTGCGTGCCACTTTTTCCCCACTTCCACATGGACTCCACAGTCATACTCCAACCTTCCAATACTGATTGCTCCCTCCAGTTGTGGTATTGCCTCTTCTCATTGTAATGCCTTCTTGTACTGTTTATAACCAAACCAGGGGCGTCCAGGGGGCCCATGTGCCTTCCTTGTACACCTGAATAGGAGGGATGGTGGGGGTGGCATTTAGAGGACCCAATCTCCTCCATTTTCCTCTATCCAGTTTACTTGTCTTCTGCTGTTCCCAGGGTCCCCGTGTGCTTCCCTGCCCCCCCCCCCCCCCACCCCACAGAGCTGCTGTCTTCCCCTCTCCTCTCTCCTGCCAGCTGCTGTAGAAGATGTGTCATGATGGAGAGATGGGAACGGGTCGGTAAATTTGTCATTTACCGGCTCCTTCCTTTCCTGATTGAACAGAGTCAGCGATTGGCACCAATTGGTTCATTCATAATTGAAGTATAGTAAACTGTTTTTACTATACTTCCATTTCTGAATGAATGGGAGGCTCGGTGCACAGCTATTCCTGTCCATTCAGTGCATCTCAGGCTACACAGATGGAGATTGAGAGCTGAGGTTTGTTTAGACCCCTGATATCTCATCAAAGCCCCCCAACAGAGCTCCTAAAAAAAAAAATGTAAAAAAATTGTAAAAACAAAATTGTAAAAGATATAAAATTAAATGGTAAAAAGATAATAAAATTAAAATAAAAATTAAAAACTACTGACACCAGTGAGGGAACTATCGAGATTGCAAAGGTTGCAATTGTGACCGGGCCCTGGCATTTCACCATCATGGGGAGGCCCGAGGATGGCAAGAAGGGGGCCGCTGCAGAACTAGTGAAAGGACCCCACTGCGGTACCGTAATAAAGGGACCCACGGTAGGAGTAAAGGGCCCCAGGATCAGTGGGAAGAGGGAAGGGCCCTGGCCAGGGGGCCCTTCATAATTTCTTGCACTGGGGCCCTGAAGGTTCTAGATACGCCTCTGAATCAAACGGCACATATTGATGTTTATTTAAGGTTTTGTATCTGGAGTTGTGATTCCTGTCCAGTGTCTGTCTGAATAAATATAAGATTTGGGGAAAAAAAATAACTGGGGCTTCACTTGCTTGAGTTCCAAAGTAAATGGAGCAGAAAGCACAATGGTAAGGCTCAGTGCTTTTTTTAATTTTATTTTAATTTTGGAATCAATGGTATGGACATAGGTAGGCCACACTACTGCTTCTTCGTAAATGGGCCCTAAGAGGATGGGAAGCATGCAACAACTGTCCACAGGCTTTACCATGATCATATGGGGCGATCCTAACATGTCCAGCTTGGCTGTATCTGCTACCAGCAGACTTTTCCTGGAAGTTTTGTTGAGCTGTTGCTTCTCCGCTGAGTCGTCTTGCACTGTGTAGGAGACTATGCATAATTTAACGCATGTGATCTATTTTTATTCTTCCCATGAAGACTCTGATTCATAGTATTGTCCCATTAACTAGGGTGAATTGTAGGGGAATGCACGCTGAGAACATAAGTGGATCATTTCCTCCAGACTAAAGCGTACCAGTAATGGATTTTATTTAACCACTTCAGCCCCGGAAGGATCTGCCCCCCTTCATGACCAGGCCATTTTTTGGGATACTGCACTGCGTTGCTTTAACTGACAATTGCGCAGTCATGCGACGCTGTACCCAAACGAAATTGATGTCCTTTTTCCCCACAAATAAAGCTTTCTTTTGGTGATATTTGATCACCTCTGAGGTTTTTATTTTTTGCGCTATAAACAAAAAAAAAAATTTAGCCAATTAAAAAAAAATTTTTTTTTTTTACTTTCTGCTATAAAACATCCAATAAAAAAATGTAGAAAAACAAATTTCTTTCCTTAGTTTTGACCAGTATGTATACAAACTATGGGATAGATTTATGGACTTTTTCGGTTTTAAAATATTTTTTACTAGTAATGGCAGCAAACAGCGTTTTTTTTTTTTTTTTTTAGCGAGACTGCGACATTGCGGCGGTCAAATCTGACACTAAGGGTACTTCCACACTGGGGGGAGGGGGCGGTAGCTGTAAATGCAGCTAGTTTTAGCAGCGATCTACCGCTGTTATAGCGGTGCTATGGCGGCGCTATGCAGGCGGGAGTGGGGTGCTTTTAACCCCCAATAAAGGGTTAAAAGCGCCACCACTCAACGTTTTCGGAGTGGTGTTTAGCTGCTTCGGAAGCGCCGTCCATTGCTTTCACTGGCAGGGGCGGTGGAGGAGCGGTGTATACATCCGCCCCAAAGATGCTGCTTGCAGGACTTTTTGTAGCGTCCTGTGAGTGCACCGCCCCAGTGTGAGAGCACTCCGGCGGGTTTCTCAGACGCTGTAAAGGCGCTATTTTTACCACCGCAGCGCCTGAAAAAGAACCCAGTGTGAAAGGTGTCTAAGTGACTTTTTTTGGGGTTCAGTGACATCAATACAGTGATCACGGTCACTGTACAAGACCCCTTTCACACTGAGGCGCTGCTAAAACGCCGGCCGTTTTTGCTGTGTTTTAGCACTTTTTCGATGCTTTTCAAGCGCCAGCGGACTACTTTCTTTTAAGGTCACGTGAAAACGTGACCTTAGAAGTGAAAAAAGACCCATTTTGTGGCGCTTTTGAAACACTTTTAAAGGGGTTTTGAAGCGCTGCCTATTCATTTCAATGGGCAGGGGTGTTTTTGAAGCGCTTTTTAAAGAGCTCCAAACATGCAGGACTCAAGCACACTGTCTCAGTGTGAAAGCACTCATTCAAATGAATGGGAGGCAGTTTTCAGGTGCTTTTCGGGTGCTATTTTTAGCCGAAAACAAATTATGGATTATGTACCACGCTAAAAAGTATTGGAAATTATTGCTGATAATGGACTGCAGCAACAAAGTAGGATACCACCCAAACTTAGGAAAAAATCTCTTGTGTAAATTGCGCAATTCCAACACAAAATTATAAAGTGCAAATATATATAAATACACAATCAAGGTTGAACAAAAAAGTGCAAGTGCAAAGTTAAAGTGCTGTAGCAACTGCATCCAGAAAGTGTCCAAAGTAAAATTCCAAGTCTATAATAAGTCTTTACTCGGAAGAAGAATTCTAACCAGAAGACTGAAGAAGCAGGATCTTTCACCGGGTGATAGAAAGGAGAGGATAATGTCGGTGCCACCCGACACTATGAACACACAGACTCTTACTCAAAAGCATCTGAAAACCGACTGAATGTAAAAAAGGGGTCTTAATGACACTGTTAGGGAAGGGGTTAACTTCAGGGGTGATCAAAGTGTTAAGTGTGCTCCTAGGGAGTGCTTTCTAACTGTGTGATGGAATGCTGTTACTGAAGGCAAACAGAGATCTGTGTTTCTGCTAAGCAGAAACACAAAATCTCCATTTTCCTCTGTGGCAGAATGGCGGTTTGCCTTGTTTACATAGGCAGACCGCCATTCTGCCTCTGTCTGAGTGATTGCCGGACCCTCTAATTTGCTCCCGCTGTGTCCAGTCACAGTGGGATTGGGTCACCGGCGGCGCACGCGCGCCTCCCCCCCCAGGCCCAGAAGAAGCAAATAGGTACGTTGTTTCACGCAGCCAGGCCACCCTGCCGCAGTATTTGGCTGGTCTGGAAGCAGTTAGTCAGTCTACCTAAAAGGGATAGAACATTTTATTGTAGAGTCGCAATTCCAAAAAAGTTGGGATGCTGTGTAAAATCTACATAAAAACAGAATGCAATTATTTGCAAATCTCATAGACCAATATTTTATTTTTTGTCTTTTCAAAATACGATTAATAAAGAAAAAAACGACCAAGAGCCACTTTAAAAAAAAAAAAACCTGTTGGAAGTGTTATCTGAAAACCCCACCCTGAGCTTGGTATGGGCCATGTCATCGGGGAAATGGAGAAGGAACTTTCTGCAAAGGAACTTTTTTGTTTAGGAGTGTTCGCGGCTCTCGGACGTCACAAACGTGTGTATATCTTTTGTATGTGGAGAAAAGCCATCGGACTTGTCCTTAAAGACATTGTTCTCATTCCAGCCTGTCCTCTGCTGCCCTCCGCCATATTTATCTCCTTAAATGATGGGATTTCATCGTTTGATCTGTTTACCCTGCAGATACATCTCGTTGTGGCTGATCCGTTTATTCTCTAGAGATGGAGAATTAAGTCTGAGTTCTGAAGATGTCCCACATTAAGCTGTGACATTCAGAGGGACAGCAATGCCAGGTCTCTGCTTATCATATACAGAGGGTCAGGCAGCCTTTAAAGTGTTACTAAACTCACAACAGTAAAATCAGTCTGTATATGCAGTAAAGCATGCTTTTTATACTCACTGTGGCACCCAAAGGGTTAATCTGCATTGTGTAAAAAGGCTGTTTGATCCTGTCTTCTCTGATCCTCCTATTCGTCCACTTTCCCCAATATATTTCCTAATAGTACAGAGCCTTTGGTGTCAGGCTGCACATGCTCAGTTTGGTGTATTGTTGGAGAGATTTTTTTTTTTCTTGGGAAGGGTGCATGCGATTTGCATAAGGCCAAAGAGCACTGTCCAGACAGAGGGTCAGGGGTCCTGCAGCCTTATATGAAAATCAGAGGAGAATGAAAACGCTTCCTACAAGCTTTAACCAGTCACCAGACTGCTATATACTGCTGATGAGAAAAGGTATTTAGCAGTTTATATTTACTAAAACTATTGCATAGTAAATGCAGGCTCCTGGGTTTAGTAACACTTTAATCTGTACCAATGCTGTGATGTAAGATCTGTTGGGGCTGTGCAGCCAAGATTCAAAAAATCCACACCGATGTGCCTACTTCCCCAGACCCAACACCCGGATTCGTCATTATCCACCCTAGGAAAGCTTGATAAATATTAGGCAACGTTGTTATAGGAGAATTACATAGGAAAAGAAGAAATGTAAGTGTTGGTATTGGTTCCGGATTGTTGTAATAGGATACCGAACCTGCGCCAGGTTACGGTCTGTGTCAACGTTGGGGAGATTCTAATCACTTCCTGTTAACCTGAGCACACAGGAAGTGAAAACCTAAGGGTGAACTCCAGAATAAGCAAATAATGTCTAAATACAAGAGACGTGTGGTTTTGGTCTACTTGTTTCTTCCAGATCTGTGTAGTAATCCAGTGTGAAACGTTGCCTCTGTGCAGGAGCTTCCTGTAATAAAGACCGCTCGCTGCTGCTCTCTCTCCTTGTGCAGGATGACTGGTCTTGTCTCCGCCCCCCTGTAGTTTTCTGTATACAGACTGTAGTGAGCGAAGCTGCTGGGTCTCTCCCACTGTTCTTCTCTCTGCACGGGCTATTGCCACCACAACTTTTACATGGTAATATCTGTGTTTGCAAAAGCATTTGGTGCACACAGTGTATTTACATTGTTTGCAGCTATAGGGAAAATGCATTTAAATGATATATATTTTTATGCTCAGGATCATAGCTTCATGTGAGAGTGGGGGCACTCCAAACTGTTGCTTTTTTTTTTTTTTTTTTTTTTTTGTGCCTGCTGCCTGCTTATATATTTAAAGTGGTTGTAAAGTCTAAACGTTTTTTTAGCTTATTGCATTCCTTGCATTAAGGTAAAAAATGTTTAGGTGTCAGCATCACCCCCTCAGCCCCCCTTTACTTATCAGAGACCTCATTCTATCCAGCGCCATGAACGTCTGCAGATCTTCCCTCCTATCACTTCCAGGTCTCGCTGGCTTTGCTGGGGCACTGGGAGCTTCCAGCGCTGCCAATCAAAGCCAGTGACGAGGAAGCGGGGGCGGGGCTGAGTCCCGATGTCTGTGTCAATGGACGCAGCAGAGGGGCTCGGGTGTGAGCACGCATGAGTGCCCCCATGGGAAGCTGCTGGCCAGAGAGGGGAGGCCAGGAGCGCCGACGGGGGGCCCCGAAAAGAGGAGGTTCCCACCCGCTCTGCCATTCCATTGCACAGAGCAGGTAAGTATAGTCATGTTTGTTTCTGTTTTTTTAGATTTACCTTTACAACCCCTTTAACTGCCTGTGGACCATCCCATGCACATATTTGGTGACAGTGGACGCTGTGCGCTGGATCACATCCCTGTACGGCATTTACGGGTAGGGGTGCACGCGCCCGCCTCACGATCTGTGCTGTGATTCGGTACAGCACAAGTCAGTCACAGTTGATCAATCAAGCCGATTGGCTTACTGAATTGCAGTACAGAGACCTGTGTTTACTAACAACACACAGCTCTGTACATGGAGCAGCAATGTGGCTGATTTTTTTTTTGTGCTCCCTGCAGGGAGAAGAATCCTCCAATTTGATTAGTAAAAGCAGCACATAATGCACACATTACACGTTGTTAGGCACACAGTGCCATTGATTGCTCCTAGATGTTAACCCCTTCCCAGCCAGTGTCAATAGTACAGTGACAGTGTATAGTATTAGCACTGATCACTGTATTGGTGTCACTGGTGATGTCCGTTTTAGTCAGATCCCACCCAGTGTCAGTTTAGTGTCAGATTGCCTGCTGCACTATTGCATTCCCATTTTATAAATCGCTGATCACCACCATTACTAGTATAAAAATAAATATAAATTCCAGCATATATACCATTATTTGTATATGCTATAACTTTCACGCAAACTAATCCATATATACTTATTGGGATTTTTTTTTACCAAAGACTTAGCAGAATACATTTTGGCCTAAATTTATGAAGACATTTGATTTACATTTTTTTTATATTTTTTTTTTTTTTTTTGGACTGAATATGTTTTATAGCAGAAAGTAAAATATATATTTTTTTTTTCTTCAAAATTTTCGGTCATTGTTTATCTAATAAAAAAATAAAAAACCCAGTGGTGAACAAATACTTTGTGTGAATAAAAAACAATTACATAAATGATTTTCTTCATTCACCTCTAAAGATGAAGCATCCTATTAATGAAATGGGCCCATTCACACCTGAACAATGTTGCCTGTTGTATAAAGCTCAAAGTACATGAACTTCTTTGGGGAGGATGGCCTGTTTTTGGCCTTGTAGACTTTAAAAGCACCTGAGAAACACCTAAAAATCTGTGTTTACACAGTAGTTTTTTTTTTTTTTAAGATTCTTGCATTTTAACACACATTCACACCAGAGTGAATTTCCAGAAGAGCTTCAGTGGTCGACACCAAATTTTACATAGTGGTATTATTCCATTGTACCGGTCTCTCAATGCTAAGAAGCTTCTTCTAAGCTAAGGCCTGTTTCACACGGACTTCAGTTTGTATAAGAGCAGTATGAACAGCAAGCTTGGGCAATGCATTGGCAGAGCTTTCAGCAAGCTTTGTTGAAGCGTTTAAAGTACCATTCAACTCCAGTTCGTAAATGTTGAACACAAATCCTAATAGGAGTGCCAATCGCCACTTTAAACAAGCTGCTAGCAGGCTTCAGCACTTCTTGAACCTTGGTGAAAGCCTACTGACGCTTGCCAGCAGCTTGCTTAAAGTGGCGATCAACATACCGATTAGGATCTGTGTTCATCATTTACGAACGAGTTGAATGGTACTTTGGCAAAGCATTTGCAGTTGAGCCTTTTTGTGGAAGCTTTTAAAGTACCATTCAACTCCAGTTTGTAAATGTTTAACACCGATCCTAATGGGAATGTTGATTGCCACTTTAAGTAAACTGCTAGCGAGATTTAATAGGCTTTTCACAAGGTGCAAGAAGTGCTGAAGCCCGCAAGCCGCTTGCTTAAAGTGGCAATCAGCACTTCCATTAGGATCTGCTCTACAAGCTGTATGAAACAAGCCTAAGAAGCCTACAGTAGCTTCTTTGGAGTATGATTGCATGTTTTTGGTTCCAATAGATTTCAATAGGAGCACCTACGAAGCGCTGCCACTTGCCAGATGTACATGGTGCCTTTTTTTTCTTATGGCACCACAACAGCTACTTCAGAAAACAAAGCTACTTCAAAACACATTGAACAGGTATGGTCAACTGTTATCACCATCAGGACCACCATGTAGACATCACCCGAAGGACACGTAGACTAGACATTGTTTTAAAGATGCTACAGGAGATCATTAACACTTTGGCCGAGTTA
>BLSH010191021.1:218515-239646 GCA_018402905.1 Glandirana rugosa
TGACCTACTTTCTACGTTCCCAGACAGTCCTCAGGTCTTTGAGTAGCTGGAAAATATGTGAGTGTGATTAATGTTCGTTTGTCTAGTGTCCAAGGTCGATGAGTTTCTGGACTCCTGACAGACCCTTGCATCTTTCATCCAGTGCTGCACTGACGTTTCTGGATTCTGAGTCATGGGGAAAGCAAAAGAATTGTCAAAGGATTTGCAGAAAAAGGTAGTTGAACTGTATAAAACAGGAAAGGGGTCTAAAAAGATATCCAAGGAATTGAGAATGCCAATCAGCAGTGTTCAAACTTTACTCAAGAAGTGGGAAATGAGGGGTTCTTTTGAAACCAAACCACGGTCAGGTAGACCAACTAAAATTTTGGCCACAACTGCCAGGAAAATTGTTCGGGATGCAAAGAAAATCTCACAAATAGCTTCAGGTGAAATACAGGACTCTCTGAAAACATCACCAGAAGAAAGCCATTACTATGCAAATGCCACAAAGTATCCCGCTTACAATACGCCAAACAGCACAGAGACAAGCCTCAAACTTTCTGGCACAAAGTCATTTGGAGTAATGAGACCAAAATTGAGCATTTTGGCCACAACCATAAACGCTACATTTGGAGAGGAGTCAACAAGGCCTATGAAACACGGAGGTGGATCTCTGATGTTTTGGGGATGTATGAGCTAAAAAGGGCACAGGAAATTTGGTCAAAATTGATGGCAAGATGAATGCAGTATGTTATCAAAAACTACTGGAGAAACATTTGCATTCATCAGCCAGGAAGCTCTGCATGGGACGTACTTAGACATTCCAACATGACACAGCAGAAAGTGAAGGTTCTGGAGTGGCCATCTCAGTCTCCTGACCTCAATATCATTGAGCCACTCTGGGGAGATCTCAAACATGCAGTTCATGCAAGACAGCCCAAGAATTTCCAGGAACTGGAGGCTTTTTGCCAAGAGGAATGGGCAGATTTATCATCCGAGAAGATAAAGAGCCTCATACACAAATACCACAAAAGACTTCAAGCTGTCATTGATGTTAAAGGGGGCAATACACGATATTAAGTACTGGGGTATGTAAACTTTTGATCAGGAACATTTGGGAAGTTTGTTATTATGAGTTAAAAAGAGTAAACCCAATTGATTGATAATAAAAGGCTTCAGCCAAACACTAACCATGAGTGAAAGAAATTTTTTTTGTGTTTTAATTCATATTCTCTGAATGGCCAAGAAATCCTAAATTCTGCCAGGGTATGTAAACTTATGAGCACAACTGTATATGGTAGTACGGCGGTGGGCTTTAATACCAAGCTGCCTCATTTATGCATAGAGCTTGCGTCGCTTTACTGTTCTCAGAGCACGCTCTTTGATGCCCCTGTCCTCACTTGGCATCCCCCAGCAATTTCACTGCAGTGTCACTGACAGCTCCCGGTCACGTTTATGTTTAGGAGGTGGTGGGGGCGGGGTCCGGATCACGTGATCACTGTGACATATGATCGCAGTGATCACATGACTGTTAAGCCCATGTAACGCCTCCAGCATTATGAACTTTAAGGCCTCATACACACGGACGTTTTGTAATGCCACGTTTTTGAGCGTTTTTTGCTGCTCTCCATGTTATTCAATGGCCCTCTAAAATGTTGACGTTTTTGAGCAGTAGAGGGCATCGGCGTTAGTGAGCTGTAGCTAGAACGCGGGACCAGTGCGTTCTGAAGCTGCAGCGTCATGGCGTTTTTGACGCCGAGCCGGCAAAACGCTCAATAACATTGCTTAACGTTGTATACACAGCGTTAAGCCTTGTCAGGCGTTCTATTCATGGGAGCCCATTGATTTGAATAGAAGCCGCACCAGAAGTCGGATCACGGTGATCCAACTTGCAGCGCGACTTGTGTGCTAGGTGTCTTAAAGGGGAACCCCCAGATGCCGGGCCCCCCACCCTATGTAAATGAGTATGGGGTACATACCTGGGGGAAAAAAAAGTGTACAAAAAAAAACACTACACAGCTTTTTAAAATATTTTATTAAATCCGCTGTGGCATCTTCTCCCCTCTCTTCCCTGGCGGGAGAAGCTAGCCGGGGAGACAGCAGCAAAAGAGCTGAAGACCCCGCAGAAGACCCCACAAAAGAGCCAAAGAAAGAAGAAAGGGGAGAAGATGCCAGAGCGGATTTAATAAAATATTACCCCATACTCATTTACATAGGGTGGGGGGCCCGGCATCTGGGGGCCCCCTTGTTAAAGGGGGCTTCCAGATTCCGATAAGCCACAGACCCCGACAACCAACGGCCAGGGTTGTCGGGAAGAGGCTCTTATCCCCATCAACATGGGGACAAGGTGCTTTGGGGTGCGGGGCGCAAAGCCCTGCCCCAAAGCACCCATACTCCCCATGTTGAGGGCATGCGGCCTGGTACGGTCCTGCAGGGGGGGGCCCGCTTGCTCGTCCCCACCCCCTTTCCTGGCCTGCCAGGCTGCGTGCTCGGATAAGGGTCTGGTATGGATTTTGGGGGGGACCCTACGCCGTTTTTTTGGCGTGGGGGCTCCTCGTAAAATCCATGCCAGATCAAAGAGCCTGGTATGCTCTTGGGGGGGGAACCCCCACGCAATTTTTTTGCGGGGGTTCCCCTTTTAAGACATCTAGCACACAAGTCGCGGCGCAAGTCGGATCACCGTGATCCGACTTCTGGTGCGGCTTCTATTCAAATCAATGGGCTCCCATAGGGAACCATTGATTTTGAGTAGAGGCAGAAAATGCCGCAAAAAGCTAGCGTGAAAAAAACATGCATTGACGTCAATGCAAAACGTCAGTTTTTTCCATGACGTCAGGCCCGGCGTTTTGCTTATTTTTGTGCAAACGCCCGTGTGTATGAGGCCTTAAGGAGCCAGCTCCTGCCAGCTGGAAATGGAGGAGTGTCACTTGAATCTAAATTATGTGCGCAATTATTATAATTACTGTAAGGGCCTATGTGCACTTTTTACAATCCGTTGCATTTTGTTAATGCACATTACATTAGAGCACATTCTTTTAAATGGGCTGCCTCTGGATCATAATGGGCAGGAAATCTGCATACATCACACATGCTGCAATACAGGTGTGCTGTCATTGAAAATGAATGGTTCTGCATTGAAGTATCATGTGTACGGTGCGTTTTAGGTGTGCTACTGCATTGCTTAGGTGTGAACAGTCTCTAGTAGCAGACTGCCTGTTTTCAACATTCAGCCATTTGAATTACATTATAAATCAGCAGATTAAAAGTAATTTTATGAGACTGGATATGAAATTATTGTAAAATGGTGACGATGCTGAAACACAATTAGGAGACAGCAACAGGGTGTTGTCACCCTATAACAGGGTGGATAAAAATCAATGATTTAAAAAAAAAAAAGCTGATTGTTTGATTTAAATCAGATTTTTTGATTCTTCTCAAATTTATCTTAATAAAATGCTTTTTGAGTAAAAATCTAAAGATATCGTTTTTTATTTAACCACTTCAGCCCCGGTAAGATTTCCCAGTTTAGGACCAGAGAACTTTTTGCAATTCAGCACTGCGTCGCTTTAACTGACAATTGTGCGGTCGTGCGACGTTGTACCTAAACGAAATTTCTGTCCTTTTTTTTCCCCACAAATCGAGATTTCTTTTGGTGGTATTTGATCCCCTCTGCGTCATTTCTGATCACCGCTATAAACAAAAGAAGAGCGATAATTTTGCAAAAAAAAAAAAAGAGCAATATTTCTTACTTTTTGCTAAAATACAAATCCAAACAAAAATATAACATTTTTTTTTCATGGGTTTTGACCGATTTATATTCTTCCTCCGCAATCGGCGTTTATTGATTGGTTTGCGCAAAAGTTGCAGCATTTACGAATGATGAGAATTAATTTAAGGGGTTTTTATATTTTACTAGTAATGGCGGCGATCTGCAATTTTTAACGGTACTGCAATATTGCAGCGGACATGTCGGGCCATTTTGACACTTTTTTGGGACCATTGGCATTTATACAGTGATCAGTTCTATGAAAATGCACTGATTACTGTGTAAATGCCATTGGCAGTGAAGGGGTTAACCTGCAGGGGGCGCTCTGAGGGTTAACTGTGTTCCCTCAGTGTGTTACTAACTGTATGGAGGCTGGGCTGGCAGGGGGAGGGGAGTGATCATGGCTCCCATATACAGGAAGCCTGTGATCCCAACCCTTCCCCCTCTGTCAGAACGGAGATCCGTGTTTACATACACGGACCCCCGTTCTGTTGCTCTGGGGGGGGGGTGGTGATCGTGGGTAACCGGCAGACATTGAGTCCGCGTACCCGCTCCCAGGCCCCCACCCCCCGGAACACAGCGCGCCTCAGGCTGTGCGCGCTCACAATACTCGTTCTCACCGCTACCATCAGGTGACGGCGTTTCGCGATAATGAACCACTGCCGCCGTCAAGCCACGGCTGGCGGTCGGCAACTGGTTAACATACATTAATAATTTAGTATATTCAGCATGAAATGGAGCTTGCTAAACAAAAATGATCATAACACACATGCTGAGATAATATAAGAAGCACTGGAAACAACCAAATCACATAATTGCAACTGATCTCACCCAGTGAAAATGTGCATGATCAAATAATAAAGAAAAGTGCCCATAATTTTAATAAGTCTATGGGGAGAAGGTCTCACTGATGCTTTTCACGTGGTGCTGGACATCGTTTGATCTGAAGTCTTGCATATTATCTCAGCCGAAAATTAAAAAATTATGGACATGGACTTTTTTTTATTATTTGATCATGCACATTTTCACTGGGTGATATCAGTTGCATTTATGTGATTTGGTTTTTTCAGTGCTACTTACATTATCTTGGCATGTGTGTTATGATTTTTGTTTACTATATTCTTTTTTTTATAGTAGCTGCTTTATACACCTATTACCTGTGATATAATTATCGCTATCTGTTGGCGCGGGTCAAGGGATATTGGATGCACTGTTACTATTAAGATGTTTTTGTTTGTGTAAAATGAAATGGAGCTTAGCTATGTAGCATGAGGTTGTATATTCTGCAATATTTACATTTTTTGGTAAACTCATTCAATTAATCCAAGCTCTGCAAGCTGAGATAACATGCACTGCATTGATGCATTCACACAATTTCACAGTAACCATGAGATAAAACAAAGGAGCATTCCTTTATCCCATTGTTTTGCAAATCTATGTACACTACAAACTGATTGAATCGGTTCTGATATCGCTGTTTTACTGACCTGACAGCTTATTATTCTAAAGGTAAAACTTAATTTTGTTTGCAAATATTAAAGATTCTAACGACCAGCAAGAAGAAGTCCTTACATTTAAAGAGCACCTGTCATTTCAGATCCATCATGGCAGCACCTGTTAGTGGCATCCACTCACCTGCTGTCGCCACATCCCTCACCTTGTGTCACTGCCGCATCACCAGCTGTCCCATTAAAGTGAATGGGACTGTCGTGAGTCAACAGCGGGTCAGAGGCGGAGCTGATGCAGGATAGAGATGACAGTTCCTCTCTAAAAAAAAAAAAAAATTGTGATTTAAATCTACTTGATTTAAATCAAATCCACCCTGCCCTATAATATGTACTATTTTAATGAAAGATGCACATTCCCCATCTTTTTTCCCTCTAAAGTTCAAGTACACAAAAACCTCCCCTGATCTGCCAGAAATGCAGTTCGCTTTTAATTTTTCTTTGTGGACTGAGTGGTGTCAGCCCTGCATAGTTGTTTCTTGGAAAATAACTCAGACCCACCCACTCTCCTATCTCTACAACTTAACCACTTGCCAACCGTCTGCCGCAGCGTGACGGTGACAAAGTGGCTCATTATCGCAAAGCGCCCTCACCTGATGGCGGCTGAGATAACTAGCCAGGGAGCGGGTAGGGCGGAATCGATTTCCGCTGTCTACCCGCGGTTGCTCCCCCGCAGTGAGAGAAAGGAGGTCCGTGTATGTTAATGCGGATCTCCACTCTGACAGGGGGGGAAGGGCTGTGATCACAGGCTTCTTGTATATGGAAGCTGTGATCACTCCCATCCCCCTGCCAGCACAGCCCCCATACAGTTAGAACACACTGAGGGAACACAGTTAACCCTTAGAGCGTCCCCTCCAGGTTAACCCCTTCACTGTCAATGGCATTTACACAGTTATCTGTGCATTTTATAGCACTGATTGCTGTATAAATGCCAATGGTCCCAAAAAAGTGTCAAAATGGTCCGACATGTCCGCCGCAATATCGCAGTACTGCTAAAAATCGCAGAATGCCGCCATTACTAGTAAAAAAATAAAAAATAAAAACCCCAGAGACAAATTCTCATCATTCGTAAAACTTTTGCGCAAACCATTCAAACGCTAATTGCGATATATTTTTTTTTTGGCAAAAACATGAGGAAGAATATAAATCGGCCAAAACCGATGAAAAAAAATGTTTTTTTTATATATTTTTTTTGTATTTTATCAAAAAGTAAGAAAAATTTTTTTTTTTTTTTGCAAAATTGTCGCTCTTTTTTTGTTTATAGCGGTGATCAGGAATGACGCAGAGGTGATCAAATACCACCAAAAGAAATCTCTATTTGGGGGGAAAAAAAGGACGCAAATTTTGTTTGGGTACAACGTCACATGGCAGCGCAATTGTCAGTTAAAGCGGCGCAGTGCCGAATCACAAAATGTGCTCTGGTCCTAAAGTGGAAAATCCTTCTGGGGCTGAAGTGGTTAAAGTGGTTTTGAAGTCATAGGGCTTCGCAGCCTGGCATGAGAGCGAGCCTTCATGTGTGCCATCATAGGAAGTGGCATTCTATGACGGCATACACAAAAGAGGAGGAGCCTGGAGCGCCGGCTGAGGACCGCAGGAGGAGGTCCAGGGCTGCTCTGTGCAATGTCATTTTTTGTTATAATGATTTTTTTATCGGGACTGCGATATTGCAACGGACAAATCGGACATTTTTGACACTTTTTTGGGACCAATGACATTTTATACAGCATTCAGAAATTTATATGTCCACTGATTACTGTATAAATGTCATTCATTGGCAGTGAAGGGATTAACCTGCAGGGGGCAGTGAAGGGGTTAACGGTGTTCCCTGGGTGTGTTCTAACTGTGGGGGCACGGGGCTGGTCGGGACAGAACAGATCTAACTGATCAGTAGATCTGTCTTGTCCCCTTCAACAGAACGGAGAACCGCCGTGTTTACATCGGTGGTTCCCCGTTCTGCAGGTCTGACGGGATCGCGGGTCTCGGGCAGACATCGAGTCCGCCTGACCCCCGGGCACGCCCACGCAGCGTGCGGCGGGCGCACGGGAGCCGTACTTCGGCAATAGCGCGGATCTGAATGGGTTAAAGGCTAGTCATTCTGTAGTCCAAGATAAACACTTGGAGGCCTAACTCTCCTTGAGATCCCACAGGAAATGTGGACAGGACAGCTCTGAATTTCAGACATGATCAACACGTATTCTTAGAAGTAGTGGCTGCATTTGTTTTATTTTTCAGGCTTTTCACCCAGTGATCCTTCCAGTAACACTTCCTGTCTTAGGATGACAACACTCACGTGCTATACTGTATCTATGGTGAAGCAGCGTTGTCACTCTAGTACAGGATGTGCGTTGGGACTTAAATTGATTGTAAAGTCCTGTGTTATCTAAAAAAACAAAACATATTATACTTACCCGCTCTGTGCAGTGAATTTGCACAGGGCAGCCTGGCTTCTCTTCTTCTCGGGTCCCTATTTGGTGCTCCTGGCCCCTTTCTCCTGACGAGTGCCCCCACAACAAGCAGCTTGCTATGGGGGCACCCCCCGAGCTGAGCTGCAGCTCCGTGTATCCATTCAGACGCAGCTGTAGCCGGTCCCGGCCCCCTTTCTCTTCGAATTGGCTGACTGACTTTGATTGGCATCAGCAAGAGCCAACGGTGCTGCGCTGCTGTCTCAGCCAATGAGGAGGGGAGTCCTGGGCAGCCGAGACCATCCTACAGCTGGATCTAGAGGGACCCCGGATAAGTATTAGGGGGGGTGCTGCACACAGAAGGTTTTTATCTTAGTGCATAGAATGCATTGAGATAATTTACAATTACATTAGTTACAATTGCTTTAAGAGCACCACCCACTTTTCTTATCTTCAGAACATGGGGCGTGGAGGTGTTCTGCAGTTGACAGAGCTGAATTGGGCAATGCAATTCAATTGTAAACAATGCACACTTCAGAGTGAGCAGGACAATTATGGATTTCCTACAGGATTGACGGGTAATTATGCGTATACCAAACACATCTAGCAAAATGCTTTCCATGGTATATTTAAAGGTCAAATTTACCTCCTGTCCTGGCAGACAGTTACTGAAGTTCAGGAAGGTCAATGAACTACGAGAGAGGTCACCATCATGGTTCATTGAGAACTACAAGCTGTCTGCCACAATGGCTGTCAGTAGTTGTAGTTCATTCATGCACAGAATTCTGTGCGGGGAGAAGATTCCCCACCCACTGTCACAATGGAGGATCATGGTGATGGCAGGTGATCTAGTAACATATTACACCCTTAGACCTCATGCACACTGGATGTTTTTACAGCCGCTGTTTTCGGCTTAAGGCAGTTTTTTTCTGCAGCCAGTAAACTCCCAAGCATGTTATCCTATGCTTTAAAGGCAGGTGATCCCCTGACATGCCACAATTAGCATGTCATTTTTCTTGGGGGGGGGTCCCAGGTCCACTTCCTCTCCTGGCGCTCCAGAGCCGGAAGGAAGTTCACCTCCCCCCCCTTGGCGTCCACACATAGGCTGCTATCAGCGTTTTTTGGCAGGGGCATTTTCCTGGCTGGAAAAAAACCCAGAATACACTGATAAAAGCTTAAAGCGGAGTTCCATCCAGAAGTGGAATTTCCGCTTTAAGGGAAGGTGACCCCCTGACATGCCACTATTGGCATGGCATTTTTTTGGGTGGCAGCGGGGACCCTGTTTTCTCAGGGTCCCAGCTGCACTTCCTCTCCTGGTGCCGCAGAACCAGAAGGAAGTTCACCTTCATCCCCCTGCCACCTGGCGATCTTCTGGGACACATCACAGGTACCAGAAAATACGCCAGCCATTCACAAAGCGCAGCGCAGCTTATGCATTGAAGCCAAAGCCGGGCCCGACACTTGGTATGCTGGCGGCGCACGGAGGAGGGGTTAAAGAGCGAGGCAGCGGGTGGCCACATTACTGGAGCCTGGGACAGGTGAGCGTCTGATTCTTAAAAGCCAGTAGCTACACTTTTTGTAGCTGCTGGCTTTTAATAGGGTGGAACTCTGGTTTTAAAATGCTGAAAATCCCTAACAAACTTGGTTGTTCAGTGTTTATCAGTGGTTTTTGAGTCATACGTTTTTGTGGGAGTATAGTTTTGCTAAAAAAAAATGCTGAAAAATGCTACTGCAAAACTCATTCTATAGCTACAGCTTTCTACAGCGAACGCTACTGGCGGTTTTAGAAGTTGTCAAGTGTGCATGAGGCCTGTTTTTGACAGGTACCCTGTCCCCACTTCCATTGGACCTTGCTGCGGCGAGATACGTCATAAGTTCAGCCCTTTATCCTCCCTCCTCCTTCCCCTGTTGCTGGGCCAGTAAGAGCATAGCGCACTTTGCGCATGCGCAGTAAGGACCTGGCTGTGAAGCTGTAAGGCTTGGTAAGGCAATGGCGGCGGCAGCGCCCGACAGTCGATGCAAACATCGCCTGGGGTGCTGACATCGCTGGATTCCAGGACAGGTAAGTGTCCTAATATTAAAAGTCAGCAGCTACAGTATGTGTAACTGCTGGCTTTTTTAATTTTTGGAGGGGGTGGATCGGAACACTGCATTAAGGGTAGTCTTGTATAGCATGCACATTATGCAGTTGTCTTGCAGGGGAAAGTTTTTTTTTTTTTTTTTTTTTTTTGCAGCAGTTTACTAAAAGGAGTTGTAAAGTCTCAAGGATTTTCACCTTAATACATTCTATGCACTGAGGTGAAAAACCTCATGTACTGCTGCAGCCCCCTTTTAACTTACCTGAACCCGATCGTTTCAGCGTCGAGGATGAGCCCAGCAGCTCCCGATGCTGTCTCCGGTCCTCATAGGAAAAATTGATAGCTTCAATGGACGCAGCAGCAGGATTCGGGAACGCGCCCACATAGGTGCCCCCAGGCAGAGTGCTTCTCCGAGGGGGCACCCGGTGAAGAGGAGGAGCCAGGAATGCCACCGGGGGACCCCAGAAAAGGAGGACTGGGGCCACTCTGTGCAAAACCCTTGCACAGAGTAGGTAAGTATAATGTGTGTGTTATTAAAAAAGAAACAAACCTTTAGTATCACTTAAACCTTTAAATAGAGCTTCACTTTGATATGCTGAAAGGATTCTTTACTGTACAAGCTAGGCCCCACAGGGCCCCGTTTTAGCTGACCTAATAGATTGCTTTGGGGTTATTTCTAAATACAGTACACAACATTTAAATTTTACTTAAAAAAAAAAAACAAAAAAAAACTTGTTGATCCAGGAAGTGTTCAGTTGTCTATTTTTCCCTATGAGAGCAAATGGGACCACCTGGGTTATTTTTTTCTAGTGGGCCCTGCAAGGTGCCTTTTTATTCAGCCCGAGTAAATGTCCTAATATTCTGTACAGCTAGCGCATTAGATTAGTTGCGGGATTGGAGATGGCTTGGAAACAAGCTGGGGTTTCACAATGCCATTTGATATGAAAATCTTTCGTGTGATAAGCCCGCCTCGCCTTATGATCGGATTGTGGAAATTTAATTTTCTTTTCAGCGTGTGACGTTAAGCCGATCGGTCAGGGCTGAGCCGGGCTATGAAAATATCTGTACTGTAATATGATTTAAGTCTGCTGAAAGGAGCCATGTGTACGGCTTATGCTGGGACTCTGCACAGAGCCATGACTATTCATAAGGCTGAGGTTCAGGAGGCTCCGAGCGATGAGCCGGGCGAGGAGAGAGTTGATTTTCTCAATGTGCTGGTGCTTGGTGTCTTGGTATGTAACAATATAATGCCTTGTCTCTTTATATACCCACTGTAAATGCTGATGGAATGAGATATGTGATGAAAATTGCCATTGCTAATGGTTATCATGTACAGTTTTCTGTTCAATTGGTTTTTATTGGGTTTTAGAAAATAGTACAAAGAGGGTGAAGCATTTGAAAACCTAATACAAAGATATGATAACATCAAGTATTCTGGTAGCCAGGCAATGTGCCTACTGGTCAGCCGGTACCTACAAGAAAATTCCTAGGATCCCAGGAGGGTGTACTAAGCGATGATGTCTGCATATAGGCAGTACTATACAAATGAAGTATAGGTGCATAATCGCACCAAAAAGTGTAAATAACGTCCTTTTAAATATTTAAAGTAGCAATAAACACTCCCCCCCCCCCCCCTTTTTTTTTTTGGGTAAAATGGGACCCAGGTGGTTTATGCCTTAATGTGCTAGTATACACGCTACACACACTTTATAATGGACTTGCTGGTCAAATGGAGCCCTCCAGTGCTGAGTTGTCACTACTCCCAGTGCTGTCATCTTTGCCTGGTCTTCTTTTTGGGTTTGTGCTGTCTGAAAGCTTGAATGGCTGGGCCACGGTGACATCACTCTGGCACATGTGCATGGCAGTCACCATCACAGCATGACGCTCTCTGCAATCACTGCACAGGCAGTGTGCCATGAATGCAGAGGTAACTGGGCATGGGCGAGTGACCTCATCGGCCAGAGCGGACATCGAAATCTAAGAAACGGCTTAGAGTAAAGCTGAATTCAGCTCATTTGTATAAAGTGAATGCACACTGAGTTAAAGTGATACTAAAGTCTCATTTTTTTTTTCTTTAAAAAAAACAAACCTGTTATACTTACTTGCTCTTTGCAGTGGTTTTGCACAGAGCAACCCAGATCCTCCTCTTAAGTCCTTGGCTGCAGCTCCTGGCCCCTCCTTCCTGCCGAGTGCCCCCACAACAAGCAGTTTGCTATGGGAGCACCCGAGCCGAGCCACAGCTGTCTGTGTCCATTCAGACACGGAGCCATGGTTCAGCTCCGCCCCCTCTCTCTCCTCATCGGCTTTTTGACTTTGACAATAGTAGAAGCCAATGGCACCACTGCTGCGTCTCAGCCAATCAGGAGGGAGAGTCCCGGGCGACCGAGGCACTCGTGGATATTGCTGGATTGAGATGGGGCTCAGGTAAGCATTAGGGGGCTGGGGGGTGTGAATTACTGCACACGGAAGGTTTTTTTAGTTAAAAAAACCTTCTGCCTTTACAACTTCTGTATATCCGGGAGCCCGAAGCTGGTGCTTCAGGTCTAAGCATCTTCAACAATAGTCAGTGCAGCTGCTTTGCCTGCCCCTCCTGCCCAGTCCCAGAAGCCTTTTTATGTCAGCTCATCCACAAAATACAAAGGCTTCTCTGAATGGGCAACAGAGGGGAGGGCAGGGCATAGCTGCTCTTCCTGCCTCTCTCTCCTCTATAGCAGCCCTGAGTTTCGTGTAAGCTCATCAGAGTCATAAACCTGTTAGATATAAATCAGATTTAAGTTTAGGAGATGTCAAGCACCACCTTGGACTTAACTCATAGCGTGCCTGAACTTTTTACAAAGTGGCTGAATTCCTGGAATTAAGCTTTAAAAAGATTTTTAAGGTTCTTTCGAGGAAAATACAGTGGGGAATGTAATAATTTGATCCCCTGGAGACTTTAAGTTTGCCCACTTACAAAGAAATGAAGGGTCTATAATTTTATCATAGGTGTACTTTAAAGTATAGAGACAGAATATCAACCAAAAATCCAGTAAAAACACATGATACAAATGCTATAAATTGAGATTCAGTTCAGTGAGTAAAATAAGTATTTGATCCTCAAGCAAAACATGACTTCGTACTTGATGGAGAAACCCTTGTTGGCAAGCACAGAGGTAAGACATTTCTTGTAGTTGGTTACCAGGTTTGCACACATTTCGAGGGATTTTGGTACTCTCTTCTTTACAGATCTTTTGTAAATCCTTAAGGTCTTGGCTGTTTGGCAACTCCGTTTCAGCTCCCTTTGTGTATTTTCTATAGGTCTGGAGACTAGTGGCTAGGCCACTCCATTTCCTTAATGTGCTTCTTCTTGAGCCACTCCCTTATTGCCTTGGTATGTTTTGGGTCATTGTCATGCCAGAAGACCCACCCACAACCCATCTTCATTGTTCTGGCTGAGGGAAGAAGGTTCTCATCCATGATTTTAGAATATTTTTCCCACTGTATTTGTATTAGAGCAAAGGGAAGAAATCGGGATTAATACTTTAAAGTGGAACAAAAGCGTTTTAATGCTGAAGTGAAATTCTATGTCTCTTCTGCAATAAAACAAATTTACCTGCCTGTCCACAGTCCACTGAATGGGAAAAGATGTCAGCAGCTGGCGAGGGATCCATTGATAACATCACTGAAAAAGAGGAAGCACATGATGTTTGCTAAAGGAGGGGATTAGACGAGGCAGCCATTCTCAGCTAAGGTTTATTGGTACCCTACGGTTCCTTCAAATGTTTTTGGGGTTCTTTAAGCTGTGGGTGATTGACTTACCATTTGACAGTGTATGCATAGTTCCAGGGCCAATGCCACTTGGCCAAGATAGCAGCATGACACCATTGATCATATTAGCTGTCTGTAAGGGTGGCATTCTGACCACCAATGTAAGGAGCATTTTTCTCATTGACCCATTGATTTTCAATGGATTTCCTGATTATGTTGAGAGTTTTAGTTGGGGTTCCTCATGACCTGAAAATTATTTTAGGGGTTTTAGTTGGGGTTCCTCAAGACCTAAAAGCTATTTTTAGGGGTTTTAGTTGGGGTTCCTCGAGACCTGCAAGTTGTTTTAGTTGGGGTTCCTCAAGCTTTGAAAATTATTTTAGGGGTTCCTCTAATGTAAAAAAAAAAAAGGTTGTGAAAGGCTAACCTAGGATCTTGGCGCATGTGATCAGCACTGAAAGTATATCTAAAAATTCTGCTTATTGCTTCCTTTAAACATATCTACTCCCAAATAGAAACATATAATCAATTGCAGTTTACCAGTCCTTAGATGTAGTGACTGCACATGCTCTCTCCTTTCAGGCTAAATACCCGCTGATCATGAAAGATAGCTGAACTGTGGACTGATATCTCAAACAATATACCGGTAATTGACTTTCTCTGCTTTTATGACCTATATAACCATGCGTCCGTGTGTAATGGAGATGAAGAGAGGAGGAGGGATGTGTAGTCCAAATCAGTAGGCTAGCCTAGGGTGACAACACTGCTTCTTTACAGATCCATCAAGTGAGCGTTGCCACCCTAAAACACAGCGTGTCTTACTGGCAGTTGACCCTAAGTGGGGAAAAAGCCACATCCTAAGGACCGAAAAGCTACAATATATTAAATTTTTGTTTTTGGGTGCAGATATGTTTGAAGAGAGCACAAAGCAGATTTTTCAGGCCTTTACCCAATACCATCTTTTTATTTATCCCAGCCACACTTAAACATCTGAGTACTACTAGTCCACTTTTTTGGTCATCATTAGCACATTTATCTTGGCTGTTCTATACATGAATAACATACAGACGTGAGGATAACAGGAACTGTAGGGATTTAGAGAAGGGGGGCAGAAGCCACTGGTTATTAAGGCACTCTGAAGGCACGCAGTGTTCTGGAGTTAGCTGGAAAAGTAAATTTTCATGTTTGACCGAACGGAGGAGAAGGAAAACAGATTGTTTCCTGGAAAACATAACACATCATTTTAATTGGGTTCTGTTGCCTGATGAGAATTAATAATGGCAATTAACGGGACTGTGTGCCATCCGTCTTAATGCAATCTACCTGAAGCATATAGAGGTTAGCCGGGCACGGTTCCAACATGCTCACCCTGCCGTCAAGGACAACGTGCGTTCCGACGATATTTCAACACAAATGCCGTACCTTGTAATTTCTGCCAAAGTGCACCTGTCATCTACACTTGCTGGCAGCCCTTTTGAACTAGAAACAGCTGATTAGTCATTACCCCCATTGAATTGGTAAGCAGGACTTCTCCACTTGGATATATTATGAAACCGCAGTAAAGGAAAGAGTTTTTTTCCCCCATATTAGCCAGAGGTTTGCTTTAAAGAGGACCTGTCGCTTTCTTCTGTGTTTATCTTCTACATTTTTGTGGCATAAAACACTTCTCACTCATCTCGAGAGCTTGCAATTCTGAAGTTTTTATTTAAAATGAAACTGTTTAGTGCATCTAAAAGTCCAAACTATTTTTGGTAGCTTTGGACGAAACAAAGAAAGGTTTGAACCAATGTCTGGTTTTAATTGCTTTTCTGTGATTCGTCTTTTCTTTGTCCTCGTGACCTCTGTCATTGGGCCATAAGTGATGGGAAAGCCAACATATGGTTGCTACAGGAATATGAGGTAAGGATCTTCTCTCTAAATGAATAGTTGTCGACTTGCAGCATGTAGGGAGCTCCAGCTGTGGCCCAAGGGGCCACACGTGATATTCGGTATATGACAGAGAGCTTTCAGAGACTTCAGAAGTTGGAGGGAAGATCAGTAACTGAAGACATGCAACAAAGGTGGTTAGAGGCTCGAGACACTGCCAGAAATAGTAAAAAAATGGGGACATGCTACATGAGACTCCTAGAGTTCACTGGCATTGCTTCCACTACTGACTGCTGGGGTGTATGAAGGGCCACGGGTTGGACACCCAGGTTCTAAATTAATGGTTACCACTAAAACCGTATTTGCCAAACTCATTCCTCAAGAACTCCCAACAGGTGGTGTTTTCAGGCTTTCCTTGACATTCTGCAGGTACTTTAAATAAATGTCAATGGCTTGACAAAACGTGACATGTTGGGTCATACTTGAGGAATGAGTTTGAAGAAGCACTGCTCTAGATAAAGTCCATATTTGCTTGACGCAGGCAGGAGGGGATTAGATGACCAATGCCTAAGGCATGACACTCTATAGGAGGCTAATGCTTGCGGACTGATCCTTAGATTTGTCTGTGGTTGTCACATAATGGTGATTATTGCCGCTTTGTGCCCTTTGTGGCTGTGTTCCTCTATCAGACTGCTGAGATCTGTAAAGGGTTGCACAGCAAATAACAAAGTACCACAGGCTGGGCATTAGAGCTCTAGTTGTCATTATTTGTGTAATAAGATGACGCTCTTCAGGATACCCACAGATGCATAGAAACGCCTTCATTTAACCCATTTCATTTTTAATACAGACCCTCTTTAATGGATTTGCTACATAATGAAGGTTGAATGAAAAACCAAACTGATGTTCTTTTAACACAGGCATTTTTTTCAGAGCTCTAGGTGATTGGGACTTTAAAATTGGTAATGCGGGATCAGACATACTTGGAAGCAGACAAATATGGAGCTGAAATTTCTTTATTATTTTTAATACTCGTCCAGATGTCTGTCTAGGAGACGTACAGAATCCTCTTGTAAATCCTTGTGGAGGTCTCGTTCGAGCCTGATGCACAGGGACTGATCCTTAGATCATGTCTGTTGTTATCACATACATGGTGATTATTGCCGCTTCGTGCCCTTTGTGGCCGCGTTCCTCTATCAGACAGAGACTTCTTAATGTCTTAATCCTCTTGTTGCTGGGCTATGATGGATAAAGGCCTTGTAATACAACAGGAATTTCCGCATGGTAATCGAATGGGTCACAAAGAAAAGGGGTTAATCCCAAAGATGGCACCTTCTTAACCCAGTTTATGGTTTCTTTATCTTTATAGGTGATTTGTTTGTATTAATACTGATGTATTTAACGCTTTGAAGTCTGGGGCTATCCGCATACGGGTAGAATTGCTGTTTGAACGTTTGTACAGAAATTCTGAAAAAGTGTTACTCGGAGCCATCAGTTACTCAAATGTAGTTAAAAAGCACCTAAAAAATATTAGTTCAATTGCTATGCCAATGGTTCAAATTTAATTTGAAGTTTGTTTTTTTTTTTTTTTTTGCTCTATGTCTCAAAAATCATTCCTCAGAACAATGTGATGGTACCATTAATAACTCAATATATGTTGTTAGAAATCCCTTAAAAATTTTTGTTAGATTGCTTTGCCAATGGTTTGAATTTCATTCAAATGCTGGAATGGAAATTCTGAAAAATCGTTCCTCAGAGCGCACAACAGTACCATCAACAACTCAATAAATATAGCTAGGTTGCTGTGCAAATGGTTCAAATTTAAGGTTCAATTTTGGTTGTTGTAATGTTTATGGCTATGACCCTCACATGTACACTATACATAAAATGAATGAATGACTAGAACAGAGTCAGTCACCGGACTCTCAACTTCTCTCCCTACTGCTGTCACACAGAGGGTGTGGATTGCTGAGCAGCTGCAGGAGTGGGAACATGTTACATGTTCCACCCTAAAATTGGGTGCAACATGTTCCCAAACATGAACTTTATCCTTTAAGAAATACCTACTTGTCACCCATTCAGGCCTCTGGTGTTGGCTCGTGACCGTTATATTCAGTTCAAACAGCTCCATAGGGCTTATTATACCCCAGCAAGAATAGCCAGCATCTATGGCACAGACGAGACAGAATGCTGGTGATGCACCACCAACCCTGCCGATTTCGACCACATATTCTGGCATTGCCAGCCGATATGGGAGTTCTGGACGGGGGTCACTAGAACTCTTCAAGACCTGCTTTCCCTTCCATTCCTCTGACGATTCCAGTCTGTTTATTGGGCTTAGTGGAGGAGGTGACACCATGTAGGGCTCAAAGGACCCTTATATCGCTTTCCCTCTTCAATGTGAGAAAAGCCATATTGTTGTGCTGGAAGATGTCAGAGGCCCTTTCCCGATCTTACTCGAAGGGCATAGTTAACAAAGTATTACCTTTGTATAAAGCTACGTACTTAAGTAGGGGTTGCCCCCAAAAGTTTGAAAAGGTATGGCAGTGCTGGCTCTCAGCTACTGAAATGTTTTGGATAGTATTATCTCAGCATTGGCATTTTGATGTCCAATGTAGACCAGATTTATTAGCTTTGACCAAGGGATAGTTATTCTGTTTGTCTGTTCAATTGCTGCTTTGGTATTGTGATGCTATGCTACAAGGACTATATGTCCTTAATTATGTTTATGCACCTTATGGAATATTTCAGTATTGGGAAGAGAGGGGTGGGGGTTGGAGTGAACTTTAGCGTCACTTTAGGGTTACCAGTTTTTCAAAATGAAGTCCAGAGAAATGCTACTGACCTCGCCCCTTGTAGTCACACCCACCAAACTACACCCTAAAACAGTCAGACTTTTCGAAGAAAAGGTAGGCACTCAAGACAAAAATTATAAAGATAACCTGCTTTCCGCAAGATCAGTAGGGAAATGGTGCACACCGCAACAAAATGAGATTGTTGCCAAATTTCTGTAACGGGGAGGGGCTTAAAGGGATACATGTAAATAAAGTGCAAAGGTCAAGGTTGTGTAACGCACAGAGGTCAGGAATACATAATGCACAGATCGCAGAGGTCGGGAGTAAGTAACGATAGGAGTGCAGGAGTCTGTACTAACACACGGACAGGAAGGGTCAGGATTAGGCATAGGGAGCAGGGATCAAGAGTAGATAATGCACAGAGTACAGGGTTCAGGAGTGAGTAACAGTGCAGGAATCATTAGTAAGCAAGACACATAGAGCATGTAGTCTGGAGTAAGTAATGCACAGAATACAGGGATCAGAAATAAGTAACGCACATAGAGGAGCGGTCAGGAGTAAGTTAGTGTAGTGCAGGAAGAACAAAGGCCAGATTGCAGTGGAGCAGGTCACATGTCACAAGCCAATGCAGAAGACCTGCTGCCCTCCATGGCCAGCAGAGAGGCTATGTGGGGAGGGAAGGCCTGTCCTTGATCCTTGAGAAAGGATAGTCCCAGGCATGTCCCCAGTCATTACACTGTGCAGGTGTGTATTGGTCCCGTCAAAATGGCTCTGCTGGACTCCATAATCGAAAACTGGCCCACCACACTTGTATTGCCATGCAATTGGCTATGGAGTCTATCACCATTTTTGGGTGACTGAGTAGCCTAAGTAGTGTAATATTTTCAAAACACTGTGACCAGGGACTCTCGTTTTACTTGAAACAAACCCTCAAAACAAAATTTAGACTATCTCTGGGACCGAATGGTAACCTTAATCTAAACACAGGAGGAGCTAAATTGTGATATATTGCTCCTTACCAGGCCTCAGATTGTGGTGCCTGCCTTCATTTCCTTTTTTTTTTTTTGCACTGGTGATCCTGCCAGTAATATACAGGCAATGCTAACTTACTTTACTGTATGGAGAAGCACTCATGTCAACCTAAGACAGGACTACAGAACCCCCTCCTCACAACATAGGAGGATGTGCTTTGTAGTCCTCAAAAACAGCTGCGGAAAAATCTAAATGCTAACAAAAATGTGCACAGGAAGTTATCAGCTGACAGGATCAACAGGTATTTTTTTGCACTTCTCAAACAGATACAGGACACTTTATTTTTTGTATATCTCACAGAATAAAGGGAAGCAAATAAGAGAAGTTCACTGCTGGGTTTTACATAGACTTTAACACAGCTGTAGGATTTACTGGACTGTTTGATTTTACTTGATTGTAGTTCACTAATAAGCAGGTTTTTTTTTTTCAGTGTGCTCTGTGGAAGTCATAGGCCAGCATGGGATCTGCCAGAGGAGCGGAGCTGGAAGTGGCTTAAACTGATTACACTGTTACAATGGAGGATTGATGACTCCACCACAGGGCCTGCCCGGACTGTGCGGCACAATGTTTATAGGGCGTGATAAATGAACGCAGGGTGTGGATTACTAACTCGTCCACTCGCAGGGATCTGAGTCTGTAGTGGGAATCAGTGACGTAAAGCTGGAACTTACATCTGTTCTAGTGCCAGCACATAGACTGTCTGCTCTTTGTGCCAATGGAAACAGTATGTGCAGAGGAAGATAGTGATACATTGTGTTCTCCGGCACTGGGTACAGAAATCCTTCTTTGTTAGGCCACTAAATACGCCGGCTTTGTTGTACTTTGTATTGGTGGCATTGATCAGGAGCCTGGGTGGAATTAAAGCCTAACTCCAGGAAAATGTGAAATTATCTCTTGCAGTGTGGGCACGCTAGGGAGAGTAGAAACCGTTTTACTTACTGGATCCTTTGCCCCCCTGGTAGATGGTGTCCCCCACGCTCTGGTGCTGGACGGTCCGTCCCTCAGCGTAATCACATCCAATGCAGGACTATGAAACCTACTTTGGTTTTGAGGCCTAAGGACCTTAGACCACTGGAGTGTGGGGGAGCTGAGGCTGCAGGGACTGGTCTACCTGCGAGCAGTAAATAAATTTTCTTTTTTTGCTCCCCTAGACAAGTGATGGTGAACCTTGGCACCTCAGATGTTTTGGAACTACAATTCCCATGATGCTGAACTACATCGCAGAGTGCATTAAGATCATGGGAAATGTAATTCCAAAACATGTTGGGGTGCCAAGGTTCGCCATCAGTCCTAAACCTAGGCACAGACCCCCCACCCCCCCCCCCCACTGCAAGAGATCATTTTAGTTGCCTGTAGTTGGGTCTCAAAGGTTCTTTAAAGAAGGTCTAATGTGGAACTCCAGCCAAAATGGCTAACTAATGGGAGAATCTCCTTTAAAACTGCCAACAATCATTAAGTACAAGAGCCTGCTTAAAGCAGAGTTCCACCCAAAAATGGAGCTTCCGCTTTAAGCACTCCTCGCCGCCTTACATGCCACATTTGGCATGTCAATTTTTTTTTGGGGGGGGGGGGGGGTTGTACCCGGTTTTCAGAGGGACTTCATGTCCCTCTTTCAGCTTCCGTTTTCTGGGTCGCCTAGACCCCTCCTCCTCTCCCCCTAGGCGGCCCCTCCCTCCTGGCAATCTTCTGGGACACGTCACAGGTCTCAGAAGATTGCCTGGCCACTAGGAACGCGCAGCGCAACTCGCGCATGCACAGTGCGTGCCCGGCCGTGAGGCCACAGCCGGTACGCACACTTGCAATGATGCTGCCGCGGGGAGGAGGGGGAGATGAAAGATGCTTTGGGCGCAGCCATCGCTGGACTGTGAAACAGGTAAGTTACTGTTTAATATATAAAAAATATATTTAATATTTGGGGGTTCTAAGTATTTTCTAGCAAAAAAATACAGATTTTTTACTTGGAAGCA
>BLSH010191021.1:241268-267770 GCA_018402905.1 Glandirana rugosa
GGGTGCCCCATCATTGGTATCAGTGGGAGGAATAATTCCCCATCATTAGTATTTTGGGAGGAATAGTGCCCCATCATTGGTGTCAGTGGGAGAAATAGTGCCCCATCATTGGTGTCAGTGGGAGAAATAGTGCCCCATCATTGGTATCAGTGGGAGGAATAGTGCCCCATCATTGGTGTCAGTGAGAGGAATAGTGCCCCATCATTGGTGTCAGTGAGAGGAATAGTGCCCCATCATTGGTGTCAGTGGGAGGAATAGTGCCCCATCATTGGTATCAGTGGGAGGAATAGTGCCCCATCATTGGTATCAGTGGGGGGAATAGTGCCCTGTCGTTGCTATCAGTGGGAGGAATAGTGCTCCGTCCTTGGTGTCAATGGTAGGAATAGCGCCCATTGTTGATGTCATTTGAAGGAATTGTGCCACAAGGGCCGAAAAAAGTCAAGCAAATGGCCGCATCTAGCCCCCCAGCCACAGTTTGGAGACCATTGAAGTAGACCCTTACACAGCATAGTTGTTAATTGAATTGCTGTCTAAGTACTTGTTGGGGAGGATTTGCCTTCCTGTTTTGTGACACAGTAAGTGGGTCAAAGAACAGTTATGTTGTTGTGCCCTCTTGTGTCGATTGTCAGTAAATTAATTGCCCCCTCACATTAGTCGCCAGTGGAGACAGTCTCCTTTATATTATATATACAATAAGCTTGATTACCAAAAATAAACCATATATGCGAAAGCTGATAAACCTCTTGGCCAAGGAGAAACTCATCACCCCTTCCACCTCAAATGCTCAAGCACATGGATATGTTGTATCAAAAACTGTTTCAGGAGTCCCGAGAATCACTGAAAAATGGCCCCAAGTATACATTTACACTTGTATATTGTGTGCAAAACACCATTCACTGTGGTACAATTATATAGGGGACAATGCAGGCATCTGCCCGGGGTACAAGGAGCAACATGCACCGTGGCGCACACTGTATCAGTCTTCCACCAACAGAGGAGGAGTACCACCAGTGTCAAATGACTCATTAGAGCCTTTCATATATGTGTTATGATGCAGGGTACAGTCCTCTAAGACCTATGTACTTTACTCCATGTGGTTAACAATATACAGTTGTGCTCATAAGTTTACATACCCTGGCAGAATTTATGATTTCTTGGCCATTTTTCAGAGAATATGAATGAGAACACAAAATCTTTTCTTTCACTCATGGTTAGTGTTTGGCTGAAACCATTTATTATCAATCAACTGTGTTACCCTTTTTAATTCATAATGACAACAGAAACTACCCAAATGACCCTGATCAATAGTTTACATACCCTGGTGATTTTGACCTGATAACATGCTCATATAAAAATCTACTTATCGGTCCATATTATCCTTGTGCAGGTGGTAGAGGGTCCTATCCGGTGGGGGTGTCATGGAAAGGCATTTGTGCAGTCTGTACCTGTGGCATTGCTCTTTCCATATCCCACACTCCAGACATGCTGCTAGGTTATCTGTCCCCTTGCCACATTGGTCCTAGTATATATGCATGTGATTTAAACCATAATTTTTAAAGAGCAACGGTCATCTCTGGCAACAACTTATTCTTGCTGGTAGTTAGAATTTTTAATATTTGCAAACAAAATTAAGGTTTCCTATTTAGAATAATAAGCTGTTAGGTTAGTAAAACAGCAATATCAGAACTGATTCAATCATATAGTTTGTAGTGTACATAGATTTGCAAAACAATGGGATAAAGGAATATTCTTGAACTTTGTTTTATCTCATGGTTGCTGTGAAATTGTGTGAATGCATCAATGCAGTGCATGTTATCTCAGCTTGGATTCATTGAATTTGCCAAAAATGTAACTACTGCTGAATATACAGCTTCATGCTACATAACTAGATCTCCTAGATTGTAAGCTCTAACGAGCAGGGCCCTCTGATTCCTCCTGTATTGAATTGTATTGTAATTGTACTGTCTGCCCTAATATTGTAAAGCGCTGCCAAACTGTCGGCACTATATAAATCCTGTATAATAATAATAATAATAATAACTAAGCTTCATTTCATGCTGAATAAACTAAATTATTAATGTATCTTAAATAGAAAACTATCTTTAGATAGATTTTTCTCCAAAAGCATTTTATTAAAATGTAATAAAAATCAAAGAATCGATTTAAATCAAAAAAACTGTTTTTTTTTTTTTTTTTTCTTTAATCATCGATTTTTATCCATCCTGTATTGTAATCTGCTTGAGGTCAGGGACTGATGTAGATGTACAATATGGAAAACGCTGTGTAAATTGTTTGCACTATATAAATAAAAGTAACTAGATTTTGTAGGGAATGTCTGTGGCCAATTTCACGTCCTATACACACTAATCTGGTATCTTGTTAGGCTCCAGAATTCTAGTAGCATCTTCTGATGGTTCTCCATCCTCCCGGGGAGAAGTTCAATTTTCCTTTTCATACCACTGGGCGCTTGCTTTACATTCTGTCCATGGCTCATCTTACGGATCATTTACTTCACCCCCTTCACAACTGACATGGTGTATTTACATTCCGGTCAGAAAAGCCCAAGCCCATTACTATGGATAATGCAGCGTCTCCTTCATGAAATCTTTGTTTCCTTCACACATGAACAGTAACGAGAGAAATGTTGCAACTGGAGAAAAAAAAAGCGTGCTAGCTTCAGATATTTAATTAAGAAAAATATCTAGTTTACTGTAGCGAGCAGTCACCATGGCAACTGGGATTCAATGGATGACATCGTTGCCTGTCGGCTCCAGGAAGTGCCCCTCATTGAACCATACATGGTGAGTGCCGGAATCACCCTCCTGTTTCTGTCAGCTTCACCACATGTTGAAGGAGAAGTGGTTCATTCACAAGGATATCTACAAAGTTTTGAACTGATGGTGGGGTGATCGGGGGCTAGACAGTTCTAGGAGGACTGCAAGGGTGGAGGGATTGCAGAAATTTACAAATTGGTTTTTGTTGAGGGTTTTTGAGGTTATTTTTGTTCAGATATGAAAAGCGAGAATCACTTATGTTTGTGGATTTTCTTATTGCTTTTAGGGGTTTTCTTTCATTTTTAATGAATTGCATTTATTTCTATTGACTTGATAGTGGCATGCCCTTTGTCTGTTGGTGTTTACTTCTCTTTGATTGATATAGTGGAAGTTGGTTTGTGTCTGTGGGTTGTACACTTTGATGGGTGCAGTCCACACATTGCTTTGTTGTGAACTCAAGGACCATGTTATGTAAGTGAAGTAGGGACAGTTATTTAAAGTGTTGTGTTTTTTGGAACTATCCTTCCAGATCTCCGTTTAAAACGGAACTTCACCCGAAAGGGTAAGTTTCGCTTGCTTGCATCCTCTCCACTGGCACATTTGGCACTTTTTCGGGGGGGAAGTAGGAGCTGGTACCTGTCAAACCCAGGTACCAGTCAAACCCAGGTACCAGCTCCTACTTCCTACTTACAATACAATTCAATACAGGAGGAATCAGAGGGCCCTGCTCGTTAGAGCTTACAATCTAGGAGATCTAGTTATGTAGCATGAGGCTGTATATTCTGCAGTAGTTACATTTTTGGCAAATTCAATGAATCCAAGCTGAGATATCATGCACTGCATTGATGCATTCACACAATTTCACAGCAACCATGAGATAAAACAAACTTCAAGAATATTAATGAATTGCATTTATTTCTATTGATTTGATAGTGGCATGCCCTTTGTCTGTTGGTGTTTACTTTGATTGATATAGTGGAAGTTGGTTTGTGTCTGTGGGTTGTACACTTTGATGGGTGCAGTCCACATATTGCTTTGTTGTGAACTCGAGGACCATGTTATGTAAGTGAAGTAGGGACAGTTATTTAAAGTGTTGTGTTTTCTGGAACTATCCTTCCAGATCTCCAGTTAAAACGGAACTTCACCTGAAAGGGTAAGTTTCGCTTGCTTGCATCCTCTCCACTGGCACATTTGGCACTTTTTCGGGGGGGAACTAGGAGCTGGTACCTGGGTTTAACAGGTACCAGCTCCTACTTCCAGTCAGATCGACACATTGATCTGTGCGGAAGTTCAGCCCCCCCTTTCCCTTGCTGCCATCACAGGTCCCACAAGACAGCTGGATCATTCACAAAGGGCAGCGTGGCTCGCGCATGCGCAGTAGAAAACTGGCTGTAAAGCTGCAAGGTATTGCTGCCGGTTTCCCTTACTTAAGATGCTGGCACCGATTTGAAGAATCTTTTTGGTTGTCGACATCATTGTATCCCAGGACAGGTAAGTGACCTTAGATCAAAAGTCAGCACCTACAGTATATTTGGGGTAAAGCAAAATCATGTTTTAATGGTTAGAATAGTCTGTTGCACTGGGCAGTTTTTCATTACTTGTGGTTTCATAGATGCAACAGGAGAGAGAGCAAATGTCTCCAAAATGAGAGAAATCCTCCCATAAACTGTTGTCCCCGCCATACGTGGTTCCCTTGGAAGACTTCACCGTCGTCTGTTCTGGTGACAACCTCAAGTGTTGGATCTTCCCTTATTTCAGTCCTGATGACATGGTCTCTGAAGCCGGCCATAGATGGTTTGCATCTTGGTCGGTTCAGCAGAGACTGACCGATAGTCAAACCATGCATGGGCAGGCTGAATGTACCAAGTTGATCGATCAACTTTGGTACAACCAGCCTGTTGGATTTTACATGCAATTATTGCTAGTGGCTATTATAACCGCTAGCAGCAATCACTGTTTTCCCGGCAGGGATGGCTCACCACACTCCCCCCTACCGGGAGAACAAAATGGGTCTGTGGGAGGAATTTCCCCATCAACATTGACTGTATTAATGGGGGAATGAAGTGGTTTTCTTTCCTGCAACCTGTGGTTGCAGGAAAGAAAATTGCTCCATCTGTGTCCAGCTAGAGACCTCACAGGGACACACACTGAAATTAAAAAAAAAAACTGCAAAGATTGATATCTCTTCCCCATTCTATACAAAACTGAACATTGGCTCTTTCCCCACTATATGCCCTGACGACAGAGAGGGTGAATTTTCTCAGTGGGGGCATAGACCACATTAAAAATCTTAGGGAATTGCTATGCCTTTCCTACTCAATCCAAAGCCTGATGTTTTGATTAGGTACAGTAGATTCAAGGTCTTTCTGCACCATAATTTTCACCAAAGTGCTCTATGGCCAGTCAAAAATTATTTGCTTACAGTACAATTCCAGATTGACCTAAACTCACCCCCTAGTATAACTAGTCAGCCCATGGTCTATACTTGGCTAGTAATCCGCTCCTCACCACCTTTTCAGTTTAGGCATTGCTGAGACACCACCACCACCCTCATAGCAGAGAGGAATGGCAGGAGATGTAGGGCCAGGTGGGTGGTGCAATCTTCAGCTTGCAGTTTATTCCCACTATCTCCACGTTCCCCATGCTCAGCATTTTTCAAAGGAAGATGAGGCATCACAAGCAAACTTTGGAGTGCAAAAGGCAGTTAGGAGCAATTTTCCAAACTGGTAATTGCTGATATTAAAAAAGTAGGGGGTCACTATCCTGAGGAATATTTTTATTTGAAACCTGGCATTTAGCTAAAAAAAGTTCTCGTGAAAACAAAAACATTACTAAAATAACATTATTCGCAGATAGCTGGCAAAACCTTTGCTCAAAGATTCCTCCCTTCTGCGCAGCCTGCAGTTCCTCATATGTTATTTCTCCTTTTTTTTTCTGGTGGAAAATGTGTATTGCCCCCAGACGCATAGTGTATTGTCAGAGTCTCCCTGACCTATAATCTTGCCTGGGCATTGTAATGTAAGCACAGGTGAGCTGAGAAAGTGTAGTCTGCATAAGTGGTGGTGCAATGAATGGCTTTTGGAAAGTTGGTATTGCCAAACCCCCTTTGTGAGGATACTGGGTGGTGCTCGTGGGACAGAACCTGAAACTAAAGGTTTGAGGACCTGCTCTCTCCTATTTCCTAAAGATTTTAGTAGTTTTATTACCCACACTTTACCAACACAAACGTATTTTTAGCTTGGCAGGGTGCTTTTTTATAACATGGAACCTTGATTCTGTAAGCACTAGCACACTATCAAGAACAGACAGTACCGTTAAAGGATTAGGCCACTGTCAAGTTCATTGCCATTTTTTGTCACCTTTGGAGAAGTTTACCCTCATTTCCCATCAGAGTTTGAGGTGATGGTAAATTTCTGCTACAGAGAAAAACAAATTTTTAGCCCAACGGGAAGGGTTAAAACATTGGTCTCCAAACTGCGGCCCAGGGGCTAGATGTGTCCCTTTGCTTGCTTTTATTTGACCATTGGGGCAATTTCCCCAATGATGGGGCACTATTCCCCCCACTGTCCCCAATGATGGGGCACTATCCCCCCCCCCGTCCCCAATGACGGGGCACTGTCCCCCCCTGTCCCCAATGAACGATGGGCACTTTTTACTCCCCCTAATACCAAAGATGGGGCATTGTTTACTCCCACTGAAACCAATGATGGGGCACTATTCCTCCCACTGACACCAATGGTGGGGCACTATTCCTCCCACTGACACCAATGGTGGGGCGTGTTTCCTCCCCCTAATACCAAAAATGGGGGATTGTATACTCCTACTGACAGCAGTACATTTTCTACTCCCAATGGACACATTTTGGGCTCACTAAAGTCTGAAGGGCAGTAAACTGGCCCTTTAGAATGTTTGGAGATCTCTGGGTTAAAACATCACTGTTTTATTGCTGCCTTTGACTTCTATGGGTGTCACAAAAAAGGGGCAGTAAGCAAAAATTCCTGACTGATGTTTTAGCCACCCCCATATTAACAAAAATTAAAACAAAAAATAGAAGTTGATCTAAGTAGTAAGGATTTTTAAATAAGTCTGCAAACTTCCTTTCAGTGATGGACATGGAGCCATGTGTCACATTTCTAATGATGTGATTTAGAGAATCAAGTGACCACGAAAGCAGAATGAGGCCTGGAAACATCTGCCCAAACTGTCATTTTCACCCTTCGTACCTCTTCAGGAAGTGGTTTGCACTTGTGGTTCCTTGAAAGCACCACTTTCATTACTAGCCACATTCTACTGTTGGCTGTTACACAGAGCTGCTTCAAGTAGATGTAAACCATTAGACTAGACCAGTGTTTCTCAACTCCGGTCCTCAAGGCGCCCCAACAGGTCATGTTTTCAGTATTTCCCTCAGATGAAACGGCTGTGGTAATTACTAAGGCAGTGAAACTGATCAAATCAACCTGTGCAAAATAATGGAAGGCCTGAAAAAGCTTGTTCGGGTGCCCTGAGGACTGGAGTTGAAAAACACTGGTTTAGACCATGAGCTTAAGCACCTTCACACGTTTTTGGTGGTTTTTTTTTTTTTTTTTAGTTTTTAGGTGTTTTTGCTTTAGCCAATGGAAAACTAGTTGTTAGGAAAACTTTGCAGCAGGAAAATTTCAAAAACAGAATGTTATGTGCTTTTTCATGTGCTCCCATTAAAGTCTATGGCAAACCAAACATGCGTGACTCTGACCCCGTGAGTGACAAATTTCCAAGTAACAGGACAACCGGATGTGAACGTGCACAATGGGATGCAATGGGAATCTGCATGTTAAGCATTGAATTGCTTCTAGAAAAGAGTTGTGTGTACCAAATTGATGGCATTTAGTTTATGAAATAAAGTTTTTATATATTTTATATATATATATATATTATACAGTTGTGGCAGATTTCATGATTTCTTGGCCATTTTTCAGAAAATATGAATGACAACATAAAAACATTTCTTTCACTCATGATTAGTGTTTGGCCGAAGCCATTTATTATCAATCAACTGTGTTTACTCTTTTTAAATCATAATGACAACAGAAACTACCCAAATGACCCTGATCAAAAGTTTACATACCCTGGTGATTTTGGCCTGATAACATGCACACGAGTTGACACAAAGGGGTTTGAATGGCTATTAAAGGTAACCATCCTTACCTGTGATCTGTTTGCTTGTAATTAGTGTGTGTATAAAAAGTCAATGAGTTTTCTGGACTCCTGACAGACCCTTGCATATTTCATCCAGTGCTGCACTGACGTTTTCGGATTCTAAGTCATGGGCAAAGCAAAAGAATTGTCAAAGGATCTGCGGGAAAAGGTAGTTGAACTGTATAAGACAGGAAAGTCATATAAAAAGATATCCAAGGATTTGAAAATGCCTATCAGCAGTGTTCAAACTCTAATCAAGAATGGAAAATGAGGGGTTCAGTTGAAACCAAAGCACAGTCAGGTAGACCAACTAAAATTTTAGCCACAACTGCTAGGAAAATTGTTCGGGATGCAACGAAATACCCACAAATAACTTCAGGTGAAATACAGGACTCTGAAAATATGTGGCTGTTTCAAGATGCACAACAAGGAGGCACTTGAAAGATGGGCTGCATGATCGTGTTGCTAGAAGAAAGCCATTACTATGTAAATGCCACAGAGTATTCCGCTTACAATACGCCAAACAGCACAGAGATGAGCCTCAAACCTTCTGGCACAAAGTCATTTTTGGAGTGATAAGACCAAAATTGAGCTTTTTGGCCATAAACTATAAACGTTACATTTGGAGAGGAGTCAACAAGGCCTATGATGAAAGGTAGGTTAAAAGAAAGGCCTACCCATGGCCGGTGGGACTTTAAATGAGGGCCCTGACATTGTAAGCAGGGGTGCATCCATTGAGTGAAGCATGACTTCCCAACATTGACCACTATGTGTGAGAAAATATTGTTTATTCAATAGCACAAAATGTAAACATGAAAAACATGAGTGCATAAAATAGTTGGAGACACATCAATTCATCTATATACATATACATATGCCAGAATGCACATTACAGGGTATGGCAGGTACATGGTGATCCATATGATCAATAATTATAAAAACATTGAAATTTCTTATATATATATAGTTCAGTAAAAACTGATAACTCCACCAGTCGAAGATGTATAATTAAACGCATGATAGGTAATGTATAACTCTACGCGTTTCGTGGCTTATGCCACTCGTCAGGAGCATAGCGTATAAGTATCTGAATAATAGAGTAAAAAAAAGAGACTAATAAAAAACTGTTAGGAGTTTTAGATCAAAAAAAGCAAGTAATCTCCCTTAGTTTCAAAATACCTGGATTGGTGTTTTTAGGTGATTGTATGAATGACAATTGCAGGTCAGCAGCAACGCCTCTAATGGGAGCTGAAGCGGCGAGATAGGCAGGGAAACGCCAACGACCGAGCATGCTAGTGGGAAGGGGGCCATCAGGGCCGGACTCATCCAGGAATGTATCAGGGGTACGTAGTGAAATCTAGGAAAAAGTATATGAGCGACACATATATATATATATATACACACACACACACACACACACACACACACACACACACACACACACACACGTGTAGCACAGCTAGGTGATGTGAAGGGTGATCAGGAGGGGAGAGTGATGAGAGGAACCATACCCATAAGGTGAGAAATGTGCGTGGAGGAACAGTGTAGTAAGTGAAAGGGTTAGTGCAGCCAAAAAGATCAAGACCATTACCTAGTGTTGTCCAAAGCAAGATTAGGATGAGTAGGTGTGGGACCCACAGCCACCACAGACAAAGGAGAGTGCGCCCATAACCAGGGGTGGGGGTATATATATACTCCACCACCCTAAACACACGCTGCCAACGTCACGTGGGCGTATGAGTGGGAGAGTGGCAGCGGCACCGCAGCGCATTAAGGTTTGGTAGCCTACACCCACTCTCCCTGGGTGAACGCCGAAATCAAAAACACCTGGCGCCGACACAGCGAGGTCAAAGGAAGACCATCATCGTGTGGGCGGCACCAGGGGGCGTGGCGTCGATGCGCTGCGAAAGATCCACCCAATCTCCCGACGAAGGAAGGGAGAGAGGGAGGGATCACGGAGCGCATCGCAGCTCCCATTGAGACACACCAGCCGACCTGGCCACAATGAGCCGCATCCAAGCCCTGAAAGAATGTGGCTCTGTGCAGATGGGAGATGGTATGATGAAAGGTAAACCATTCCTACTGTGAAACATGGAGGTGGAACACTGATGTTTTGGGGATGTGTGAGCTACAAAGGCACAGGGAATTTGGTCAAAATTGATGGCAAGATGAATGCAGTATGTTATCAAAATATACTGGAGGAACATTTGCATTCATCAGCCAGGAAGTTGCGCATGGGACATACTTGGACATTCCAACATGACAATGATCCAGAACACAAGGCCAAGTTGACCTGTCATTGGCTACAGCAGAATAAAGTGAAGGTTCTGGAGTGGCCATCTCAGTCTCCTGACCTCAATATCATTGAGCCACTCTGGGGAGATCTCAAACATGCAGTTCATGCAAGACAGCCCAAGAATTTCCAGGAACTGGAGGCTTTTTGCCATGAGGAATGGGCAGCTTTACCATCCCAGAAGATAAAGAGCCTCATCCACAAATACCACAAAAGACTTCAAACTGTCATTGATGTTAAAGGGGGCAATACACGGTATTAAGAGCTGGGGTATGTAAACTTTTGATCAGGGTCATTTGGGTAGTTTCTGTTGTCATTATGTTTTAAAAAGAGTAAACACAGTTGATTGATAATAAATGGCTTCAGCCAAACACTAAGGCTGCATTCACACCTGGGCGTCGCATTTTTGCCGCGTTTTACTGCGATTTTGTACAGGTCAAAAAGTCACCAATGTAAAAAAATAGAAAAATGCCCAAATCAAGCTACAAAAATACTTCCAGAACTAGTTTGAGCTTCAGGCGTTTTCAGGCTTTTGGCTTCAGGCGTTTTTGAGTGGAGATGTGAACCATCTCCATAGAGGATCATTGATTTTTTTCCCCTCCAGCGTTTTGTAGCTTCAGGCTTCAAGCTACAAAACGCTCAGGTGTGAATGGGGCCTCACCATGAGTGAAAGAAATGTTTTTGTGTTCTCATTCATATTCTCTGAAAAATGGCCAAGAAATCATAAATTCTGCCAGGGTATGTAAACTTATGAGCACAACTGTATATATAATAATTTTGATATATTGAGATATATACATTTGAATACTGATCTCCTTCAGCCACCTTCTCTTGGTCTACACCAGGGGTGTCAAAACTTTTTTTTTTCAAAGAGGGCCAGATTTGATGAAGTGAACATGTGTGAGGGCCGACCATTTTGACTGACATTCTTTGAACCATTAAAATTAACTGCAAATGAACTATTTTATGCCAAGATTATTGCAAACGGCATATTTTTAATTTCGTCACATGGATGACAAATCTAAACCGATGTTACTGCAGGTTCCGGCATCACTTGCTTCCCAGCGGCTGTTCGCACTGCCCTATGCCAACTGAAGGGAGGTGTCAATACATTGTTAATGACACCCCCTTTTCAGTTCGCATATCGCAGTGCAAATGGCAAACTTGCACAGGAATCGAATCCCATGGTTATGATCCGATTCTGACCCTGCGATAAAAAAGGTTCCCTGTGCGAGTTTGATCCAATTGCGATGCAAATTCAGCCTTACTATCTCTATGGCTGAATTTGCATCGCACAGAGATCCCATATGACTCACTCTGCAGTGTGGGGTGAATCATATGCGATCCCTAAGTTCGCTGCAGTGTGAACGAAGCCTTATTGGTATTAAAGGTTGTCTGTCAACTTTTAAGTTAAAAAAATATGAACAGGAACATAACACCAAGTATACATGTTGTGTGAAAATATATTTATAACTGACTTACACCAACTGACATTAACAGATTTTACAATGCATTCATCTGGATTGAAACTTGCCTGTACTAATATCAATGGCGGGCCACAAGAAGTGTCTGGAGGAGTAGTGGATTACTTGTCTGTAATGTAGAAATGATACTAACTTCCTCTCCTGGCCAGTCCGATGATCCGAGCCCAGTAACGAGCCTCTGAGGGACTAAGGGACCCAGCTGCAGCAAGCCGAATAGCTCTACAAGCCACGCATGTTCTGCGCCCTTGTAGCTGTGTGTGGTGGAGACAGAGCACAGGCGCCGCAGGGAGAACAAACGCACGGAGAACGAATCCACCAAATCCCACAACGTCAGAAAGATCGCAAGAACGCTGACTGAGGATGTGCAATCCTGCAATCTCAGGGGTCCGAGCGCTCGGGGGAGACAACACATAGATTTTGCTACAGTAGCTGTGGGTCCGTATAAAAGTGGAACACGGGCCGCAATTGCCTGGTCTACACTTTTTTTTTTATGATTAACAGCTGCACATTCTTTATATGGAGGGAATCAGAAGAGGATGCTAAGACAGGAGCCAGCAGCACAATGGACATCTCACTGTAGTTATGTCCCTTGTGCTTTTTATTTTTTTTATTTCTTTTTATTTTATCTATGTTTTTTAAAGCTAGGCTAGATGAAAAGATATTGGCTAGATAAAAAGGTTGGATACAGTAAGGGGAAGTGCCATGTGTATAGTGGCAACCTGCAGCAAGGAGGATACAATGTGCCACACCTATATGAGTCACAACCCATATAATCAAATCCAGAAGAAATCTACAAAAAATGTGTAGGAAATAGAGATCAGTGCTTGTTGGAAGCCAGACAAACAGCTAACCCCCAAAGTTTTAGGGTGCACAATGCCCCTTTCTCAAACATAGCCTAGCAATAGTAAACCTCCAACCCTAATGGCGACAACCCAAATGTTGGGTGTGGCCAATTGTTGCTGACAGTGGGTGGGGCTTAAAGGGGTGTGGTTTAATAACACCTGGGCCTACTTTGCTCTAGCTCAGTGGCTCTGAGGCCCCTTTCACACTGAGGAGCTTTCCTAGCGTTTTTGTGCTAAAAATAGCGCTCCCAAAACGCTTCTAAAACGCTGCCCATTAATTCCAATGTACCTATTCACACTGGGGCGTCGCGCTGGCACCACGTTTAAAAAAGTCCTGCAAGCATGATTTTTTGTGCTTATTCTGAGCATTAAAAACGCCCATATACATTGAAATGAATGTAAAGCGCTTTAAAAGCACGTTAAAAGCACCAGCAAAACGCCCAGAGGTTGTGGAAAGGTCAAAATATCAGGAAGTAAATCTGATGTAATGTAGGGGGATGTGCTATTTATTTAATGCTAGTGCTTCAAAAATGCTTCAAAAGCGCTTGAAAAATGCCTGGGCGTTAGCACTAATTATAGCGATAACGCAGAGAAAACGCTGCAAAAACGCTATCATAACGCTTGATGTTTTGTGTGCGTTTTTCAAACGCCTCAGTGTGAAAGTAGCCTGAAACTTTTTTTTTTTTTTTTGAGTCTTGGACCCCTTTAGTAATCTGAAGAAAGCTATGGACCCCACATGATGATACAAATTAAACTTGGGCCAGCAACGAGTCGGGAGATGCTTACTGGTCAGCACTACAAGCAGTGGCAGGGTGTGCGTTTTCTTTCAGTGGGTAACCTTTAATTGGGATGGGGAGCTGTATAGTGAATATATTTGTGTTTTTTTTTTTTCCGTCCCTCACGGAACCCCTGAAACCTATTCATGGACCCCAGATTTAAAGTATAACTAAAGATAAACTTTTTTTTTTTTTTTTAAGTTTTGGATAGCGTGGTGAAGGATTCGAATGCATGTCCGTTTGTATTGCTGTCTGTGCCCCCGTTAGGGAGATTCATCTTTTCTATTTGCCCTGTTTACCATTATCAGTGAAAGTGAAAGGAAAATGTGGGTTGTCCCCAGAAAAGTAACAGAGGGGAAATCTCCCAATGGGGACACTAGTTATGCTGATCTGGGGGTCCCCAAGGAATTTCCTTAACCACTTCTGGACTGCCCACCGTGGGTATAAGTCGCTACTATGCCTTTAAATTCTGGGGTTATGGCAGTAGAAAGCTGCCATAACCCCTGGCATTTTTTTTTAAATGGCGGGTGGTCCGCTTTCACATAAATGTGGTCTCAGTGGCGAATTCGCCGCAATATCACTTTTATGGGTGGTGGGAGAGGTTCCCCCTCCCCTCCTGCCGCTTCCTGGTAGTCGCCGCCACTTACCGGAGCCATGGGTAGCTGCGGAAACAATCCAATCCCAGGGATGGGTGGGCAGGAAGTCGAGTGAGGGCAAGATGGCCCCTGTTTGACTCTATGCCCTTGGAGGATCGGAGCGACGTCAACCGTCACTTCCACCCTTCGGCCTTAAAGGGACTTGCATTTAAGTGTAAATGTGAGATTTGAGGTCTTTATGACCCCAGGTCTCACATTAAAGAGGCCCTGTCCTGCTTATTTCTATTACAAGTAATGTTTACATTCCTTGTAATAGGAATAAAAGTGATCAAATTTTTTTTTTTTAAAGAAACCGTGTAAAAATAAAAAAATATAAAGTAAAATCAGAAAAAAAAAATTTAAAGCGTCCGTCCCTCTAAGTTCGTGCACAGAAGCAAATGCATACACAAGTTGCACCCACATATGTAAATGGTGTTCAAACCACACATGTGAAGGATCGTCACGATCGTTGGAGCGAGAACAATAATTGTAGCACTAGTCCTCCTCTGTAACTCTAAACTGGTAACATGTAGACATTTTTAAACAACACTTATGGAGATTTTTATGTACCAAAGTTTGTCGCCGTTCCACGAGTGTGCGCAATTTTGAAGCATGACATGTTCGGTATCAATTTAGTTGGCGTAACTTTATCTTACACATTATTAAAAAAAATTGGGCTAGCTTTACTGTTATTTTTTTAATTGAAAAAAGTATTTTTCCAAAAAAAATTACGTTTGTAAGACCACTGCGCAAATACGGTGTGACATAAAGTTTAGCATCAAACTCCATTTTATTCTCTAGAGTCTCTGCTAACAAAAACTTTTAAACAAGCGTCAGAAACAGGCTTGGTCCTTAAGTGGTTAATTTGCAGAGATTTCCTCTCACTTCCTGTTTGGCTATGGGACAGGGAGTGGAGAGAAATCTACTCAATGGAAGAGACTGAGAAGATCATGTAATATCGGCATGTGACATCCTCAATAACCCTGGACACAGGAGCAGACACACACCTCCCCTCCTCCTGCTTCCAGCCAATCAGAAATGTTGCTAAGATGGAGTATACTGCAGCCACCCTGGGCTGGGGACACCATTATTATAGTTGGAAAGAAATTGGGGACACATTCTTTTAATGGGGGGAGGGGGTTAGGGGCAATTTTCTTCCCCCCAGAAACCAGGGACACCCGGTCACCCTAATTACCAGTCCCATTCTCTGGAGACCCCCAAACTCAATAATTTTATACTGGGATAACACTTAGACCCCTTTCACACTGAGGCGTTTTACAGGCGCTATTTAGCTAAAAATAGCGCCTGTAAAGCGCCTCAAAAATCCCTCCCCACCCACCCCAATGTGAAAGCCAGAGTGCTTTCACACTGGGGCTGTGCGCTTGCAGGACGTTACAAAAAGTCCTGCAAGCAGCATCTTTGGGGCGGTGCGGTGAGCGGTGATACACCGCTCCTCCACTGCCCCTGCCCATTGAAAACAGGGCGGTAGCGCGGTGCTCCGGCACTTTTAACCCCTTTTTAACCCCTTGTGGGGGCTTAAAAGCGCCGCGCACCCGCCTGCATAGCGGCGCCGTAGCGCCGCTATAACAGCAGTAAATCCCCGCTGAAACTAGCGGGGATTTACCGCTAGCGCCCGCCAGCCCCAGTGTGAAAGGGCTCTTAAGCCTCATGCACACAGGATGTTTTTTGACTGTTTTACAGCAGATGTTTTTAGCTGCAGACGGTTTTTCCTACAGTCAATAAACCCTCCATCATGTTGTCCTATGTGTTCATGCACACACAGGCTGTTATCAACTGTTTTTAGCAGTGACGTTTTTGAGCTGTAAAAAAACCCCAGACCAGTGGGTTCTGAGAGACGTTTTTCAGCTGTAAAAACGTTCAAACGCTCAAAAACGTTGATCCCCAACTTTTTTGGACGTTTTATTTAGATCAATTGAAAAAAAAAAAAAAGGTTGTCCTTTGAAAATGCAAAAAAAGCGCAAAAACTGCGGTAATTTAACGCTGGTAAAAGCTGAAAAAATCACTGATAAGCTACTGACATTTTTTGGATTTTTTTTTAAAGTCCTGTGTGCATGAAGCCTAAGCGCTCATGCACACTGTAGCTGATAAATGACCATTTTTGGTCATTTGTTTTTTTTTTTTTTAACAACCCAAAAACGCCCCTTTATGTTATCCTATGTGTCCATGCACACATAGACGTTTATTGTCGTTTAACAGCAGTGGTGTTTTTGGGCTGTTATCTGAACGCCCTGAATTGGCGTTCAAAAGTCGTTCTTCTGACCACCAAAAAATGCTAGACGCTGATAAACGCCGGTAAACAGCCGTTTATCGGCGTCTGGCGTTTTTTGTAGTCAATGGAAGCTAATGAAGTAAAAAAAAAACAACGCCAACGCCGATAAACGCAGAAAAACGCTGCTTACAAAATGCTGCAAAAGAACGTTTTCTAAGCAGCGTCTCCTGCCTGACGCCCAGAGAGCGTCCAGTGTGCATGGAGCCTTAACGTTTTGACTGTATAGTGCAGCTTCAAAGCAGGGCACAACTGCAAATCGCTTTATGCCGCTGCTTTTATGTCTGCATCCATGAATGGTAATCTGAGTGTTTCCTCCTCCGTTTACTAGCACTTTAAATAATTTGCAGCATCAACTTCTAAATCGTCTTGGTGGAATCTGCAGCTCTGCTCAGCCCAGGAAATGGCTTGTTCATAAATAAATGAGAATTATGATTTCTTTGCACATTGTGTGTATTTTATTGAGCAGTATAAAACCCATACATATTTCATTAATGAGTGTAGATGAAAAGGAGAGATGAGATTGGGTTTTCAATGGAATTTCAGCTGCTTGAGTAAGGGAGACAGTGGCTGGGTGGGCAGCAATGCCACCTATTGGTCAGGCAAGGGAAGTGTCTGAAAGCATTTTTTTTATTATTATTATTATTATGGTGAATATGATGATTATACAGGATTTAAATAGCGCCCAGTTTGTGCAGAACTTTACTAAATAAAGGGAGACAGTACAGTTGCAATACAATTTAATTCAAGAAGAATCAGAGTGCCCTGTTAGAGATTACAATCTAAAATTGCTAGCACTGTGATTATTATATTTGATTCATAAAGTATTTCGTGTTCTTTTTTCGACAGCCCACCACCTGCAGCTCCGTGCATAATGTTTGTCAGTCGCTGCCCCAGAGGAGCTTATATTTTGTACCCCTGTACCCCCCCCAATCCATGCTTCCGGCCCCTAATCTACATGCAGGGCGCCGGACACATGGATTCCAATGGGGGTTTTTTTTTTTTTTTTGAAGCACATGGTTAGATCCAGAGGGTTTAATTGGCTGCAAAAAAGGGTGGGCTTGGGGCGCAGCTGCCCCCCCCCCCTCCAAAAAAAATGAAGGCCCAGCCGCCACTGCCTGTACTTATACATGCACTACAGCTGGTTCTGTCAAAGTTGTATAAAGCCCAACTCCAGCTACTATTCTCTATTGCATTATGGAGAGAGTGGAGAAGGATGAAAGTCACTGTCAGGTTTGTATTGCTATGTGTGTCCCAGTTGGGGAGATTTTCTCTCACTTCCTGTCAGTACAGGAAATATCTCCAATGGGGACACAGTCCAACACCCATTTGTATTAGAGCGGGGAAGGTTTTTCTGACTGCTTTATTGTTGTCTGTGCCAACCGATCGTTTTGTTTCTTGTACTAGTGTGTCAGGGACAGGAAAGAGGGAAAAAAATCCCCCCCAGTGTGGTCACAGACCTAAAAACCAATAGAAATGTTAGTGTTCCTAAACCCAGGAGCCTGCATTCACTATATCTGGTCTCCCACAGTACACAGACCATGGAAATGCAATTATTTTAGTAAATATAAACGGCTAAATACCTTTTCTCATCAGCAGTATATAGCAGTCTCGTGACTTCTATCAGTGCCTGGTTAAAGCTTGTAGGAGGAGTTTTCATTCTACTGATTGTCCTATGAGGCTGCAGGACCCTTGACTCTCTGTCTGGACTGTGCTGATTGGCCCTGTGCTGATCACATGCACCTTCCCAAGAGAAAAAAAAACAGCTCTCTATCAATACACACCAAACTGAGCATGTGCAGCTTGTCCCCAAGGCTCTGTTCTGTCAAGAGATGGATTGGGGGCAGTAAAAGAAGGGGATGTTAAGAAAAGACAGAATCAAACAGCCTTTTTACACAATGCAGAGGATTAACCCCTTCCACAGTGAGTATAACAAGCATGCTTTACTGCATATACAGACTGATTTTACTGTTGTGGGTTTAGTAATACTTTAACTTTAATTATCACTCTATCCTAAATTTAAATAACTAAAGTCGATAACAAAAATGTAGCTTACTAGTCCTTAAATGGTGGCTGCATTAGTTTCAGGCTATAAAATATTTTCTGCAAGTACAGAAAATACCTGTTGACCTTGCCAGAAATTATGTGTCCTTGTCACTTTCTGTGTGCTGGACATCAACAAATGTTCTTTCTTATTGGAAATAGTAATCCTCCCACCCCTGTGTAATGGGGATGAAACGAGTTAGATCTTTAAAGTCCAGCCTGAGTGACAACCGTAGCTCCCTCCATTGATACTGTGGAGGAGTGAGTGTAGCCACCAATACAGGAATCGTGTCACTGGCTGGATCACCGGGTGCCAGTAGAAATTCAAGCCGTTGGTGGTCCTGTGTGTCCCACCTGGCTTGACAAATGATTAAACAAAGGAGCCGGGTGGAAAATTCTTGACCAAGCAGTGATGACATTCTTTAAGATGCCATCGCTGTTGGGTACCTGTGGCTGTCTGTATTCAATGACCAGTAAATGAGGTTCCTCCATCCATGATGCTTGTTTTGTGAGGAAGCCTAAGTAGCAGCAAATCATATTACACTGACTCCCCTAGCTGTTCACAGCATAGTAGTTCATGACTGAGAAAAATTTGTGGGTAATGGGCTTGAATGCACCCCCTGCTGGCTGAAAATGAGATATATATATAATTACTACATAATCTTTTCATATTTAAGTGTCCAAAAAGATCTGTAATATGACAATATATTGTTGCAGATGAATATAAGTACAAAATACATTTCTTTCAATCTAGTTGCTTCAAAAACACTCCTTCTAGGTTTAACCACATGCCTACTGGGCACTTTTACCCCCTTCCTGCCCAGGCCGATTTTCAGCTTTCATCACTGCTACATTTTGAATGGCCATTGTGCGGTCATGCAACACTGTACCCAGTCTTTTTTTTTTTTGAGACAGAGCCTTATTTTGTTGGTATTTAATCGCCACTGGGTTTTTTTATATCTTTTTCAAAACAAGCGAAAAAAGACCAACAATTTGGGGGGAAAATTGTTTTTCTTAGCTTTGGTTATACAATTTTGTAGATAAGTAATTTTTCTCATTTACTGATGTGCGCTGGTGAGGCTGTGCTGATTATCAGTGTAGATGCCCCCTATGTGGATTTGCCGGTTATCGGCTCTTCTCTCCTCACGCGCTGTCAGTGTGAGGAGAGGAATGCTGATAACGAGCAAATCCTGTTTACACTGTGATCAGCTGTGATTGGCTCTTTACAATGATCTGTGATCAGCTGTGTCCCAAGGACACGGTGATCACAGATGTCTGCGGATGTGCGCGAGAAATGCGATCACGGGAGGACGTCATGACGCCTTCCAGGCAATGTGCGACCGCGCTGTAGCTGTCATTCGGGTGTGAAGAAGTTAAAGCGATATTAAACCCAAAAGCAAACATTTATCATATTGCAGCTTACCGATTCTTAGATGTGGTCGCTGCTTTTGTTTTCTTTTTTAGGCTTTCCTTCCATTTTCATCTGGGGATCCAGCCAGTAAGTCTGTTTATCAAAAGAACAAGCTCTTTTCCAGCTTTATCAGTTTACAGGGATGGTAAAAACCATTCAACACTGGCAGGGGTGCTTACAATTTTCTGCAAAATCTTTGTCACAAAAGGAGAAACTTCTGTAACTGCCTAAAGTATTAGCTGGAGTTTGTCATCAATTTGTTAGTGTATTTAAATCTGCTAGTCCATTTAACACTCCCCTCCACCCAGACTCGCTATGCTGCTTTCCCAAGGTGCCCTCTGTGCTCCTTCATCCAGAGTGGGGGGCACTCTAATGCAGAAGGTGTGCTACTGGCCAGATAAAAACAGAGGGGAAAAGGCTTGAAAAAAACAAATGCAGCCGCCACTTCTAATGATTGGTAAGCTTTTTGGGTTGAATGCCCTTTTATATGATTTCTGCACTGAATGGTGGGGTTTTTTTTTCTTTTACTTTTCAGTTAGCATTTTTCTTGTCTGTATATTCCATCTTTTAATAGTCGTTTTCACGCTTCCACCGGCAGGATAATTAATCTGCGCTTTGTGAGCCAGATGCATTGTTTCCATCAACTACCAGGAGATGTAGAACGATCGAAAACAAAACGCTGATTTATGCAAATGAATGTGATTTAAATAATGGCGCTCTGTACTGTTGAGTCTGAGGACCCCCCCTCCCCCCCCAATAATAATCTGCATTCATATGGAAAACTGTCAGGTGGGTTCAGGAGGGCAGCAATTTGTAAGACATTTTTCCCTCCTTGTTGGAGCCCCCCCTGCTAATCGCCTGAGCGGAGAGCCCATTAGGAGAATGGCCGGTGATTGTGGGAATTATCTGCCCATTCACAGTGACTGTGGGGGAGAACGACCGTTTCTGAGCCACATCAAAGGCTTGGAGGTGAGCCGGCTGTAGCCAGGTAACGTGGAGGCCCCAGAGAGCAGATTAAAGAACACTCAGGGTTATTGGCAGGCCGGAGTGGCCAGAAGAGTTCAAGAAAAGATTTAGCCCCCGGATGCTCTCTCCCGGCTAACAGGCTCCATCAGAATGGCCCCATCCAGCCGGGAACTTGAAGGTGTCGGAGGTTATGTGTGGAAATCTGGCAGAGAAAGCACCAAATCCAAAAAAAGGAAAAGACTGTGCGATGCTTTACTGGACTAAAATATTCAGATTGAGAGGAAAGGCAAAAAGTGAGGTGCAGAAGGGGCCTTGATAGAGGAAGTGGGTGTAGGTTACCAGGAAGGCCCATTCTTCCACACGGTCTTCAAATCTTGAAGGTTCCGTGGGCCTCTCCTATAAACTCTGATCTTTTAGTTCTTTCCATAGATCTTATATTGGATTCAAGCCAGGTGATTGGCTGGGCCATTCTAGCAGCTTTATTTTCTTTTTTTTTGTAAACCAATTGAGCGTTTCCTTAGCTTTGTGTTTCATTGTGTGGGTCATTGTCTTGCTGAAATGTCCACCCTCGTTTCATCTTCATCATCCTGGTAGATGGCAGCAGATTTTTCTCATGAATGTCCTGGTGCATTTTTCCATTCATTCTTCCTTCAATGATATGAAGTTTGCCTGTACCGAATGCTGAAAAACAGCCCCACACCATGATGTTCCCACATCCAAACTCCACTGTTGGTATGGGGGTGTTTTTGGGGTGATGTGCACTGCAAATTTGACCTCCAAACATGGTTTGTATTATGGCGGCCAAAGAGTTAAATTCTGGTCTCATCTGACCAGACTATATTCTCCCAGTATTTCACAGGCTTGTCCAAATGTTGTGCAGCAAACTTTATAATGTTTTTTCTTCAGCAATGGAGTCTTGTGTGGTGAGTGTGATTACAGGCCATGGCGGTTGAGTGCATTACTTATTGTTTTCTTTGAAACAATTGTACCTTTCAGGCCTTTCTGAAGTTCTCCACAAGTGGTCCTTGGCTCTTGGACAATTCTTCTGATAATTATTTTCACTCCTCTGTCAGATATCTTGCGAGAAGTACCTGGTCGTGGCCGGTTTATGGTGAAATAATGTTCTTTCCACTTCTGGGTTGTGGCCCCAACAGTGCTCACTGGAACATTCAGAAGTTTAGAAATCCTTCTGTAACCAATGCCATGATTATGTTTTGCAAGGATAAGGGAGCTCTTTGCTTTTACCTATCATGAGATGTTTCTTGTGTGACAACTTGGTAATATGAGACCTTTTTATAGGCCATCAGTTGAGGCTGAACCAGCTGATATTAATTGGCACTGACAGGGGCAGGATTGCTTTCTAATTACTGAGAGATTTCAGTTGGGGTCTTGGCTTTCCATGCCTTTGTGCACCTCCCTTTCTTCATGTGTTCAATAATTTTTCCCTGTCATTCCATTTTATTACACATAATATAATATCTGAGCTTATTTGTTTTGGTGTCTTTGTATGTATGGAGTGCAAGGGTTGTTACCAATATATGGTGAAAGTTTCATGTCAATGGCACCTTTAGAAATATAATTACCTAGAAAAATGGTGCCGTGTTCAATACTTATTTTACCTGCTGTATATGGACTCTCCACTGCTTGTCGAAAAATGAGGAGGTCTTAAGGGCCAAATATCAGGTGGCATTGGCCGGTTCAGTAGAAACTGTCCAGCTTATGTTGAAGGGACATGACCGAAAAACATCTGCCGACAAGCATCTGATCAGCGTCCTCAGCCAATGGCTGAGAGCACTGACCGGTGTGTTCTGGCAGATGGGCTATCCCCCTGCAAGAACACAACAGGGCAGATCGCTGTACTAACATTGGATAGTTAGTATACCGGCTCCTCCTGACCTCTGCAAATTTTTTTTTTTTTTTATGTTCAGCCCGCTGGGTTGAACGAAAAAAGAACTACAAGTGTGTACCAGGCTTTAGTTTTTGCTCCTCAGGGGCGACCCAGCCTGGCCCAGCCCTTCTCACTACAGTGAAATTGATCATGTTGGCTGTAGAGCTGCCCAGATCTTTTTTACTAAAGCTTGTTATAACCACTTGCAATCAGTAAGTGGTTAAATAATATGTAACCCCAACATTTCATATTCCTGATATGTGCCTGCTGTACCATGTTAAAAAACGACTAAAATCTGTGCTGTGGAACAAACAAAAATAAATATAACAATAAAAATCACTTAGGACTGCTGTACCATGTTCCTGTTCTCTTAGTATTGCTTCCTTTATGTGAAATCCCTGGTCCCTTCCAGCCCGTCCAAAACAGTATCTTGGCCTAGGCCAACAAGGCCCAGGCCTAGGGGGGCAGCATGAAAAGAGTCCCCGCTGGCTTGCAATAGTAGTGTTGCCGGTATGATAATACAGGTAGGGCTGCCATCAGAGGGGGACAGCCCATGCATATGTGGGGGTCCGGGCATCCCGAAGGGCCCAGGCGGTGGGCCCAAACCAATGAGTTGTTGTGTGGGCAGCCGGTGTTCTGTAACTGGGGGGGTCACAAGTTTAGTCAGGCCTAGGGCAGCACCAAACCTAAATACACCACTGAGCCAGTCCCTTTGCTTTCCTATCAAAAAAACTGACCACACTAAGCAGGAGAGTGCTGTGCTAGGAGCCATCTAAGCGCCTTATGCAGCTGAGAACAGAGGGCATGTCATCACAAAAAAAAAGGGGGGGGGGGGGTTGGTCTTATGTATTATGTGTTTATTATTTACTTTTGTTTATTTTATCGAGACACACGTGACTTGCCTTTTATTTCTTTTTTAGCCCCAGAAGGTACACCACCCCCCTTTTTTACTAGGCCATTTTTTTGAAATCTGGCACTGCACCGTTTTTAACTGACATTTGCGCTGTTGTGTGACGTTGTACCCAAACAAAATTTGATGTCCTTTTTTTTCCCCCACAAATAGAGTTTTCTTTTGGTGGTATTTGATCACCTCTGTGGTTTTATTTTTTGCGCTATAAACAAAAAAATGAGCGAAAAAAATCCATATTTTTTACTTTCTGCTATAAAACACATCCAATAAAAAAAATAATAAAAAAAAAAAATGTAAAAAATCAAATTTCTTAATCAATTTAGGCCAATATGTATTCTGCTACATATTTTTGGTAAAAAAATCTTAAGTGTACATTGGTTTGCGCAAAAGTTATAGCGTCTGCAAACTATGGGATATTTTTATTTATTTTTACTAGTAATGGTGGCGATCAGCGATTTTTAGCGAGACTGCGACATTGCGGCAGACAAATCTGACACTTTTTGGGGACCAGTGAGACAATACAGTGATCAGTGCTAAAAAATATGCACCATCACTGTACTAATGACACTGGTAGGGAAGGGGCTAACACCAGGGGTGATCAAAGGGTTAAGTGTGTCCCTAGGGAGTGCTTTCTATCTATTTCTATATGTATTTTGACTGGGGGAAGACAGAGATCTGTGTTTATGCTTAGCAGAAACACAAGATCTCAATTTTCCCCTCTCACAGAACAGTGGTCTGCCTTGGTTACATAGGCAGACCACCATTCTGCCTCTCCTCAGAACAATGGGCGGATCCCGGCAAACATCAAGTCCCCCGGACCCGCTGATTGCCTCCCGCTGTGTCCAATCACAGCGGGTGGCTGGCAGTACGTGCCCCAGACCCCGTGCACAAATTCACATACAGGTATGTGATTTTGCGTAGGAGGGCCGCCCTGCCGCAGTATATCTGCATGGGGAGGTCTTAAAGTGGTTAAACTGAATGGGTTGCTCTACAAGGTGAGGGTTCATATATACTTTGAAGTCCAGCCTTGGTGATAACAATGGCTTCTTCCATAGATACAGTGGAGGACTGAGTGTGACCACCCAGGGACAAATAAGTAGAAAACTATTTAAAGTGGTTCTAAAGGCAGAAAGTTTTTCTTTTTTACTTTAATGTATTATATGCGTTAACCACTTGCCGACCACCCCATAGCAGATTTACTGCTACAGGATGGAGTGTGTATGTGTATGTATATGTGTATATATATATATATATATATATATCCTCTCCAGTCCTGTCAGGTTGGATGGTGAATGTTGGTGGACAGACATTTTTAGGTCTCTCCAGAGATGCTCAATTGGGTTTAAGTCAGGGCTCTGGCTGGGCCATTCAAGAACAGTCACTGAGTTGTTGTGAAGCCACTCCTTCGTTATTTTAGCTGTGAGCTTAGGGTCATTGTCTTGTTGGAAGGTAAACCTTCGGCCCAGTCCTAGGTCCTGAGCACTCTAGAGAAGGTTTTCGTCCAGGATATCCCTGTACTTGGCCGCATTCATCTTTCCCTCGATTGCAACCAGTCGTCCTGTCCCTGCAGCTGAAAAACACCCCCCACAGTATGATGCTGCCACCACCATGCTTCACTGTTGGGACTGTATTGGACAGGTGATGAGCAGTGCCTGGTTTTCTCCACACATACCGCTTAGAATTAAGGCCAAAAAAAAGTTCTATCTTGGTCTCATCAGACCAGAGAATCTTATTTCTCACCATCTTGGAGTCCTTCAGGTGTTTTTTTTAGCAAACTCCATGCAGGCTTTCATGTGTCTTGCAGGCTTCCGTCAGGCCACTCTGCCATAAAGCCCCGACTGGTGGAGGGCTGCAGTGAGGGTTGACCTTCTACAACTTTCTCCCATCTCCCGACTGCATCTCTGGAGCTCAGCCACAGTGATCTTTGGGTTCTTCTTTACCTCTCTCACCAAGGCTCTTCTCCCCCGATAGCTCAGTTTGGCCGGACGGCCAGCTCTAGGAAGGGTTCTGGTCGTCCCAAACGTCTTCCATTTAAGGATTATGGAGGCCACTGTGCTCTTAGGAACCTTAAGTGCAGCAGAAATATTTTTGTAACCTTGGTCAGATCTGTGCCTTGTCCAATTCTGTCTCTGAGCTCTTCAGGCAGTTCCTTTGACCTCATGATTCTCATTTGCTCTGACATGCACTGTGAGCTGTAAGGTCTTATATAGACAGGTGTGTGGCTTTCCTAATCAAGTCCAATCAGTATAATCAAACACAGCTGGACTCAAATGAAGGCGTAGAACCATCTCAAGGATGATCAGAAGAAATGGACAGCACCTGAGTTAAATATATGAGTGTCACAGCAAAGGGTCTGAATACTTAGGACCATGTGATATTTCAGTTTTTCTTTTTTTTAATAAATTTGCAAAAATGTGAACAATTCTGTGTTTTTCTGTCAATATGGGGTGCTGTGTGTACATTAATGAGGGAAAAAATTAACTTAAATGATTTTAGCAAATGGCTGCAATATAACAGAGTGAAAAATTTAAGGGGGTCTGAATACTTTCCGTACCCACTGTATGTGTGTATATATATATATATATGTGTGTGTGTGTGATTCTACACTTCTGGGTAGGGGGAGCACTGCTTCTGCTGTGATTAGTCACAGCAGAAGCCAATCAGCGGGTGCCGGCCAATGGATGTCCGCCGGCGCCCACTGATCGCCGAGAAGAGACACATGACTCAGCTCTGCCCATGCTGGGCAGAAAAAACAGGGCTCAGTTGCCAGTTTTTACTCCCTTAAGGCTCGTACACATAAGAAAATCGGGTGAGAATTTACGTACGAAGAATTTTTGTACGATTTTCGTATAGTGTGTACACACCTTTCCGCAGCCGATTACGAATTTTCGTGTGAGGGGACAAACGCCAAATATTTTCTCGTATGGGAACAGAACGAACGTTTTTTGTTTAATGTGTACTAGAGCTGCACGATTAATCGTATTAAAATCACGTTCTCGATTGGGGGGGGGGGGGGGG